>OZ025303.1:35981893-36102259 GCA_964019185.1 Maratus speculifer
ATGTTGGTCAAGTCGGATCGATTTACTTTAAATACTAAATATTTAAAAATTCTCATCGCATTACATCGGCATCGAACTTCCAGAGCGTGAAAATCTTATTTCTATAAGTGTATTAAATAAAGAGTCACTGCCTGTTTGCACTTTTCAGCGTGATGGCAGAGCAAAGGTAAAGCGCCCAAATAAGGCGTGTTTTGAAATGAAAATTGCCTGCCTTGTGATGCAATCTCGAAATCCCGTGCTAACCACAAACACATTTATTTCGGATTTATTCTCATTTACTTAACAAGAAATCGGACCGCGTTTCCCTTTATACACAAAAGGGAATTTAATAAAACATTCACATAATTCATGTTTTTGCGTTAGTAGGCAAATGAAGAAAAAAGGTGGCTTTCAGATTGAAACATTAAAAAGTGTTATTTATCGCAAAGACATGGTCCATTAATTACATCGCACGAGAGAGGGGGGAGGAAGAGGGTATCAACAATGTGGCACAATTTAAGAGATGTGAGGGGAGGAAATTTTTAACAGGTTCTGCCGTCCCACTTAAAACTCAAAAATAACAAGGTAGGCATTATTAGAATTTGCATAATATAGTACAATTTTAAAATATATATAGTTGTGAAATAAATAAGAAAATGGCCCTACTAACTCTGCAATTAATTATAACAGAAGAAAATTGCTGGTACCAAACGATAAGAAATAAAGTATTTTAAATGATATAAAATTTGCTTAGGGAACCATCTACAAATCAAAATTAGACAAGACTTCGTTTTTTTTTCAATAGCAACACCCAATTTTCAAACTATATTTTAAACCTTTGTCCACACTCTGCTTAAAAACAAATTTTTAAGTTATTTGGATTGCACTTTATGAATTATAAACATTGAAATTTTTGAGCTTCTATTAATTTTAATTAATATCTCTTGAAATTATAACTAATGTTGCAATTTTTATATGGTTATAATACTATAAGTCGAACATAAATACACAATATTTGCTATAAATGTAATTATATGAATTATGAAATTAATTATTCGAAAAAATTTGAATTGTAACCAACAACGTTTTTGATAGATTTATATCCTATTTTATGCAATTATTTTCAATTTCATATCGTTATTTCAAGTAGTTTTTAAATTATGCTTTAGAAAGTCCAAATAATGGTTAAAGGGACCATCAGTGATGCGTAGAAAAATAAAATTTGAAAAATTTATGCTTTATTTCTTTTATTGAAATATTCAGGTTGGTAGCAGTCGAAAGATATTAAACGAGTGAAAAGGTCATTTTGGCAAGAAACAATACATCAAAAGAAGTAACATAGTCATTCTGTAACATTCCATCAATTGAGCATCGAAATTCAATTTGGAAACAATTCCTAAAATGGACTCATTTTAAATAATTAATTTCTTTGAAAGTAATTGTAGAAATTTCACGAAAAAAAAGTTTTTAGTTCATTTGAAGAGTGGTGTCAAGCGTAGGTATTGCTATAAGGAAAGGGCAGCTGACGTCACTGTGGGTCAAATAACCCACATAGCACGCATTCATCTATAAGTCATCTAGAAGCTGTAAATACAAGACGGCCAAAACATCTATAGGATATCTAAAAATATCCACGATACTCTCTTTTTACGTCTATTAGAAATAACATGTGTGATCTCTCTGAGTTCCTCCAGACGTTGATTACATCCAGATAGTATACAAGACTACATCTATAAGACCTCCAAGCAAGAGTATTTTTTCCATAAGAGATGCATAATGCGTGTTATTCGCAAATCCATTGGATGCAGTGTTGAGTATTTTCTAAGGACATGGAGTAAAGGATTTCCTTTAGATGTTAAAAGAGTGAAAGCCACAGATCGTCTGTTGCAGGTCACAGACGTCTGATAGAAATCTAAATTGGAATGTCAGATCGACGTCTGTTTACTTACTGATATGCACATCTAAATAACATTATGGAGATTATAGACGTATTCATACTATAAGTCGACGTCTTATAGATAACGTGTGTTGTGTGGGAACTGGATTAGCAAGAAACACCTGTCCGTTTTTTACAACTCCTAATGTACACATGAGTTAGATCAATTTGATTGGTCTGCAATCGACGAAATGGATCCTACAGTGATCATACTACAAAAATGAAATGGTAGATTGGTTCAAGGAAGTGTTTGTAAACATGCCCTTTCCTTATTGGGGAAAAATGGATTTGTTTTTATATGCAGATGCCCCCTAAGAAAATTTTACATACATCATTTAAAAGTGGGCGTTATTTTCAATCGTTTGGTGCCATAATTTTCTATTACAATAATTTGTTGCTAAGTTTGCAGAAGATGTTTACTTTTTTTTTCATGACTGTACGTGTGATAATGTACGTATTAATATGTACAGTCCTGGGGACCCTCTATTAATCCTTCAACAAACTATTGTAAAAGAAAGTTATTGATACCAAATGATTGGTGTATGCTTTTAAATGATATATACAGAAATATGGCTTATGGGGCCAAATATGGCTTAAGGGGCCATCTATTTATCAAAATGAACTCAACCTTTTTTTCAAAAGCAATTCCTAATAGCTGTATCACACGGGGAACGATTTTTTCGCAAACATATTACAAAACGCGATCGTTCATTTTGCTGCGTGTTCGATAAACAGGTTTTTCAAGCTTCTGGCGGGGTTATTTAATTTCTCGCTCCGCTCCTATTGGTCAGTTGATCAGCGCTGAATGAATGACCAACATTTTCCGTGCAATGCGCGGGAAACGCTCGGTAAACAAGAATTCTTCCATACATCAAGGTCACGCAACTTTTGGTGACTGTAGCGTTGTGTAGGGGAAAAAGTTCTGTGAAAGAGGTCCGTGAGATACCACTATAAGTTTGACACGATAAATGAATTTTACACCCTTCAATTAACCTAAATCCAAATTTTCATGAAATTTATACAAATAGTACGAAATTAATTATTTTTATAACGAGTATATTTGAAGGGCTGTATCCAAGTTCAAGTTCTGTACTTGATTGTTGAAATGCTACAGAATGACTCACTTCTGTCAATGTATTATATCTTGCCAACAGTACCATTTTACCTGGTTAATATGTTTCGGTCATTGTCAACGCAAATGTTTCAGTAAAATTATTTTAATTAGTTAATTATGCTTCTCTGCACATCATAGATGGGCCCCTAGACCATCCTTTTGATCTTTTTAAATCATAATTCGAAAACTACTTGGAATAAAAATTTGAAATAGAGTATTTGTATAAAGCAGGACATAATAAACATAAATCTATCAAAAAAAAGTATGCTGACATTCACATTTATTTTGGATACTAACTTTACAATTCATACTATAAAATTAAAGTGATAAATTCAGTTTACTATTTATGTTTGGGACATTTAGTATTATTAACACACAAAAATATATTACATTAGGATTGTTTCAGGAATTTCAGCTGTGATATTAATAAAAATATGGGAATGTAATTTAACATTAGAAAGTCTAAATTTTAAATGGTTATAATTCAAAAAGTTATAATTCGAATGATTTGAAACTTAGTTTCTAGGCATAATTTCAAACAAAGCTTTAAAATATTTTGCCAAAATCGGGTGTTGCCATAGAGAAAAACAAAGTTTGGTCTAACTTTGATTTCCGATTCATATAGTATTTAATAATTTATGAGTAACTATTAAAACTAAATCATTAAATGAATTAATTCATAATTCATCATTTTTTGTTGTTAAATAACTATTACATACAAGATGAATATAAAGTAAGACATTTTTTAAAACAAGAACGAGAAATCATATCCAGCAAAAATTATGAAACACTTTCCAACACATTCAGAATATTGTAAGATAAAAAACAAATGTGGTTATATAAACAATTTGGAAAACACACAACGAATTTGAAAACGTAATTTCTGAAATTATCATCCGTAGTCTTTTTTTATACATACAAACTTGTACATAAAATTAAAATTGTAAGCCCCCCGCTCCCCCTCCTTTTAAAAAAATTATCTTTTTTAGGCGGTATTATAATCGAGATTATTTTTAAAAAAAATCCATTAAATTCTGTGTTTATTATTAATTGAGTTTTAGGGTAAAAAAAAAAACCAAAAAATAAAATTATCACCATATAGTTATAATAATTGGTATTTTGCTAAAATAATTTTAAAATATTCATCTTTTATAACAGATAATAATTTGCAAGGTGTCGTTATTTACATCCAGATAAAAAATATAACAATACTATTTTCTTTCTCTAGGCATCGATGGAGACATCAAGCAAATTTATTTGCAAAATCTACATCTTTGAATAATTTCAAAATAAGTAGTATGTTAAAAAATAATTATAATAGATAAAAAAAATTATCTTTTGTTATTGCATTAATTGTAAATATTATATGAATGCAAGTTTAATGAAATAAATTAAAAAAAAAACTTAATCAGTTTTACAGAATTGTGTAAAATCGAAACGGATATTAAAAAATTTCATTGTGTTGCAATCTATTGTGTCAGAAAAAAAGTAAATAATCGAATAAAGTCGAATGAATTAATTTATTTTAGATAGTTTAATATTGAGTATTTTTAATGAAAAAAAAAGTTTTATTTTTTAGGGGTTTTTTTTATTTTCACATTTGAGAGATTTTTTTTATAATGTTTTTTTTTTAAGTGATAGTTATATCCTTAATTCATTCTATAGATAATGATGTTATATGCATGAAAAAAAAATGAATAAATTATTCCATCAAATAGTTTTTTTAAATCTTGGTGTTAGTCGTCAAAAATCAAGTTTTGAAAAAACGCGACTTAAAGTTGAAATTATATGGTTGCGTCTATGAAAGTGTTATACATAAATGCTTATAACTCCGTTAAAAATGCAGATATTTTTATGTGGTCTTTTGCATTGAGTTAAGAATTAATTGAATAATCAAACTAGATCATTAAAAAAATGATTTCTTGAAAAGTTTTCAAGTTCTGAGACCCCTTAACGGAAGAGTAGTAATAGGAGATTCTAATGATCCATGTCCGCCGGAAGTGAAGAGGTGTATAAGCCAAAAATTAATACCACCAGTGGCTTACTCGTAGGTTTATCATTATCTAGTAGGATATCATGCGTTTTCCTGCTCCCAATTTTCCATGTTTTCATACCTTTGATTGTACGGCAAACAGAATCTTAAACCTACGAGTAAGCCATTTGTGGTATTAACTTTTGGCTTATGCACCTCTTCACTTCCGGCAGACATGGCTCATTAGAATCTCCTACTACTACTCTCCCATAAATTAAAGGGTTTTCTTGTGCTTGGTTTTTGTGCTGTCGGCTCTTGTACTATTAATGCTTCCTGAAAAAAGCAGCATAGCAGTGCCACCGGTTAGTAGTTTAAATTAAAATCTAGTCAGAAACAATTTATGTCAACATATTACTGAATCTGAAGTTTGATGAAAATCCGTGCATTAGCTTTTGAAATAGAGCTATTGCAAAATCTTTAAAAAAATCTGCATAAAAGCACCTCATATTGAGCGATTTCCCCTAAAAACTAATCTAAATAGGGTTTTTTTTTTAAATCAGGTACTACTTCAATATGAAGTTTGATAAAAATCCATGCATTAGTTTTTGAGATACATTTATTGTAAAACTGAAAAATGCAGCATAGCAGCGCCATCTGTAGGGAAATTTCACGAAAAACTAATCTATATCAGGGACCAACTGAATCTGAAGTTTTAGAAAATTTAATGCATTCTTTAGATAGAGCTATTGCAGTAATCACGAATAATGCATTATGACAGCGCCTCCTGTTGGGCAATTTGTACCAAAACCTAATCGGAACCATGTTATATTAGGTATAACTAAATATAAATTTTTATGAAAATCCATGCACTAGTTCTTGAGATATTGTTATTGTGGAAATTGAGAACAATGCAGCATGGCAGCGCCAGCTGTTGAGCGATATTTACCAAAAACTGATCAGATCTAGTTTATATCAAGGTCTAACAAAATTAGTTTTGTGTCTTGATACAGAGCGCCAACAAAATTTTTCATAAACAGACATTTTGTAAAAAATCCCTTTCGGCATGGCCTATAGGCGGAGGTAGATTTCGAAAAGTTTTCATCTCAAAAAAAAAAAATGTCTTTACTCAAATGCCCATTTTGACAATATATTTTGAATTATATTCTTACTTTATTTAAAAAATTGACCAATATGCTCATTATATAGTTCCTAAATAACAAAAAACTGTTAATTAAATTCGTTTGACAGCAAAATTGAATTTAAAAATGAGTCATAAAATAACCAATTTATTATTTTAATACATCCACAATTCTTTAATCAAGATCGCTTTGAGAAATTTTGTGCGAAGTGCCCACTTTGACAGATTTTTTTAAATATATATTTAGCCTGTATCAAAAATCTGACCAATACGGCACATTACACAGTTCCTAAATAACAAATAACTGTCAATTGAATGCATTTGAGAGCAAAATTGAATTTAAAAATGAGTCATAAAATAAACAATTTGTTATTTGAATACAACCTCAATTCTTTTATCATGATCGCTTTGGGAAATTTTTTT
The DNA here is from genome assembly GCA_964019185.1 of Maratus speculifer. Taxonomy (NCBI): domain Eukaryota; kingdom Metazoa; phylum Arthropoda; class Arachnida; order Araneae; family Salticidae; genus Maratus; species Maratus speculifer. The sequence goes on from OZ025303.1 coordinate 35,988,456, forward strand.
GCGAAGTGGTTACTTTGACAGCTTTTAAAATATATATATTCACCCTTTATCAAAAAATCGACGAATACGCACATTATACAGTTCCTAAGTAACAAAAAACTGTCAATTGAATGCGTGTCAGAGCAGAATTGGATTTAAAAATGAGTCATAAAATAACCAATTTGTTATTTGAATACCCACAGTTCATTAATCATCTCGCTTTGGGAAATTTTGTGCGAAGTGCCCATTTTGGCAGCCTTTTTTGAAATATATTCTGCCTTTATCAAAAAACTGGCCACTCCGTCACATTATATAGTTCCTAAATAAGAGAACCTGTAAATTGGATGCGTTTGAGAACAAAAAAAGATTTTAAAATGACTCGGTAAAAACGCAATTTCTTAAATTTCCTCAAATTTTAATCACGATAACTTCGTGAAATTCTGTTCAAAATACCCTTTTTGGCAGCCTTTTAAAAAATATATTCTGCCTTTATCAAAAAACTGGCCAATACGTCAAGTTATATAGTTCCTAAATAATAGGACCTATAAATTGGATGGGTTTGAGAACAAAAATGAATTTAAAAATGACTCCTGAAAAACGCAATTTGTTATACTTAATGAATTTTTTAATGATGAAAACTTCGGGAAATCTATTCAAAATACCTTTTTTTGACAGACTTTTAAAAAATATATTCTGCCTTTATCAAAAAATTGGCCAATACGTCGCATTATATAGTTGCTAAATAAGAGGATCTGTCATTTGGATGCGTTTAAAATCAAAAATGAATTTTAAAATGAGTCAGAATATAAGCAGTTTGGATTTGAGGTTTTTTCTCCAACTCCTTTTTTTTGTTTAATTTATTTTTGCTATAAGAATTGGTTCTATGAAAAACTTGTCAATATAAAAGTTGTAGATATTATTGTGAAGATGTAAAATAAATTTAATTAAATTTAATTGCTTAAGAATTGAGTAAGTTATGGGTTTTTTTTATTTTTCCTCCCCCCTTTTTCTGTTCGTTTTTAATTTTTTTCATCGGTAAAAATTGGTCCTATCAAAAACTTGTAAATACAAAAGTTTTAGATAATATTGAGTACATTTATATAAAATTTAGTTGGATTTGATATCTTGAGAATTGACGAAGTTATGAATTTTTTTCTCCCAAAAACCATGTTTTTTTCGCCCCTTGAGCCCATTTTTAACTTTATCAAAAATCTGTCACGCATAAACTTTTTCCTCATTTTTTAGAAGTAATATAAACTTTAAACCGATTCGATATCTATTTTAATTAAAAAGTTATCGCGTTTTTTCTGTTTTCACAAAACCCCTCCTATCTTCCACCCCCTTGGTCCGATTTTGCCCATTAACGAACTTAACCGAGATTTTATGCCCCTTGATTTTATGTAAAAGTTTGATGAAGATCTGAGCATAATTATGGAAGTTATCGTGTCTAGAAGAAAGTGATATACACCGATAGATAGATAGATATATAAACTTTTTTACTGATGGTAGTTTTGGGGTCTAGGAGTCATGATTCGTGTAGATCCGCAAAAATTTTTCAAAAATTCCAACATGGGAGACAATGCAATAGGTAGTATTTCATACGAAATCTACCTAAAACATGTTTTTAGGTTTCTCTGAACCTCAGTGGAAAATCTGATTTCGAAAATTCAGGAATCCAATACTTTCTTCTTGTAAACAGGAACCGATTTACAAATTTGGGAGCCCTGGCCAAATATGCACCCCACCCCCTTTGCACAAATAATTACATTGGGAGTAATTTAGTAATTATTTCATAATTTAAATAAATAGACATTTTTTTTATAATAAACTGTGTGGTACTAATTACCTTTTCCTAAGTCTATATCTGGAATGATAAAGTATGCAACAACTAATGATTTTATAATCCTCTAAGTGTTTGGAACGTAATATTTCGTTAATTAAGCTCCAAGTTTCACTGCAATAGAAGCAATATTTAAAATAATATAATTCTATAGATTTAATGAATTTTCAATGCATTTTTTCGAAGTATTAGTACTCTCAAGAATTATATTCATATTTATTATTAAGTTATTTTTATAATATTGAAAAAAAATCATATTTCTGAGCATTTAAAATAGAAAGCAGAGAAAACAAGATTACGATTTTACCCATTTGCAAGATACTCAGAGGGTTTTAACAACACTAAGCTACAATTACATTTAAAATATTAAGGGGGGGGGGATCTGCAGCCTGCAAGATACGCTCATCAACACTTAAATAATCTAACAATAGAAGGATAAAACAAAAATTTAAAAATACAATTTATTTTTAAAGCGATAATGATAAAGAAAAAATTCATTATAATAAAATAACTAATAGATGTTTCAGACAAAATATACAATGCCATAAAAATACAATATGAACATAAGAATAAAATGCAAAATTTCAGTGCACATTAAAACTCCATCAGATTTTGAATAATAAAAAATCTGTAGCATTTGGGGAGGCCCTGAAAATCAGGAGCCCTGGGACTGTGTCCCGAAAGCCCTGCCGTAAATCTGACACAGATTGTAAATATAGAAGTAGAAAAGGATGAAAATTGAAGAAAAACATTCGATTAAATTCAAACAAATCTGAAATAAAGAAATTTAAAAAAATACTTTGATTTTATCAAACTTTAAGATAATTAGCTTAAAAAAATTGTACAATTTGTAGCAAGCTGCAAGCTGTATAAACGATAATTACAGAAGACCTACAAAGCAAATATATAACAAGGTATATTAAAAGCAAATATGTCGCAAACTATACATAACTAATATCGCTAAAAATAAAAATCAATATTTAATATTAAAGAACAATTAAATACCATAAATAAACAAGTGTTTGACGCTATTTTGTATGTATCTTATTACATAGCACTTCCCAAGATTATTTTACTAAAACAATTTTCTTCTTTATGTTCAAATCAAGATTCGTCCGTATAGATAAAAATACGCAACAGAACCAATTTTACTGTACAATCTGAATGTATTTTAGCCTTATCCTACAGCTGATTTTAACTTGATTTGACCGCAAAAGCAAATCCTAGCAAATCAAATTATTTAAATATTAACAACATTTAACTAAAAAAATATTGAATCATACGGAAAATTTCGAAATTTCACAAAAATTCCAATAAATAATTTGAATAATTAAAAAGTATACTTTGATAGACAATGATTTTCTGAAACTATAGTAAATCTTATTTAATTTAATCAAGATAACTTTCATTTTAAAGATGTAATCTGTTTTTTTTTTTCCTTTCCATGATTATAATTTCCCCCCCGCTAAGTATGTATTTCATCTTAATGATGCAATCGATGTGAAAGTACATTTTTTAGTACTACTTTGTTATCCCGTCGACTAAAAAACTATCGCCAAACTATAAAATTAAATGCCAATAATGGATGATCCTGAATGTCCCATTTTTTCAATGTCATTAAATAACTTACATTTGTTTAAAACATCATTAAGTGAATTTTACTTCGAATTTGTACTAATATTCTATTTGTTTTTTCTCTATTTAAAATAAAAATTAAGTCAATATGTATAGTTTGGCGATTTGTGTACTTTAGCGAAATTGGTCAACGGAATAACCAAGTAGTACCCATTTTTTCTATTAGTCGAATTTTGTTCTCTAAGCTTAAAGCAGAATAATTTTACTGCAGATTTTAAATGTTAAATTTTATTAATATATGTTTAATTTTTTATTAAAGATGATTACTCAAGAATATGGATTTATTCATCTGTGATTTTCCAACATTACACGTTAATGAGTGGTGCCCATTTTTAATATAATGGATACACAAATATGTTTTGATACCTCATTTCTATCTCTTATGGATCAACAAAGGTAGGAAAGATTCAATTATTCTTATTAGCCTCCGATGCTATTTCTTTCAGACAAGCTAAAAAGTGTCGTGTCAAAAATTGTGGCCCACTTTTACTTACCTATCATACGTAGTATAGGGTATGTCTTGCAATCGTTTTGAACACATCGAAAAAAAAAATTGACGGATTTACACGTTTCAGATACTGGAGATTCCGAAAAACATTTTTAGAAAAAAACTAGTCGTTGGGGGCCACCGTAATACTTACCCATCATGGATATGTATATGAAAATAAGACATGTGAAACTATTTATACAATGCATTGCAATTCATAAACAAAATTTAAATATTGTTAATATACATAGTAATACTATATTAAAGAACTGCTGATGTACCAATTTCGACAAATTATATAAAACGCCGAACTGCGTAAAAGAAACATCCTTATAACTCCAAAAATAATAATTCTATCAACTAACAATTAACTGCGTCAGATTAAGCGTCTCATTTCCAATTAAAATATACTTCTGCATTGAAATTTGAATGAAATACAGGGTCATGAAAAATCGAAGAATGTGGAAAACAAGATTACAAATATCTCGGCAACTAATAATCCGACAGACTTCGTTTTATATGCAAAATGTGTGTTATTTTATTGCCTTTTACGTCCATTCCTCAGAACAAAAAAATTCGAAAATTTTTATATACCTTTCATCAGAACGATTTTTTCGAGAGTCCGAAAAAAATAGTTCCGGATAATCGAGGTTGCTGATATTAAATAGGGTTCGTCCCATTCTTACATACTAACTGCATACAAAATTTCAAGTCTCTATCTCAATTTGTTCGGGAGATAGAGCGTTTACAGACAGACAGACAGACAGACGGACGGCAAAAAATTTTTTCTAAAAATATGTTTTTTGGAATCTCCACTATCTAAAACGTGTAAATCCGTCAAAATTTTTTTTCGATTTTCAAAACGATTGCAAGACTTACCCTATACTACGTATGATGGGTAAGTAAAATTGCCGTCCGTCTGTCTGTAAACGCTCTATCTCACGAACAAATGGAGATAGAGACTTAAAATTTTGTATGTACTTAGTAAGTAAGAATAGGATGAAGCCTATTTAATATCAGTAACCTCGATTATCCGGAACTATTTTTTCGGACTCTCGAAAAATTCGTTCTGATGTAATGCATATAAAAAAACCTCTATCGATTTTTTTTTTCTAATCGGAGGCGAAACTGAATTCTGCAACGGCAGAATCTATATTCAACTTGTTATTGTGCTTTTTATTACGAGGAGCTAATTGTATTTAGTTCAAGTTTAAATAACATACTTTTCAGTTGGATTCTAAATCGCTACCAAAGTGAGACTGCCATTTTATATCTTTCCGATAAAAAATGATTTTGTAAATGTGTCAAAGCGTTTTAAGCTTGTTGAGCAGAGCTTTTAAGAACAGCCTTAAGCAGTCTCGGGAGTTATACTTTTTATCTGGCGGTGCAATTTTCAACATATTACATCCTCCCCTCCCCATCAGTTCCTATAAAACAAATGCATAAAAATTTGATATATCGACTCTTAATATCTACAATTGCAAACAAAGCAGAATTTCGATAGTGTTTGCAATTAAACTAAACAAGATATTTTCAAATATCTTGTTCAGATTTTAATAGTTTTGCATGATATTTTTGCATTGGATAAGCTGAGACAACCGGGCTAGTTTCTATTTTTACTATTTTGGTTTCATATTTTTCTTAAAAAATTACTTTAAATAAACTTCGGAATCTTTTGGAACCGTTTCTGAAGTTGAAACTATCATAATATTAAAATAACAGTCAAAATCGAAAAAAGTAGAAACTAACCCTGTTGTAGATTGTTCTCAGCTATCCTAAGCAAAAAAAATGTCAAAATATTAAAATTTGAGCGATATATTTGAAAACAACGTCCCCATAGGCTTAACATTAGCATCCGGATCTTCTTGAGTGACATCTTAATGATTATTTTTAGCGAGTTAGTCCCCCCCCCCCTTATTTTAAATAAAGTCACTTTTACCAAACTTTTAAGATTGTATTTTTAGATAAAAATAGGAAAGTTAATTTATTAAGAAAATCAAATGAATTTACAATCGTAAAACAGAAACTGATAAAATAAGTAATAAAACATACTTACTTTTCTGTGAAATAAAACAAAATAATCAGCAACCTGTAAAACGTTCAAAGATTCAGCGATGTGAAAACAAAAGCCAATCAAATTACATTAATTCATTTTGTAATTAAAATATTTTATTAAATTTCTTAGAACACTGAAAATTAAATCTATTAAATAAAATCATTCATACATTATATCTTCAGATATGAAGTTGGTTTCAAGTAGCAGTTACAACATATGCTATGCCTTATAATTTTAACCCTTAACCACACATGTAGGGGTGTGTGCAGACCGCATGACAAATTTCTTGTATGAAAAAAAAATCAATGTATATTGCATACTAATTTAAGGGGACACTTCCTTGAAATACGTTAAAATGCATTCTTTTCTTTTATTTTTTTAATATTAACTAAAGGTCTTTTAATTAAGAATATTTTGATGCGATATAATTGTCGTATAGGTGAAAATCAGGCAAGATTTACGTGAGCAAAATCTATCCCAGAAACGGGGTAGTTCTTTATCACTTCTTGGGGGTAATTATCCGTTTTAAACGTAAATAAATTAGTAAAGTTAATTTTTTTAGGAATGAATGTTAAAATAAGTAGAATCAATTTTGTAGAAGTTTTGTTCATCTCATTACTGTGAAACAATAAAGTATATATTTAGGCATAAAGCTATACTAGGCATATTAGGTGTAAAGCATAGATTGTTTTGAATATAAATAAAAATTTATCTGGTGTGCAAAAGACTTGTACATTTTACAAAACATAGATAAGGCAAAGAATTTGTATGATTTTTTAAAACATTTATAAACTGTACTTATTACCTCTTTATCCACTGTGAATGGATTAATACCTTGCAGATTTCTTGGTCCATAAAATATGTAATTGAATGTGTATCTCGCTTAGGCCAGGTGAAGTTTTTTGGCTCTTTTTCTAGCAATTTTACACAAACTTCGATACGGATATTTAGTTTAATATAGCTTATAATAATTAGGCTCCTCTATTGCACTTTTTTAATATTTTGTATTATTTTGCAATGAGATAATATTTAAACTAATTGTTTAGTCATTGAGCGTGTCTTACCTCTCAGATCACTTACCATATTTCTTGTTTACAGCGCATTCAAGAGTGCTACTTTACACTTATGGTTTAAAAAAAGTTGCAAGACAGTTTTGAGGGTAAACAGTTACATAAAATATCAAGCATAAATGTTGTAAAATTACACTATTAAGCACTACCCTAACAAATGTGGATTTAGTTTGACTTGCTCATGTAAAAGGGTTCAATATAGTGCGAGAAAATCTACACTTTAAAGACTAATATGCCATTATTGAAAAAAAAATCACTTTAACTTTAAAAATGACAAACCTTTATAAAATATGTAAAAATCAATGTCAGTGTTTTGCCGAAATTTGAATTGCAGTTTTTTAATATACATATTAGTGACTACTTTATTAAAAATTACGATTAACTGAAATGTGGTGAATAGTGGAGTAACAGTTAACTTTACAGTCAATTTTCGAAGGATTTCCTGACAAAAAAAAAAAAGGATTAAATGAGAAAAACATTGACCAAGATTTACCCCCAGATACATGGTACAATATTTGATCAACTTCTGCAAATTATTTTAAAAGGATAAAAATTTAAGACTATTCTTTAATAGATAAAGTAATAATTGAACAAAAGAGAAAAAATATTTTTAAGTTGTGACAAAGATTTTTTTAAAAATGTGCCATAACTAACACCACCGTTATCTTACAAAAACTTGGCAGTTTTAATAAAATTACCCTCTTCCCCCTATTTCTAATCCTACCCATCCAAACTTAAGTGGTAAACATACAGTATAATGATACATTCTAAAACAAAGAGTTATTTATTTGTTTATTTTCGTTGGGGGGATGTACCGTGACCAAGATTTATCCCTTAAAGTTACTGACCAGGAATTGCTATGAGGTGGTAACCCTGTAACTATTAAATTCTAGTCTTTTTTTTTTTTAATATTAACGTATCAACAATATTTAAAATTATTCTTATACTCCATTTCCCAATCTGATTCAAAATTTAATTATAAACAGAAACATATCAACGTAATCAAAGGCACAGTAATGGACACCTCATAAAAAATAAATGTAATTTTATGACGGTATTTAGAACCAGAATTTAAAGAAAGCACACTAACTAAGCAAAAGTCATTTTCAAATAAATTTAACAATTAGGATACCAGTAATTAATAAAATATGCGATAATCATTTACTGTTTGAATCAATTCGAGTAATTATTAGAAGACCCATAACTAGGACTTATTTTATAGAAATTTAACAAGCAATCTTAAAAAAATCTCTTCCCCTCAAACTAGATAAGTAGTAATCATACAATTAAATGAAATTCCAAAGAAGATAGTTTAGAGTATCTCCATAATTTTTTTTCTCAATTTAGTGAGTATATTTTTAAACACTGGAAAATATTGCGACCAAAAATTAGGGGAGACTGGGGCACAATGGTCTACCCCCTATTTTTGATATTAATTCTGTTTTTAAAAGCTTCATATTTCAGTGTATAGATTGCAGTAATTAAATTAAAAATACATTTATTACTTTCTTAAAAAGGTGAAGATAAAAAGATTAAAAACAACAGATGTTAAATGTCCCGAGATCTTTCGGACATACACATGTCCATTCTCAAGGGTATGACTACACTTGAGAATGGACATGCGTGTCCGAAAGATCTCGGAACATTTAACATCTATTGTTTTTAATCTTTTTACCTTAACCTTTTAAGAAAGTAATAAATGTGATTTTAATTTAATTATTGCAAGGTGAAAATTCCAACAAGACCTGTTTTAAACAGTGATTTGTCTTTTATATGGATTGCAGTACTGAAGTAGTAAAAAAAAAAGTTTGAAACCATGTGTATAACTGACATTTTAGCCATTTTATACTTGATAGTTGATTTGACACAGGGGGAGTAAGGCAGGAGTAAATATTTTCAGTGAAACATATCTTCATTTATTTATTACAGATTTGCAATTTGAAAGACATTGTGTGGCAAAATAAAAAGGTAGGACAATACATTATATTTATTATAGCTAAAATAATAGAATTCTAAATTTCTTTTTTTATGATCTAGTTTTTGTCAAACTTCCATATGGGGTACAATGTACCATCAAAAACTGGGGTACAATGGACCATGGTCCATTGTATCCCAGTTTTGTATCCCATGTTTTTTAAAGTTAAATATTATATGTGAAATTCAGAATTAATAAATTATTTTACTTCTATCTGTAAATTAATGATTCATGTTGTGTAATGCATTTTTGAAATATGTATCTGTATAATATATGCTTTCAAACTTAAAAATTAGCCCAAATTAAGAATTAATAAATTATTTTATTTCTGTGTGTGAATTAATGATTCATGTTGTGAAATGCATTTTTGAAATATTTATCTACATAATATATGCTTTCAAATTAAAAAAATAACCCAAATTGAACACCAAAAATATCTTGAAAAGTGGTAATAAGCTTAAAAGTGGTAAACTAAAAATATCACCTTTTGAAATATGTTCTTTACCAAAAGCTTGCTTGCGCAAAACGCCAAATAAACGAAAGAAAGGTGCATCAAGAATTCTAACTGATACACCAGTGAAAAACATAACTGAATAAGAAGCGAAAAAAGATGATAAAAAATTGAAGAATTTTTTTTAAAACTTTAGTTAGAGCTAAAAAGTGAATAATAAAATGTGAATAAACAAATGATATAGTTTATCTTTCTTATTGTTAAAAAATGAACTACACTGATATATTTTTATTAAAATTACACGTGGTCCATAGAGCCCCATGCTGTGGACCATTGTACCCCGGCATTGGGGTACAATGGTCAATTTTGTCACTTGCTATTTAAAAATACATATAAAAAAGTATGCATAATTATTATTTTTGAGTGGATGCAATATAAACTTTAATGTATAGATAACAAGCATGTACTTGATTAAAAGAAAAAAAATCAATACTTTAAGAGTAAACAGTCAAAATTTACAAAGTAAACCATTGTACCCCAGTCTCCCCTACCCAGAAAATTGCTGACGTAGAATTATCTTGGGTGACCTTATCCATAAAATTGTAATGTTGTAATACTTTGTGATTTATCTTATCACACAATACATGCAAGTCAATCTAGTTTTTAAAAACGAATCAAATATCTTACTAATAAAACAAACTTACTAGCTGTATAAGAACAAAAAGTAAACGGGATTAAATCAGGAACAAGTAACATAAGCAATCAGAAGATATCTGTAAAAGAAGCAAAAATACAGTGATGTCAAAACAAATCATTCCAATTACATTATTTCATTTTGTACTTAATATTTTGCTAAATTTTTTACAGCATTGAAAAATCTATTTAAAAATAAAAACTGATTCATTTTATCTTCAGATACGAAATTGGCTTCAAATAGCTGAAACGTTACAACAAATAGACTGAAAGGTTTTAAGGCTAAAACTGCAACCAAATTTTGTTTATCTTTATTTCCGACCAAAAACGAAAATAATCCCCCACCAGCTTAAAAAAAACTTTAATCATTAATACATGCATGAATACGCACAATTTTATTGTGGTGCATGTTAGTTTGTTCTCTGTGCATCTGATTAAAACTTCTTTCATCTATATTAATAAAATCCGACCGTATGTATGTGACGCTTTCTCCTCCGATCCCGGAAACTGAGAAACGTCGCATTTGTTTTGAATTGAAGGGGAAAAATCCCGGGATCCCGAGTTGTCCATTTGTCTGTCTGTCTGTCCGTCCGTCTGTCCGCATATAACAACTCAAAAACTTCCAAACCGAATCGTTTGAAACTTAAAATATATAGTTATTAGGTATTTTTGACGGTCATTTCAAATTTTATGAAAATCGGATGCACAGTTCAATTACAGGGGCAATCAAAAGGATTCCGATACATTACAGTCAATGGGGAAAAAAGTTTCAAGTGCATTTTAATGGCCATATTCTCTTTCGAACTTAATAAAGTTGATACGCATCTATGAAGTATATACTATAATATACATTCTGTACAATCGGTGGTGCAAATATTTCTTATTGATTTACAGGGCCTTACAAAAATATTCCATTGTATAATTATATATTGAGACATTGTTTGGTACGCATTTTAATTGTATTAAACTAACATTTTATGAAATTTATATAGACGTTGCACAGAATCACACCAAGTTATAGTCATCGTTCAGTCTATGTCCGCCTGTGACCACATACAGGAAAAACTACCCAACCAAATCGTTTGAGATTTAAAATGTATAATTGTTGCATAATTTTGTCAAGTCAATTAAAAATTTATGAAAATCGGATGAATAGTTTAATAACAGGGACAATCAAAATATTCCATCACCTTACGGTCAATAGGAAAAAATAGTTTCAAGTACATTTTAATAATGGTACACTCTTTCGAATAATAGAATTAATATTTCGTGTTCTTCAATTTTTTTAGAACCGACCAGCGTAGCGGGCGAAGGCCTCTAGTATAAAATAAAATTTAATTCATGATCGACATAGTGACTTTCTAATTATACGAATATCCTCTAATTTTAAAAAAGTTTTTGGTATATATACCTTGATTTCTTTTACAATATTTTTCTTAAAAGATCACCCATTATACTTTAACAAAATCATTCGAGAATTTTAAAGAACTTTCTTAGAAAATATTTGAAGCACATCTGCAATTTCAAACTGATACTTTATTATAGTTAAATCTTCAAAATTTTCAGTTTTTAACGAGGACGTGAAGAGTTTTCCAAAGTATAGTCGTATATGCATTGTTTATTCTATAATTTGTACTCGCATCATGAATCGGTCATGACTGATTAATCATAATGGAGTGATAAATTTATAGCAAATAGTGTCGCATATGAGCCCACAAAACAATTCAAATCAATGTGTAACATTAAGTAACCGATAAAAGAAATAACCTTTTGGAAAACTGACAGTTTCGGTATTGCTGAATTTTGGCAGCGTTTTCGCCGAAACTAAGAATCTGGTCAGTCGATCTGTAACCGATATCATGCTACGCGTTATATTTTTAACCCTCTCTATACATATAGGGTACGTGCGGTTCCCATATCAAATTTTTCGTATGAAAAAAATTAAACATTTAAATTGCAGGCTTATTTGATGTGCAATGAATGCTGCTAATCTCAATATTTGTAAAGTAAAACGATAAATGAAAAATTAAACTGATGTCACCAAGTCCACAAACTATTCATACTAATGGTATATTATAATCTAAAAAAATGCCCCTCAGAATATAAAGTTAAATCGTAAAAAAAAGAACTATTTTGCTAATTAAGGAGAGAAGATTAGTTACCGCATTTACTCCTCCATTTATCCTTAAAAGGCCACTTCAGTCAAATGAAAAGATTCGTCGCTAATGCTATGAAAGGAATTTATAAAGATATCTGTTACATTTCAATATATTTTAGGTATTGGATTGTCTGAGATTGATTTGAATGCAGGCCGTTTACTTTTCGATTTTGGTTGCAATTCTTTTTTTAATGAAGGTGCTTTCGCTTTTCAAACCGGTTTTGAAAATGAAAACGTCCCCCAAAAATATCTAAACAAAATTTAAAAAGTAAAAAGTAAAAAGTAGGAAAAAAACACGCGTTAAGCATAGAATATGAAGCACTTTCCAACAATTCATGAAATCTTTAACAAATCTGCGTTATTTAAGGAAATAAGAGTATATAGCCAAATATACCAAAATATGTATTCCAGTACTTTTGAACAACTCTGTATTTTAGTCAGTTGATATAATAGGAAAAATTAGTAAGAAAATGCGTAGTAGCTTGAAATTTTATTTTTTCAGCAATTTATACTAACAGATGGAAACCTACTTGTATACTTTCGTTTAGTATACAAGTAGGTACCTTGTACCTTTATTATGCGTCAGCATTAAGCTAAAATTTATTGTAAAGTAAAACACTTTTAAAACAACAAATCGCATTCTCATAAATTATTCATAGGCGTCCATGTACACAATTCTTTGCGTGACCCTGCATATCATATTATCTATATTCTGCAAACATTTATCAGTAAATCGAATGCAGTTCAGCGTAAAAATTCATAACTTATTTAAAACCCAAGTATAAATAATTTACGCTCATATTGAGTAACATTGGAGAGCTCTTTTGGGTAGCCCTATATATCAACTATAAAATTTATATGCACAATATGATGTGCATACATTTATTGAAACTTAAAAGCTCATATCATAATTAAAATGCATTTCATCCATCCATTAGCTATCATTGGACACATATACAGTACTTCGGAAAGAATATACTATTTGAAATCTTTTGTCACTATTTGAATACTATTTGTGGCCCTATAAATGCTATGTACTTTATATTATGCAAGACAGTATCATATAATTTTTATTAAGCTTCAGTGATATATATATTTTATTATACGTGAAACCAGGGCTGCAAAAATGCAGTCTTTCTGAAAAAGGCCCGGCCGGCCAGCTTTTAGTGGAAAAGACCGGTCTTTTGTGAAAAAAGCCGGCTTTTATTGGCTTTTTTCCAACACATATTACTATTTTTAAAAACTTTTGTTAATTTACTTTACAAATGGCCATTTTATGTAAATTAAAACTAAAATCTTATAAAATTCATTTAAAATCATGTTTCAGATGTCCACTTTTATAGCCATTTATTAATCTATCTCAAAAATCTCATAAATAGCCAATATGATTAACAGACATCTATACTATAGATCCAGTGGCACATCCTATGCTTAGTTAAGTTGTTTTCATGTTATAATGGGTAATAATTATATCCAAATAAATAATATACAAAATGATATACTGTTTATAAAATACTTCACTTGAACAATGGCTCTTAGCATATATGAATATGTTAGTTTTATGAAAAAAATAGTCATTTGTTTATGTAAGAAGTTTACAAGGCAGCATTCTACTTTGAAAATAAGAAAAAATAAATAATTTTGACATAGCTTTTATATAAATTTATCTTTCTAAGTCCAGCAAATTCTCTGTAAGCCAGACTGAGTAAGATGGAAATTTGTCTAAGGCAGAATATCATTTACTGTGAACGATTTTCTCAGTTCTGATTGATTCTGACTTATACAGAGTTCACGGTACATCCATTTATCTTCATTTGTTTTTTCTTATAAGGATAGAGCAGCTGACATTGTGTGGGTTGAATTACTGCAGGGTGGCAATAGCAAGAAACATCTGTCTGTTCTTTATATCTCCTGTCGTACACATGACCTCGGCCAATCTTATTGTCTCTGTTTAACAGGTCCATGATATGATTGGCCTATATTGTTATAAAAGTTCCTGCAATGATCACTAGGATAAAAATGCAGTGATGTGATAAATTAGTTGATGGAAATGTTTGTAAACATGCTCTTTCCTTCTACATATATTGACTAAATATTTTGATCTCGTTTTTTCACAAATCTTTTCACACATTAAAAGAAGAGGGATTGATTTGGGTCAATTAGTAAATTTTCCCATCCACAAATTTCTCGTATTAGGAGAGGTTTAGTGTTTAATCAAATAGGTTACTGGATTAGCAAGATTCCAGGAACTAACACATTTACGCATAAAGCAGCATAGATATGGGAGAGGGAATTTAAAATAAAATTTCTACAAATGGTTTTGTTTGGAACAAGATCAGTGCAGTACTGATTTTTAAAATGTAAATCAAATGACTGGTATTATATTTGGTAAAAAATCATTTGAACTACTTCAAAAAAATTTTTATTGTTCAAATTTTCTAATAAACATTCTTCCCATCTGTTGATCACAAGAACATTTCTACTGAAAATTCACTTATATGTTAATTGACAATTTATTAGTCAGTTCATTTTTATGACAATAGTAATTAAATAGTTATTAATTAATAATACATTTCATTTAAAGAACAGTTTTTGTAAAAGAAAAAAAAAGTTTTACTAAAAGCCGCTTTTTTAAGAAAAAGCCGGCCTTTTGTAAGTGGTTTAAACCAGAAAAAGCCGGCCGGTTTAAACCGGCCCGGCTAAAAGCCAGCAGCTCTGCGTGAAACAGTTTAATATATTTAAAATTTGTCGCGCACAATTTCCCCCCTTCACCATTATTCAATGAGATTCTTTTGTGCGGCCCTGTAAATGAGTAATAGCTATATTTTCGCTGCATATATTACAGAATGCATATTTTAGTGCACTTTGCAAATTTGAGTATGTTTGACAGGGTGTAATACAGTTAAAATTCATTTGAACGATTTTTCCCCATAGGCCGTAATGTATCTAATAACTTTTGACTATCCTTGTAAATAAACTAAGCTTGGTAGAAACTTCATTTTCAGTAGGCTTCGTGCTAAGTTAAACATCAATAACGTATAAAATTTTCATACCAATCCGCGTATATTTACGGGAGTTAGAGCGCTGACAGAAGGCCATACAAACAGAATGTATAAGCACTTTTCAACTTCGTTGGAAAGTGCTAAAAAACGGCCTGAATACAAATAGACCTCAGCTATCCAATGAAAAGTCATTTAAAATTATTGAAATGTAACCGAGATATCTTTGTAAATTTCTTCCATAGGATTAGTATTAGCAAACTGGTTTTTTCATTTGAAACAAGTAGCCTCTTAACTAATGAACTTCCAAATCTAATCAAAGAAGAGACTTCTCAGAGTAAACCTGTATACCAATTTTGAAGTAATTTAAGTATAATTCTTCGTGAAAACTATAAATTAAAGGAGAAGGAATTAGCCCCGTTCAACCTCTTTTGATACTTAACCAATGAACCGCCAAAATTCATCAGGTAAGCGCATTATCAGAATGAACCTATAACCAAAATATTAAGCAAATCTAATATTTCTATCAAATGTTCAGACTTAAATAGTCTACTCCATCTTTCGATGGAGCGGTCTCACAGACCGCTTCACAGTAGCTACGTGACAATTTCTGTCACATCAGTTAAAAATTAAAATCGCATGAGAGAAAATTTACCTATGTGGCACATGACAATAATTTTAATGGTTACTGTTAGGCTTCCTTCAGTTAAATAAGATTCACTTTCCAAATAAGATGTTGCAGAATTTGCAAGGAGAGGGGTATGGTAGAAGGGAGGAATCATCGTGATTTAATAGGTCTTCGGCTGGGCAAAGTCAATAAAAAGTTGAGAATCGCAGATATATAGCATAACATTCAAATAGAAAACTGGCAATGCATTGCGATATTCTTGGCATTAGAAAATGCATCATATATAATTTGAATAATTGGTTGCATTTAGTAATTTGAATAACAATAAATGATTTTAAATACAAAACTTCATGCATACTGTACATATAAAACCATTTACTAAAGTTTCCATGAATGTTTTTTTTTATTTAGTCCGTAGATTTCAGTTAATTTTGAATGTATAATTGTTGTTGGATCAAGAAATTGGGGGTAAAAAAGATACAAATTTCATCTTCAAAGCAATATGATAAAAAAAGGATTACCAAATTCATAAAATAAATCTTGGATTGAAATGAAAATGTTTCAGAAGCAAAATATCTAATTAAATTTCAGCTTTATTTAATTCATTATTTCGATTAAAAATATTTTATATTTTAAACAATTTAATATTCGTTCATTTTTAATAAATATTTTATTTATGAATAAAATGTTTATATTTAAAAAGGAATATGCACTTTAAAATTTACAAAAATTGTTCTTCAAATATTATTTCTTCTGCCGCTATATATCTTTGTAAATGAAATGTGTATTTAATTGGGATTTATACTAAAAAAAAAAAAACAAGCGATTCTCTCCCCTTCTCAAATATATTAAATTCTCCATTGTATATTCAGGTCAAAGTGTCAGAATGACAATGGATGCCCTCTCCATCCCCCTTGTTATTGCTTTTTTATAATGCATTTCACTCTTTCACTATCCTTTCTTTGAAATCATTTTGTTTTTTATCGAATCTTGTTTGGAAAAATGACTAAACTGATGTTAATCTCACAGTCCGCTGCATTTTTCATAGTTTAACTCGCAGCTTCCAGTTTATCAAACACTGACATTTGATTCGTGTGGAACTAAAGTTCTATTGCAACAAACTTTAATAAATGAAATTTTAATTATAGCCCTGTACAAATAGTTTAGCGCAGAAACACCATCTTATGAATTAATAGCGGCTGTTTTTCACCTGTCAACTGAACGTTCTCTTAGACCGCTTGACAGCATTTGAGACCATTTCTATCACAAGAGTTACAGGCTAAAGTTCATTATACAGTCTACTCATTGAATTTGGTAAAATAATATAATAAGACTATTTAACAGACCTTTTTTTAACTACTAAAAGACATCTCCTTCAAAGGTTTATTTTAGAGAATTTTTTGCAGTTTTAGAATATGCTTTGTAGAAACACTTTTTTACATCATAGAAGGTACTTAACTATCATTTACAGTTCGCACCTTTAAAATTCAAAAGGAATAAAAGTTAAATTAGAATGACTATCTAAATTATAATTCATATATGAAAAAAAAAGCTCGGAATTGTCCATCTTTAACACATTATATTGCAGATGTTGAATTTAAAATACTAGCCCCTTGAAACTTTAGTCAGCCGGCAACTTCGGTTCAGATTTAGTCATAAGTTTAACACGTTCGCTGCCGCTTACGTGAAGATGTGATGATAGTTTATGCCGCACAGTATAAGTGGATTTTTCCCAGAAGCCAATTCACTTTTCATAACAAAGAATCTGTGAAAGATTTTCCCACGCCAGCGCGTGACTAACTATTGGACATCACCCCACATCACGCGCTTTCGCGTGAGCGGCAGCGAATGTGTTAAACATTTCGCGCTTGCTAAACTTCATGTGCTTTTCATTGTAATTTTCCCTCTACAAATAAAACATTTTCAACAGAATTCACATTTTCGTTAAAAAATTCTGATGACTTTGATAAAAGGAAAATTGTGCTTGAACTAAAATTTAAATAAAAAAATTAGACTTAATAAACTAAAAACAATTCTAAACAAGTAAGAAAAATCATGCGTTAAGCATAGATTATGAAGCACTTTCCAACGCTTAATGAAATCTTTAACAAAACCTTGTTATTTAGGGAAATAATAGTGTATAGCCAAATATGCCCAAATATGTATTCCAGTACATTAGAACAGCCCTGTATTTCATATGTCTGTTCATATAATGGGAAAATTTAGCTTAGCAAGAAAATATCCAGTAGCTTGAAATTTCTTTTTCAGCAATTCATACTATTAGATGGAAACATACTTGAATACTTTTGTTCAGCCCTGTAGTTTACATTGTATCTTTATTACACGTCAGCATTAGACTAAAATTTATTGTAATCTAAAACACTTTTAAAACAACTGAAATCACATTCTCATAAATCATCATTCATAGGCGTCCATGTATCGAATTCTTTGCATGGCCCTGTATATCCCTTTATCTATATTCTGCAAACATTTCTCAGTAAATTGAATGCAGCTCAGCGTAAAAATGCATAGCTTATTTAAGAACCACGTTTAAATAATTTACGCTCATATTCAGTAACGTTGGTGAGCTCTTTTGGGTAGCCCTATATTCCAACTATAACATTTATACACACCATATAATGTGCATATATTTAGCGAAATATAAACGTGAATATCATAATTAAAATGCATTTCATCCCACCATCAGCCATCATCGGACACATATACGGTACTTCGGAAAGAATATACTATTTTAAATCTTGTGTGGCCCTGTAAATGCTATGTACTTCATATTATGCAAGACAGTAGCGTATAATTTATATTAAGCTTCAGTGACATACATCAATTTTATTATACATGAAAAAGCTTAACCCGTAACTGCTGTGATAAAAATTGTCACAACTACTGTGAGCGGTCTGTTAGACCTCTTAATCTAAAGATAAATAAAATATTAAATTAACTCACAGAATCCAATTTTTGCATTACATTTTTTATACAGGACTATTATAAACAGAATTCAGTTATTCAAAAGTCCCTAAAGATATAGTAATACGACTCCAAACGAAACAAA
This sequence comes from Maratus speculifer, assembly GCA_964019185.1. Taxonomy (NCBI): domain Eukaryota; kingdom Metazoa; phylum Arthropoda; class Arachnida; order Araneae; family Salticidae; genus Maratus; species Maratus speculifer. The sequence continues at coordinate 36,007,497 of OZ025303.1, forward strand.
ATTTGACCGGTACCTATAGTTAAACTAAAAATTACGAGTTAAACTCTGAAAATTGAAAAACTCAGCGGTCTGTGAGGCCGCTAACAGCAGTTAAGGGTTAATATATTTAAAATATGTCACACACAATTCCCCCTTTTACCACTATCTAATGGAATTCTTTTGTGTGGCCCTGTAAATGAATAATAGCTACATTTTCACCTTATATTTTATAGAATGCATATTTTAATATGTTTGACAGGGTATAACATCTTTAAAATTCCTTTGAAACGATTTTTCCCCATAGGCCGTAATGTAATGGGAAACTTTTGATTCTCTCTGTAGATAAACTAATCATGGTAGATACTTCATTTTCAATAGAGTTCGTGCTAGGGTAAACGTCAATAACGTCCTAAAATTTCATGGCAATCCGAGTATATTAACGATTTTCCCCATAGGCCGTAATGTGATGGGAAACTAGATTCGCCCTTTAGATAAACTAATCATGGTAGAAACTTCATTTTCGGTAGGACTTGTGCTAGGGTAAACGTCAATAACGTCCTAAAATTTCATGGCAATCCGAGTATATTAACGATTTTCCCCCATAGGCCGTAATGTAATGGGAAATTTTGATTCTCTCTGTAGATAAACTAATGGTAGATACTTCATTTTCAATAGAGTTCGTGATAGGGTAAACCTCAATAACGTATAAAAATTTCATAGCAATCCGAGTACATTTACGGGAGTTAGAGCGCGGACAGACGGACAGACAAACCGAATGCATAAGCACTTTTCAACTTTGTTGGAAAGTGCTAAAAATGGGAAGGCAGGATTTTGTTACTCGTTATCAGTGTCATAAGAGTAACAAAAATTAATATATAGAAAAGTAAAATTCCTTTTGTATGAGTTAGATATGTTTTACGCAAGTGGAATACAATGGTATTTAATTGTTTATATCAATTTTTAATATTAATTATATTTTGTAATAAAATTAGAATTATTTAAGAAAAATGGTCTAATTATCACAAAAGGAACGAATGGATGCTCTCACATATTAAGAAAGATTTTAATCCAAGTTCTAAAGCAGTATAAAGTTTATTTTTATAAATACAATTTTTACGAAAGAATTAATCGTGTGTATTGCGCACACAAATTTTCAAATTTAATGACTAAAACAGATTATTTTTTTATGAGTACAGATGTACTTTCAAAGTAACCTTCGATGGAAAAATTAAAATCTCAATATCGAAGACTTTTTATAAAAAAAAAGTACTCTAATTTTAAACTTGAGGAAGGAAATGTCATTGTGTCTCAATACGTTTAATACATTAAGCAAAAATTTTATGAAACTCTAGGCAACCATTTCTCAAAAATTATATGTACAATGATCGCAAACGCTGCTTTGGGAAAATTGACTCAAGATTTAAAGATTTAACTTTCTTTGAATATGTAGAAAAAGCTCTAAGTGCCTAAAACACAGCTTCTCTTCCACTGCGTTTTATGCGGTTTGTTTTCAAACTTTCTTAAAAGGATGTCAATTATGTGGCATTTAAAAAAAAATCTTTTGTAAACTAAAAAAGTTACCTGACCTCCTTAATCCTTCTATAGTTAAAAAAACTTGCCTTAAACAAATCTCCCGGAATGACTCCTCCGATGTGTAAGGTTTCCGGAAATAACGCGTCCGAGTGGACCACACCTTCCATGAGTCGAATAGACCAATGAAGAAAGGGCTCCGTCTATGCATCGCGAAGCGATTCCATGGGGTATTGGCGAGCGCAGTAAGCAGGAGTAGCCTACAACTTGGAATCGCGAAGCGATTACGCGGGGGGTTGGCGAGCGTAGCGAGCAGGGGGGCTCAGCCCCCCTAGTATACGACAAATTTATATAACAAGTGAATAAAATTTCAGTTCAAGTAATGCAAGAAATATTTTATCCTTAACTAATTATGTGATATCGTTCAGTAACGATGTATTTTTCTTTTCTTGATCAATCAAATTCAGAAAAATAATAACGTATAGCATATAATCAATATACTTATGAATTTATTCAACTAACAAACTCAGTAATGTGAAAGTATCATGTTAAAAAAAAAACACTAAAAAAAACACTGATTATTGTATTCTGCAATACTAGACATATGAAAATGTAAAATGAAACTAGTCGAGCAAGCAAATTTCACGACTGTAGTTAACCTTTAACTGCTGTGGAGAAATTGTCATAACTACTGTGGTGCGGTCTGCGAGACCGCTATGTTCGAAAAAAAAAACAACTCATGGAATTGTATCTTAACATTTTCTATATTTAACTTTTAGTACAGGTCCGTTATAATTAACCAATAACTGATGTTAAAAACTTTAACAACGTCTGCGAGACCGCTCCTTCGAAACGCTATTAAAAAAGGCGTGATTAATTCATATGTTTTTGTACTAAGCTTTTTGTACAGAGATTTTTTAATTAAAATTCATCTCTTCAAAAGTCTTGTAATAGTACTAAAGTTCCAAATCATACAAAATTTCAGTAGTGTTTCTAGTTAAACCGACTAAAAAATTACAATGTAAATAAACTATAAAATAAAAAAAGCGGTCTGTGAGACGGGAAACACCATTTTAATAACAATTTTAATTTTTCTTAAGAAAGGTGTTATAGTAAAAATAAAATACATTGACATGTTTCGGAACCGTCAAATAAGTTCCATAGTCATAATATAAATAAAACAAAATTTCAAAATATTTCTCGGACAATACAAATAACACGCGACAATGAGATATAAATAACGCGCTCTATTGCAAAAAATTAAATTAAAATATAGGCCATGATCTAAAACTTAACTAAAAATAAAAATTTCAAACTATTTCACGGTCAATACAAATGACACGCGACAAAGAGATATAAAAAACACCAAAAAACACGCGCGCTATTGTAAAAAATTAAAATAAAAATAGACCATGATCAAAAGAAATTCCAACTTGGTTCATCCCATTCAAGCCCTCACGAGGAATTTATTCATTAATTCTAACCATAACTTAGGAATAATAAAAGAAACGGTATCATTGCAAACCAGATTATTACGCGTATAAATTTCAATGGACTCTTATAGATTTACGATTACAATTAGATATGAAACATAATTTACTTTGATTAAACAATATTTTTATCTCCTCATTTAAATATGTTCTTGATAAGGCAGTGTTAGTACGTCCAAATTTAATGTCAGATTCGTGCTCCTCTTTTCTAATTCCAAACTTTCTCCCAGTCATGCCTATGTAATAATTTAAGTCACCATTTTCAGTATTATAAGGTATTTCATAAACTTTAGCAAGATCATCATGTCCAATAGGATCCACTTGCTTATTAAGTAAACATCTTATTTTTGGTGGAGGAGTTGCACTCAAATCAATATTAAACTTTAATTTAAATTTTAATTTCTCAAAATTGCCTTTCAGATATGGAAAAGAAACTCTTAAAATTTTTAGGATCACCCCCTTTATTGAATCTTTCAGTTAACCCTGGATATTGTTGTTTAGGCTTCCCTTTTCTATAATAATTTATTGATGCTACTTATTTTATATCCATTAGAACCTGCAATCTCACGGATCTTACGCAACTCTGTTTAAAAATTCATTAGAACAGACTTTAAACGTCTATCAACCATGAAACGGAAAGTGTCACACCAGTGGGGAAACACCAGTTAAAGGTTATCCTTTAATTAAATGTTACCGGTCTCGCAGACCACTGCTTTTCCCAGTTTTTATAATTCAACTTTTAATTTTCAGTTTAAGAGCACACACTAGTCACGCGGTAATAGCCGAGCGCTAATGTAAAGTCTATGGGGGCGTTCTTTTCGAATATCTCGCTGAAATTTTAATATTTTTACATGATTTTTTTGCACAAGATAGCTGATGACGATCCACAACCGGCCTAGTTTTTACTTTTTCAGTTTTCGTTTCAGATTTTCTTTAAACAATTAAATTTTCGGAACCGGTTTAAACCGGTTCCGAAATTGAAACTATCGTAATATAAAAAATATATAAGCAAAATCGAAAAAGAAAAAACTAGGCCGGTTGTGGATCGCCCTCAGCTATCTTGTGCAAAAAAACCATGCAAAAATATTAAAATTTGAGTGAGATATTCGAAAAGAACGCCCCCATAGACTTTACATTAGCACTCGGCTTTTACCGCGTGACTAGTGTACGCTCTTGAGTACAAACACTTCAGAAATTTTGTTTCATTTTAGAGCTTCAATAATATCACTAAAGACATTTAAATAAATATTTATTAGAAGTCTTGTACAAAATGTTTAACAGGAAAATAACCATCTTATAAATTAATCATGTTTTTTTATCGACCTTTCGATCTTCTGGTCACACTAACAAGGAAGGTCTCCATACGGGCATACTCAGAAAAATCTGAAAAAATTACAGAATGTTCTTCTCATACAGTTATATATGTTTATAAAAAACATTTCGGCGAAACCTCCTTATAACGTCCGTAAAAAAATAATAAAAATTTCGTTTATTTGGCGATTTATCTCCGGTTGGCGAAAAAACGAAATTTTGAAAAATACGCTTTTACGCTTCAAATATTTTTTAAAGAAAAAACTTTCTATGTTCAATTTATTTAAATAAGTTTAGTTTTGCATTTTTACTTTACTTTAGTGTAATTTTGTCATATACGTTTATATGTACTTATAACAAAATGAAATTAACATATTTTATCATTTAAAACACAATTTAAATTGATTAAAATTGTTCTAAATTGAAAAATACACTTAAAAATCTGCTGCATTTTGTTGCAACGCAGTCCCTTGCTTGTATAGAAAACGGTTACTTGGCCGTGAAATGGAGCTTTCTCATTGGTTGGAATAGAGATATTATATACAAGCGGTGGAGTGTGTTGCAACAAAATGCAGCAGATTTTTAACAGTGTATGACACGGTCAATTGACCGTGCTATGGAGCATTCTCATTGGTCAGAAGAGAGATATTCTATAAAAGTAGAGGAGTGACGCTGCAGTAAATGCTGTAGATTTTAAACAGTGAAGTCAAAATCAATTTTCAGATTCGTTAAAATCGTCTGCTTTTGGCGAAAAAATGCACTGCTCGCCAAATCCCACGTCGCTTTCAGCTTTTCACGCCAATTATTCCAAACTATTTTATTTTTTTACATATTTAATAATGTAATTCCGCCGCTAATTTTCACTGATCCTTTATTACCTACATGAGTAGTTTAATTCGTATTTTTTTCAAAAAATTCTGAGTATGCCCCCAATGGAGACCTTCCTTGTAAGTTACAATTTCTATCATCAGTTAAAGGTTAAAGTTCACCTCAAAAGTATCTGACGATATTACTAGAGTACAAAACTGAACAAAATTTCAGTAGTGTTTGTAATTAAACCGGAAATTGCAAGTTGAACTATGAAAATTTAAAAATGCAGCGGTCTATGAGATCGCTAATTAAGGGGCAAAACTAGGCACATAAAAAGACCCGGATGGTAATGTAAAGTCTATAAGCCCGTTCTTTTCAAATATTTCGCCCAAATTTTAATATTTTTACATGATTTTTTTTTTTTTTTTTTTTTAGCAAAAGATAGTTGAGGACGATCCACAATCGGCCTAGTTTTTACTTTTTCAGTTTTGGTTTCAGATTAAAAACTTTTGAAACCGGTTTAAACTAGTTCTGAAATTGAGGCTGTCGTAATATAAAAAATATATAAGCAAAATCGAAAAAGTAAAAACTAGGCCGGTTGTGGATCGCCCTCAGCTATCTTTTGCAAAAATCATGTAAAAATATTAAAATTTGAGCGAGATATCTGAAAAGAACTTTCCCCCACAGACTTTACATTATCATCCGGGTCTTTTTCTCTGCCTAGTGTGGAGCCTTAAGGCTCAACAAAGCAAATTAAAACAGTATTTAATGTTTAATTCTCCCTCCTTAAGCATGCAGGACCTTAATATACTTAACAGAAATATTGGAAAATACAGAATTCCACATACTTGGGTTTTATCTGAGAAAAATACACATTTGTTTGCGCGAGTTAGTCATTTTGAAGACTAATTAGACTGCAGTGAAAAAGCAAGTTTACCTTTCTTGTGCTTTTTCAAGAAATCATTTCTTCAGGGATTCTCCTGTGGTTTATTCAGAAAAGCGTGCGGGGAATGACCAATAGGTTAAGAGATAAGGAATTAGCTGTATTTAAGAGAAAGTTATCTTTTGCAGGAGATGAGCGAGTAGCCTTTTAAAGCCCATTAAAGATTAAAAACACCGCGTGACCATAAGTAAAGACTCCGATACTGAAAACAATGATGCGTCTATTCGCACCTTAAGAGAAAGTAAGAGAAATTCGCAGTGCATTTAATGTTTTGTTTTTATTCCCTCACATGCAGAACTTTAATATAGTTTACTCAAAGGAAAATATACTCTCCTACTATTTGGGTTTATATCTGAGAAAGCACAAAAGAACACAACTAGCACGGTCAAATTTGATGAATAAAAAAGGGGCAATAAGGAAAATCAACAAGCTAATTTTTTTATGTTTAGTTTCTCCCCTCCCCCTTCACAGACTTTTTAATAAACTTTATGCATAGGAAAAAAGAATTTCATAGTATCTGGGTTTATAACTAGGAACGTACAGAATGAAACTACTAGCACAAACTAATTTGATGATAGTAGTTAAGGGGCGATAAGACAAAAGAACACTAATTTTTAATTTTTGTTTGTTTCTTTCTTTCTTCCCCCTTCCTCCTTCACACCTTGTACTCAAATACGCTTTACACAAAGGAAAGTACGGAATTTCATAGTATCAGAGTTTACTCTAACAAACGGTATTTAGCTATGAATAATGCAGAATATATTAAAGTACACACTTTCTTTTCTTAATTCGTGAATTTCATCAATAATATAAAATACTGTATGTGCAGTTAAAATGTTTCTGCAAACTTTCAGTGATGTTTCAGATTTTATGTTTATATTAGTGCAAAATTCATTCTTTATGTTGGTTATTTTCAAGACAAAAATTAGTCACAGTACTCCGATCTATTGGGGTCATATTTTCCTCCTCGAAAAATGTTTCTTTTTAGTTTATGAATTCGCTCCACCAGTGGCCAAGAGAGTCTGCTGTCGAAACTGGTAGGTGGCAGGTGCTGGGTTCGAACCCAATCACGGCCGTCGGCCTAATCGTTTGGAGTTTTCGGTGGTTTTCTTCGAATCTAATTACCTTGCTTAAACTTGCGTTCCCTTAGAAAGACCCCCCCCCCAATAAAGGGCACCCGCTCCCTTTGGGCCCATATCCTTCGTGTTGATAATTGGCCGTCATAAACACAACCAACCAGTTAATGAGTTCCCTTTCCTGAAGTTTCTATTAAAAGTTTATAAAACAAATATTAAAAACAATAAACATTTAAAAGAAATCTGTACCTCTTTGAACTTTTAAAAATTAAACCTTTTAAGGTACATTTTTGGCACAATAAAGGATTATGAAGAAAAAAAGGATTCTATCAAAAAGTTTGTCTCTGGCAAAATTCCAAAAATTATCTTTTCAAAAACTTGTGATTTCAAAAGCAATCTTCTGACAATGTTGAACATTTTGAGCTAACTTTTTAAAAGCTATTCGTAGAAATGTGAATCATAATTTTAAGTATCAGATTTATCAGAAGTCAAATAGTTTGGAAGGAAAAAATAAACTCTAGAAATACGTGTAAAATACTACTAAAAATTAAATTTATTTTTCAATGTGTTTAAAAAAAACTGAGAAAAATCACTTAAGTGGATTGTGGCATTTAAGGATGTATTAGAAAAAAAAGAAATCCCCTCAACAGCTCCTAATTTTCTGAACCATTTGCAGATTCATTTTTAAACGTAAAAAAATTTAAAAATTGCTCAGATATTTTTTGGAGCGATGTACAAGAGGCCGTGTGATCGGTGTTGAATTCAGAAACTTTTCTCCGGGAAGGAATTCTGTGGCTCAGGGGGGACATTAGGCGTTCCGAGGGAGGGGGAGGAAATTTCATTTTTTGACCATTGAAAACACAAAATTTCAAACTTTCTGTGGGGACATTTCATTGCTCCAGGGGGGAAAGCCCCACCCCGGGCCAACACCTGAATTCAACACTGCGTGTGATTTCATTTTTCGCTCAATTCATTAGTTTGATTTATAAACATTTACTTTCATAGTATGATAATTTTTTTCGTTCACAGATCTCTCTATTTAGAAAATTCGGTTCAAGACGCCATCTTTAACAGCATTTTTGCTATATTTTCTGAATTTATGGAAAAATCGACAAGCACTATACATTGTGCCGTTTCTAAGTAAGGCAATTTTACAGTTTAATGCGTTTGAGAGCAAAAATGAATTTAAAAATAAATCAGAATGAGCAGTTTCGGTTGGTATACACATTTAAAAGGGACTACGGTGTAATAAATTTACTTGAAACTGTATAATTCTCTGATCGTTACGAAATTTCATCAGAATGTACTAGTATAATAAAATACAATTTAAGCAAAAAAATTGGTAAAATCGATATTTCCGTCATTTTTTGTCGAATGAAGGCTGCCGAGTCTCCTTAATACTGTGTCCTTAATAAATCCAGGATCGAAACTAAAGGGGAGGGGGGCATGTGACACCGAGGACTAGAACGAAGGGGCGCCAAAAAAAAATTTGTGTAAATTTTTCTCAAGTCTTGGTTTAACACAGTATTGTTAAAATCGTCCTGCCAAGGTTATGCCAAAGCATAGAATTTAAGGATGCTATGGCAAAAGGATCCTGTATAAAGCGAATTTTTTTCTATTCCATTTACAAAATTGATGAATCAATGTGACAAAGTAGATTACGTAGTTTAGTGTTACACATTTTAAACTAAGTTGACTATTAGAAAATTAGTAAAATTCTCTTTGTAAATACAGTTTGCTGAGGAAGGGTCGAGGGATGTGGCCATCCAAAATCCATGTTTGTCTCGGGTAAAAAAAATACTAGTTTCTCGGCCCTATGTAAATCAAATTCGCTCTTCTCCAATATTTATCTTTGTTAACCTTCTGTGATTTTGTTTACAAATGTGGTTGACCATCACAAAAGATTTCAAAATTTTAATTCAATAAAGACTATTTTCGAATGTGTACCGGACGTTTTTAAAGCAGAAAATATTCACATATACACAATATAGGTGCAAAGTAAAAATGTAAAAAATTCAAACAGTTTAGTTGTGAAAAAAAAAAAAAAGAACTGATGTATCCCTTTCGGTACCTCTGGCCTAAAAGGGTTACTTATTTTTTTGGGGTGGGAGGTGGGGGGGTGCTTGTGCATAAAAATTAACCCTTTTTCTACAGTGAACACGTTAGACAGTTTTCAATTCATTAACCTTAATTTCTATGGAAGAATACAATCCAGAAAATCTAATTCAAAGAATATGAATTTATGCCAGAAAATTTGAACAGTTTATATTTTTGCTTTATTTAAAGATTGAATGTTGTTGAATAAACCAAATGTCGCTATTTTAAATTTCTGGCGTGAATTTAGAATTTCAGAATTACACTTTCCATTAAATTAGGAAAAATGGCGGTAATATATGCTTATATGTGCATTTCAGGGTTTATTGCATAACTGCCAACTTTTACCCTTCCTTCTTATTAATAAAACTTTAAGGTAAATATTATCCAATTTAATCATTGAAATCGCTTAATTAAATAAGGCGAAAATCTATAAAAGTTTAGGGGAAGGAAAAAATCGTAAAAGTTGGCAATTGTGTTAATTATATTTCCAGTCAAAATGTGGCTTAAGAACAATAGGTACAGTTTAAAGAATTTAAAATAAAACTATAAAAACGCAATGTTAAATCCTTATTTGAACTAAATTTATAAATGTAATACTATGTTTAATCAAAATATCAATAAAAATTAAACCACATATAATCAAGGTAATATAATTCAATGGTCTATGAACCGTTGAAATTCTGCTTCATATAATTAACTATTTTAAATTAACACATCTATCGGTTTAATTTTTAAAATACAGCAATATAGTTGCGTTTCAATTTTAATGACTTGAAATACATACCAAACAATATTCTCAATTCTTTAGACGCATTTTAAATATTTAATACTAATCAAACGCTATTTCACATACACTTCACAAAATGTTTCATTTTACATAAAACAAGAATTTTTTTTCACAAATAAGAAATTTAAGCGTATAAAAATACATACATCAGGAAGTAGCAGAGGGAATTTAAATACTGTAAAGTACCAAAAGTAAGCCTCGCTTTAGCAGACAGAAAATTGAATTGATTTTAAGAGGGCTTGTAATTCACACTTTTGCGAGGAGGAAAAAATTGGAAGGATGGGGGGGGGGGATTGTATTTTGAAAATATAAAAATACCAGAGTTTATACAATTTGCAAAATAAAATCTGATCATAAACATTTTTTTGGTTTTGAAATTCTCTTCCATACAATTAGTTTCCATCAAAAATTTAAAAAAAATTACATAAATTTAGATGTAAAAGAAGCATGTACAAAAATGATAAAATTTGAATTCAATATAAATATCTATTAAATCTCGGTTCATAAAAATCAAGTAAAACATTAATAGTATAAAATAAAGAACTCATGCAATTCTCATACAGTGTTGTGTAAAAAGATTAAATAAAAATAAACTGTATAAGTGAACTATGTATTTACATTTGTTTTCATACCTCCTAAATGAATGAAAACAAAAATGTAAAAACTTAAGAATTTCCTGAAAAACCGCAAAAATTCAAAGCGTCAGAAAATAGAGCTTAATGGAGAGGGTTTATTAATAATACATTCACAAAATAAATAAAAAATAAAACATACATGAGGGGCGGGTTATATTCGAAGAGAGGGGGGGGGGACTTTCGGTACTTCGCAATATTTGTTAAAATGCAAATTTCAGCGAAAACTTAATATCCATTAATAGCTGTGATAAAAATTGTCTAATAAATACTGCGAAGCAGTCTTTGAAACCGCTTGATTGAAAGATTAGTAAAAAGGCTCGATCAATTCATTTAACACCGTTTCTATACATCACTTTAAATGCAGAAGTATTCGTTAAAATCTATCTATTTGGAAGAGAAATACATTCAAACGAAAGAAAATTCCAGTAGCATTTATCTTTAAACTGATAATTTTAAGTTAAACTGAGAAAATTGGAAACACTAGCAGTCTGAAATCGCTTTAAGTATAAGGAACAATGCAAAGAAATATTACAGAATGTTTTAGTATTTTGTAAATTTAAATTAAAAAAAATTACTGACAAAAATTGTCAAATAACCAGTGCAAGTGGTGTCTGCAATCCGTTTAATTTAAAGATAGAATAAAATACAGCATTAACTTCTAAAATACTATGCCTAAGCTGAAGTTTTTGTGCAAAACTATTATACTTCAAATTCACTTATTCAGAAATTATTGATAGCAACAGAGCAGAAACAAAACAATTTAACCAGTATAAATTGTTAAACTGAACATTTAAAAACAGCAGCGGTTTTTCAGATCGCTAACAGTTAATGTTAAGATGTTTTACTACTTTTATAAATTAAGAAATATATCAGAAGGGACAAAAATACTTTAAAACGTTAATTACTATCATACAGATTTATTAAAACATTTAATCCTATCCGGCGCAGTGGTCGCACTACGGGCACACTTAATTTTAGTTCCAAATTTGTAAACAGCAGCAAAAATTAAATAAAATTTTGCTTTTAAATATATTGAAATCTATAAATCAGATTCTCACTGATTAATCATGATAATGAAATTTAACGTTAGGTGTATTTTAAAACTAAACTATAACAGCTGAAAGTTTTTCTTGGGGGGAGGAGATAAATACATATTCTGAAAACAAGTCTAAACAGTCTTCGAAAAGGATTCTAAAGAGTTAAATTATTGACTATATTTCATCAATGAAGAATTTGTAATGAGAAGTTAATGACACAGAAATCCCAAATCCAATACACGCTGATTAACCGTAGTAATAACAATTAAGCGTAGTTTAAACTTATAACCGTTAATTTTTTTTCTTTAGGGGGGGGGGTGAGGTATATATTTTAAAAGTAAGACTAAACTTTCTTTGAAAATTTTCCTAAAAGTTACATTATTGAATATGTATTTCATACTTCATCTATAAAGAATTTGGTAATGACACATTAATGACATTGAAATCCCAAATCCAATACGCCTTGATTATTCATGGTAGTGAAAATTAACATTAAGCGTACTTTAAAACTAATTTATAACTGTTGAAAGTTGTTTCTGGGAGGGACTAGGAGGTGTATAAACTTAAAAGCAAGCCTAAACTTTGAAAATTATCCTAAAATTTAAATTATTGAATATGTATGTCATCCATAAAGAATTTGGTTATGACAAATCAATAATACTGAAATCCCAAATCCGATATGCATTTATTAACCATGTTAATGAAATTTAACGTTAAACGTACTTTAAAACTAATTTATAACTTTTTTTTTTTTTGGGGGGGGGGTATGTATTCTAAAATCAAACCTAAACTTTCTTTGAAAATTATTCTAAAAAGTTAATTTATTGAATATTTATTTTAGCAACAAAGAATTTGATAATGACACTTTAAATATACTGTTTGTAATTTTGGACCAAAAAGCCCATTTTGAAGTAGTTTTTAATAGATAGTATGAATAGATTATTTCTCGTAAAAACGTGTGTAATTAAGAACATTTCCATATCAAAACGATATCCAGTGTTTATGAAAATGAAATATTACTAACCTGCAAGTTAATGACAAACAATGCTAAGGATAAATTTTAAATTTATTTAATGAAAAATGTTTTCTTATGTCTAAAATATCTAATGTATAAAGACATAAAATTCCCCCATATAGTTATTTCTTTTAAAGCTATTAATCTTAAAAATAGTGATATCAATTTTAAAAATTAGAAGTTTTGGACAAGCTTTGATAATTATATTTACAACTTTCCAATATTTTTTGTATATTTAAATTATTATTTTTTCATTTTTATACTAATGAATAATGCAGTACCTGAATAAAAAGGTTCATAAAAAAATTAAACATTTATAGTTGACTTTATTAACTTGCATTTTATTGTCAAGGACACAATTTCTATTTATTCGAGAACAATTCATATATATTTTTTTAAAAATAACAAAAATAAATTGCAATTGAAATACAAATAACATTGATAAAAATATGTAAAAGGAAAAAGTGCTTACCTAACCAGGTTAGTAAATAAACTGAAAAAACAAAATCTCATCAACTGTTTAATACACAATATCGCAGAAGAGAACCGTCTCAAAATGAGCAAGGCTATCCGAGATAGCTGTAAGTTTCTGCTGCTGGGAAATTTATATATTTGTAGATGACATTTTCCCTAAAACTTTTCCTGATTGGTTTATTTTTTTCCTCCAGTATTTAAAAACAAAGCTGCTGCTACCATCTATCGGAGAGGGGTAGAATTAGATTTAACTAATAAAATCTGAATTTTTAAAATTCAACTCTATCTAAAAGTTTTATCTAACCGTGCTGTATAACAGTGGCGCAGCCAGAATGCGGCTCTGGGGGGGGGGGGGGGGGGTAGAGTTCCTTCAGGGGTGATTCTGGTTGAAATTTTTTTTTCGGATATCGCCGGGGGGGGTCCGCCAGTTATCTACCCCCCACCCACGAAGGGGGTTTATCCGCGATCTTCAGACGAAATGGGCGTTTTCCTGCGACCTTCAGACGAAATCAGCGATTTATTTTCGATATTTTAGCAAAATCGGCGGTTTTTCTGCGACCTCTAAACGAAATCAGCAATTTATCTGCTATATTTTAGCAAAATCGGTGATGTATTGCGATCTTTTGTTGAAATCGGCGTTTTTCCGCGAACTTATGACGAAATCGGTGGTTTTTTATAAATTCGACGTTTTTTCGACGATCTTTAGACAAATTTTGCAATTTTACGGAATCTTTTCTTGCAAACGGTGCTTTATCCTCGCGGTTTTTCGACGAAATCGGCATTTTTTCCGTGATCTTTTGATGAAAGCGGCCTTTTCTTTCAATGATCTTTTGACAAAATATTTTAAGCAATCTTTTATCAAAAACGGCGTTTTTTTCCGGATTTTTTAACGAAAGCGGCATTATATCAGAAATCTTTAGACGTAATCGACGTTTTCCCGCGGTCTTCAAACGAAATCACCGTTTTATCTGCGATATTTGGTGAAATTGCCGTTTTCTCCGCGATCCGCACAGGAAATTCGCGTTTTTCGGCGATCTTTTGACAAAGTTCGTTGACAAAAACATTGACGAAATTGTCTTTTTTTCACGAACCATTGACGAAATGTGTGCTTTATCGGCGATCCTTTCACGAAATTTTCATTTCTCCGCGATTGTTTTATCCGCGCTCAAAACCGTACCAGTTGGCAACTATGCGGAACTGATAACCCAATTTCAAATTTTCGGAAGATTGCCTTAAATTTTCGGACGAGAATCACCCCTGAGTTGCTTATAGATAAACAAAATCGCCATCTTTTTTTTCATTTTTTTAATAAATAAATTAGTTAACGAGTTATAAGCGATTTTGATCGCATGGCAACCGTTTTTTCTCCTTTTCGTTGCTACTACGTCGTAAACTCGTTTCAAATCATCCACTGTGAAAATCGTCTTATGAAAGATCTTATCAAAGAATGAAGAACATTTCTCAGTTACATAGCTTTTTAATCATGATATCTACTTACCTGAATCTAGGAAAAACTGTTATTGGAAAAAGTGACAAACTACAAAAGAGGAAAAAAAAATTGACACTGAAAAAAAGTTATCGGAAAAAAGGGACAAGATAAACATATTACTGGGGAAAAAGCGACAAGGAATTGATTTTGGGGATTTATTGGCAAAGTATGAAAGGGGGGGGGGGTCGGGGGTCGGCTTTTAATTTAAGTGAATGATTTTGTCATGCTGAATTAACTGTTTTGGTTCAATTTTTGGATATGCATTCATACTGAAAAGACGCTTGCCTGATTAGTTTTGGGAACGGACGATTACCTCCCCTCCTCCTTCCTAAATAAGATGAAGGTTTTTTTAAGCAGAATTATCCAACATGTGTCAAATTTTGGATATAGGTTCTTTCTGATAAGGCTTATATATAGCATTGTGGGCGCCCTGAGTTTCTCTTTACTAAGTTGGTTTATTTTGTTAAGTTCATCAATAACACATTATTAATTCCTCAAGTTCTTTATTGGAACCATAGATCAATTATTAAAAAAATAAATAAAACGACATTACATCTACATAGGAGCCACACTCAAATATTACATTTCGCTTAGCACGTCTAAGCCATCTTACATCAATGTATTTTCTTGTACATTACCAGCACATGTCTCTCTTCCAACTACCTTCCTTCCCTCTCGGTGCTCAATAATCTCAGTGTCCCCCTCAGCTCATTGCCACTAGACCAGTGCAATTATTTTCTAGGTATGTCCCTTGAGGTCAATAGCGCCTATTCTCAGCTTTTTGAATGAAGATATTTTCACCCCTGCACACCTTTTCACAATAAGACTTCGCTATCTATCTTCGGCCACGATTAATGTTGTCAGTTAGTCGTCAGAGTATATAATGCTTGAAGAATTTTGGGAGTTTAATGGTTAAGTATAGAGGGTGCTTGGAAGGATAACCTCTCTTAAATTAAATAAATGGCTTTTTACGCAGAATTATCCGATTTGCTTCAAATTTTGAATGTAGGCTCATTAAGATAAGGGGTATTCCTGATTAGTTATGGGGTTCTTTTGCTAATAAAAAGGGGGCCGCGATTATTCCCCCTTTAAATTAGATAAATTGCTTTTTATGCACAATTATCCGATGTATTTCAAATTTTGGCTATAGTTTCTTTCTCATAAAGGGAATCCCTGAATAGTTTTAAGGGTTTGTTTATATATCCTCAATAGCTGTTTGAATTGAAAACTGAATTATGTTTCTGCATAGCATTTTTCAGTATTCAATAAACATCGTAACAAAGAAAAAAATATCCTGTTTTTCTTAAAATTGTTTTTTTATTTAAATCCGTTTATTTTTTTAAGCGTTCAAACCTGAAGATCTATCAAGAACTACAGGTTTTTAGACAATTAACTTTCTAATTATTAACATAAGCTAGTAATAACTATTTTTATTACTACAAATTAATGAATTCACTAGTTCATTCGTTCGTGACATACAACATAGTTTGTACATAAAAATTTTCTAACATATATTTTTTAAATGTTTTATATTATATTTCGTGATGTGTAATATGGGACATTAATTAGTAAAAATCCAGTTTTAAATGATAAATATTTGGCGTAAATTAAAATGACAATTACAACAAATAATTTAGTATATTACTTTTTTTACAAATAAAAAAAATCAATGAATAAACCAGTTTTAAGTGCAAAATGAATGGAAATTAATCATTATCAGAAAAAAGGTAAACTGTGTTATAATGTTTTCTGACATAATAGTTTTCAATCATTAAATTAAAAAATAAAGAATTTTTTTTTTTTATTTGTTATTTGCGTTCAGTTGCATTCAACTCGTTTTTTTATGTTACTTGAGTATTTTTGCGGCAAACCTTTACCGGGAAATCCCCTGATCGACAAATTTCCTAAGAGACTAGCCGCCCGCGATATCTATTGGACATCCCTTCCATCGAATGGGGAAAACAAGCTTCTTTTCCCGAAAAGGTTTCCTGAATGGACTGCTGCATCCCTCCCTTAGAGGTCTGCACGGGCCGGAATTTCCAGGCCCGGCCCGGCCCGTAGGAAAGTGATTTCGGCCCGGCCCGTTGCAAAACTCAAAAGTTCGGCCCGGGCCCGGCCCGTTTAAATTTTTGTATTTTAGGCCCGGCCCGTACAAAAATCAGCGAAAACAGGCCCGGCCCGTTTTGGCCCGTTACAATTTCTACGATTTTTAAAAAATTCATATTTTTATCATATAACTAAGATTCTTTTAAAGAATACTGCATACATATCTATGGAATGATTTTACAGCATATTTTACAGCAAATACACATTAACAACGTTAATGATTACTTAGATTCTTAGGCTTTCAACATTCGAATAAAGATTCATTAAAAAATTAATATGGCTTAGAATAAAAGAAAAAAGAAAACAAGCTAAAAACATCGTTAATTTTGAAGCTGTTTAATAAAAGAAGATTTATAAATATATTTCTATATCATTTTATTATAGATTTCAAATCCAAATTCATTCTTAAATTCAAAGAAGCTCCTTTCTGATACATTTCTAAATTCATTTTTTTCCTCAAAAACGCATAAGATTAGCAGATATCTTTATACAGAAACAATATAATCGAATGGCGTTATCCATTTTTTGATACAAGCAATTTAAGAATACTGCAAACAAATAAAATACTGTCATAATTAGCGTTTTGAATAGAATTTCCGGAAGCAATAGCAAGGAAAGGGAGAAAAACCTGCAATCATTTGAGAAACTATTATATCTCAACAAGGTTATACAAGTATTTTATTTACCAAAAATGAAAAACGCTATTCGATTCCAAATTCCTTCAATAGTTAAGCTTATCACTTTTATACTCTTACAATTTAAAATTAATCAGAAAATGTGTCAAACTTTCGCACTATTGAGAAATTAATTTAAAAATCATCAAGAAGTACATATCCAAAGACTAAGCTAACATAAGTTCTTTATCGCTGTTAATTTTACAAATCATGTTTTCTGCCAATAATTAAGTCTAGTATCGGTCCGGCCAGTCTATATGTAGAAAAATAATGTAAGCGTGATCTCGGACCGGCATGAGTCAACTAAAAAAATATTAAAACGGGTTACACATAATGTAATTCTCCGACGCCGATACACTGTACATTTTTATATTGATGTTGTCAAACTAGTATGACCACATTATTTATACTTATTCTCGTTAAAACCATTTTCGTTGAAAATAGCTCATATTTTATCGTTTCTGTTTAAATCTTCAAAACGGGCCGGCAGGCCCGAAAATTTTTTTTCGGCCCGGCCCGGCCCGTCTGGCCCGTTCAATTTTTTTGTCGGCCCGGCCCGGCCCGTTTATGTTGTTTGTCGGCCCGGCCCGGCCCGGCCCGGCCCGTTAGAGAATTCGAAACGATTCCGCCGGCCTGGCCCGGCCCGCGGGCCGGGCCGGGTACGGGCCACGGACCAGGCCCGGGCCCGTGCAGACCTCTACCCTCCCTATTTTAACTATATTCATTAGCTTATACAGTGTTGGAAAAAATTATAAAGCCGATAGAAAAATTTACAAAAATCAAAAAGTAATGAAATTATTGATATCGCAAATTTTATTTACATTTGCATGATCAACATCGCAATAATACGCATAAACTTTGTTTAGAAAAACGGAAGAGGGAGCATAAATTATGCTGATTTCTTAAAACCAATGAAAAACAACTTGGAAAAAATTATAAAGCTGATGGTTCTAGCCTCATTTGGCATGATGCCAAACTTGAGAAAGCAGATCTCCTGTAAAGTTTAGGCAAATGTAAATGTGTTACGTGCATTCATTTTGTATTTGGTGTGTTTAATACAATGCCAAGAGGAAAAAAATTATCCAATGGTGAACAAATTAAAATATTAACTTTAAATGAAGCTGGAATGTCTGGTTCTAATATTGCAAGAAAAATAGGAAGGTCCAAGGCTGCAGTAAACAGTTTTCTCAGAAATCCCGAAAATTACGGCAGTAAGAAGCGTACAGGAAGACCGAAATCCTTAACTGTAAGGCAATCAAGACAAATCCGGAAGCTAGCTTGCGCAGAAAAAATGTCGTCAGCTCAAATTCAAGAACAGTTACAATTACCCTGTACAAGCCGAACGGTAAGAAATGTTTTAAGTAACAATCCCATTGTTCAATTTAAAAAATTTAAAGGAAAACCTCCTCTTTCTAAGCACCACAAAAATGCTCGCTTAGACTTTGCACGAAAACATTTAACTGAAGGCACAAATTGGAGAGATGTTGTCTTTTCCGATGAAAAGAAATTTAATTTAGATGGATCCGATGGCTATAAATTCTTTTGGCATGATTTACGACAGGAACCTCATATTTTTTCAAAGCGTCAGTTTGGAGGTGGTTCGGTAATGGTTTGGGCTGCATTTGCTGCCTGTGGAACCACTCCAATTGTCTTCATGCATAACAAAATGAATTCAGTTATGTATCAAGATATGTTAGGAGATAATTTATTACCCATTGCTCCTCTTATAACTTCGGGAGACTGGACATTTCAGCAGGACAACGCTTCCGTTCATGTTTCGAAGTCAACTAAATCTTGGCAGGAAGCTAATCAGGTGAAATGCCTTCAATGGCCAGCTCGTAGCTCCGATCTGAACGTAATAGAAAATCTCTGGGGAATTTTAGCCAGAAATGTTTACAAAAATGGACGACAATTCAATTCAAAGTTAGATTTGATGAATACTATTAAAAACTGTTGGAACAATATTGATGCAAGTACTTTGTGTGGTCTGATAAATTCAATGAACAAGAGACTAGTCAAAGTCATCGAAAAAAAAGGGTCTCACATCGATTATTGATGAAATACATGTATCGACTTTATAATTGTTTCCAACTTTCTTTGTACAGAAAATTTTCTTAAGTCTATTAACCTTTTATTAATGTAGTTAATAATGAATTTCTTTTTTTCTTTACTTCCTTGTAGCATATAATGTATATGTATGAAATTTCACAAATATTCCATCTTTTGTTTTTTAATTATATCATATTTTCAAGTGGCTTTATAATTTTTTCCACCACTGTACGCCTTACCATAATGAAACTACATCTAAAATTTGAAGCTAATCTGATAAAAAGCCATTTATGTAATTTAAGTGGGGTTATCCCCAGTTTCCCCCTCTATACTTGGCCATTAAGTCCTTAAAATTATTTAGGGATCCACTTTATGAGAAAAAACCTATATGAAAAATTTGAAATACATCGGATAATTATGCATAAACAATTTATCTAATTTAAGGGGGGGGGGATAATTGTCCGTTTCCCTATTTATACTTAGCAGAAGAACCTCATAACTAATCCGGGATACACCTTATCATAAAGAACCTACATCCAAAATTTGAATAGTAATTCTTTAAATCTGATAATTCTGCATAAAAAGCTATTTATTTAATTTAAAGGGGGGAGGGTTATCCTCTGTTTTTGCCTTTATACTTAGCCATTAAACCCTTAAAACTATTCAGGGATTCACCTTTTCAGATAGAACTATATTTAAAATTTGAAATACATCAGATAATTCTGCTAAAAACCAATTTATTTAATTTGAGGGGGAAATATTGCTTGCCCCCCCCTTTATAATAATAAAAAGAACCCCGTAACTAATCAGAGATTCGTTTTATAATGTGCCTATGTCCAAAATTCGAAGCAAATCGGATAATTCTGCGTAAAAAGCCATTTATTTAATTTAAGAGGGATTATCCCCCATCCCCTACTTCTTTATACTTAGTCATTAAACTCTTAAAACTATTCAGAGATTCACCTTATCAGAAAGAATCTATATCTTAAATTTGAAATACATCGGATAATTTTGATCCGATCTTAAAAACCGATCTATCTAATTTGTGTGTGTGGGGGGGGGGAAGTAATAGACCATCCTCCCTTTATAATAAGCAAAAGAACTCTAACTAATCAGAGATACGTCTTATCATAATGATCTTATGTCCGAAATTCCAACCGAATCGGATAAATCTGCGTAAAAAAACTATTAATTTAATTTGAGAAGTTATGGATGGGGGAGGGGGGGGGTTATGTCCAAAAACTGAACCAAAACAGTTAGTTCAGCTCGAAAAATCCATTTACTTAAATTAAGAACCTCCCCCTGATATCCCCTAAATACTTAACCAATGAATCCTCAAAATCAATAATGAATTCGCAAAATCAATTCCGTCCCTTTTTTTTCGGTACCTTCTTTTCCGCTTTTGTAGTTTATGTCACTTTTTTTCCGATAACTGTTTTTCCGGTAACTTTTTTTCCGTTTACCCACTTGCCTATTTCGGGCGTTTTTTAAATAAGAATTAATATTAATTAAAAAAACTGTCTGAAAGTAGTCCCTTTAAAATAGTAGTAAGTAGAAAGTAGTTAGAAATTTGGCACCCCCTAAATCTCTGAGACCGGCGCGACCGCCCCCTCCCCCCCCACTCCTTTCGCACGGCGCTGTTTATATCTTTCCAGAGACATAAATATAAACGAATTATATACTCTCCAAATATACTTTGATTTTAAGAATGCTTGAAGGAATTCGGAAGATTTTAAAAAATGATCTCTTATATCCATCTTTTTCATAATTTTTTCTCTGAATAGGATTTAATATCCATAGCGAAACGCACAATAAAGGAAACCTTAGCATTACAGCAATTAACAACAGAATGTTTGTGAAATTCAGCCTATCCTTCAAAGCATGCGTTTTTGTGTTTTTCCTGGAATTGGAGTGTCCAATCCCGTTTCCAAAAAAAGAGCAAGAAACAGATGTAACTAATTAAGCCCCCCCAATGGTGCAGTATTGAAAAACCCGAGACGGCATTGGCAGTGACAGGAAATGACCATTCCTTTTAGCCTTCGGCTGATTTCCGATAGTATAAATGAATGCCGGCCTTTTCCGAAATGAGGGACCAGTTTTCGATACTGATACCGTTACCATGTACTTTCCCCATTTTTAAAAGAAAATACATTACTACCGCTTAAACGAGTCAAATTTTTAAATAAAATTTGATTCAATAAAGCGGAGATTTCTAGAACAAAACAAATAAAATTCTAACTTTAGTTTTGTTTTTTATGATTTGGTTCATAAAAATGGAAATTTCTGTATTTTTGTAATGGCTCTGGAGGGGGGGGGGGGGGGTTAACCCCTAAAACCCCCCCCCTTGCTGCGCCACTGTGTATAATAAAGGAATATTAAGTCCTTTTATTAATAGTGTAGATAATATATTAAACATGAAAAATCTTGATACATAACAGAAATCTCACTGGAATAACACGAAAATCATTACAAATAAAATTTTATGACTTACTTTTTTAAAGGTATTTCTAAATGTTTTGCAACATTTAAAGTAAAATGACCTTAGAGCTTATTTACATTCAAGTTCCGTTATGAAAGGTTCTTTCCACGTTATTCAGACTTAATTTCAACAGCATTGAGTTTTTGGTTATACTTTGTATATGGGAAAACTACATAGGGAAAAATTAAAATCAGAAAATTTTCTGTCTTCAAAATATTTTTAGAGTTTCGAAATCTGATTTTGGTTTTTTCAACAAAAATGAAGAGTCTAATATGAAATGTGTGCGTGTTGAAATATATATATGTAACAAATTATACTCTCGAAGTTGATAGATGGGAGGCGCTAGGTTCGAGTCCAATTGCGCCCGTCGACTTAAACGTTCGGAGTTTTCGGTGGTTTTCTTAGAACTTTGGATAACCTTGCGTAAATATGGGTTAGGCTCCCTTAGAAAGACCCTCCCCCACGGAGAACAATCCCTCTAGGGCCCATATCCCTCGTGCAGATAATCGGCTGTAATAAATAACACCACCATTACACCAATAAATTATATTGATTATTTTAAAAATCAAATTTTATTTTACTTGGTTTAGTTAAAAAACCTCTTAGAATTCAATGGTTTTTTTTCTTTTGTTAAAGAATTGACTAATACGAAAGCTTATTGAACAGTTTTGTTTTCTGTATAAAGAACATTGAATTGGAGATCGACTATTGATTATTTTGATTTTTGGAATTATATTGATTATTTTAAAAATCAAATTTTATTTTACTTGGTTTAGTTTAAAAAAAACCTCTTAGAATTCAATTTTTTACCTTTTGTTAAAGAATTGACTAATACCAAAGCTTATTGAACAGTTTTGTTTTCTGTATAAAGAACACTGAATTGGAGATCGACTGAAAATTCAGGTTTCGTTTTCTGCCTAAAATCTGAATTTCCCCCCAAAAATTTTTTTGCGAGGTAGAAGACCGAATTATCTGTATTCTAAAAATCACGTTTCTTCCTTCAGAAATTTTCAACATTACTCATCGATTTGAAATGCATTTGCCTCAAATTGCAGTATTGCTGTGAACTGCATTTATAATTATCAGTCATGCCTAACTGAAGACACGAATGCAAATTATAAAGTTAGACATGAATATTTGGCCACTTTGTAGACGCTTTTGATGTGCTCAATTACAAGCAGCAGACTTTTACAGTAGAAGAAAAATATAGCTGAAAACCGCAGTAGTGTTTTAGATATTCTTTGAGAGTTCTACTACATTAGATGATCATTTGCAAAATTTCTTATAAAAAGATATATCGACAAATGTATACTTATAACATATTTTAATTAGATGAACGTATAGTCACAGAAACATTTGTGTCTCTTATTAATTACATCTTATTTTCCGTGAAAATGAAAAGTCCGAGCAACGGAGAATTAACTGGGGCCACACGTATAATTTATATACAGTCGGCTCTCGTTTATTCGAACTCGTCGGAACCACAAGAAACGTTCGAATTATCTCAAGTTCGAATTATGGAAAATATGATATGAAAACATGCTTAATATGATGCTATTACAAAGGAATTAATGTTAGTGCTTTTTAAAAATTTATTTCATCTATTATCATTAGAATATAACTTAATATTAAATTAGAATTTATAAATACATAAACTAAAATATTAGAAACAAGCACATTGGAAGAAAATTTTAAAGTGTCACTGATGGACAGACGGGGCACTAAGAAAATGGATATCAAAGGAATTGAATTGCTCGTTCGGAACAATTTTCACAAAAATCAAAGAAAGAAAGTTATTCAAATGATCTGAAATCCGTGAGAAAGAAAAGAAAAATGAAAAATCGGAATTCTCGTTAGTTCGAATTAAACGAAGTCAAGAGAAAATTAATTAGAATTAATGAAAATTTTTAGCGTTATTCTGCCAATGAAAATTTCGGGACTTCATGTTTAGTTCGAATTAAGCGAAGATTCGAATTATCCGATTTCGATTTAACGAGAGTCGACTGTATGCATGTTTTTTTCTATTTTTATGAAAAGAAGCATTTGAAATCAATATATCGGTCTAATGATGGAAAATAAAAAATAAATTTCAAATTTCTAGCTAAAATTTGATATTTTATGGCGTATCACTTTTTTGTCATTGAAAACACAGAAACTCAAATTTTTCGGGGGGGGGGACATTTGATAGTTCCGGTGGGGGGATGACCCCCCCCCTGAATTCAACTCTGGGTTTGTGTGCTCATGTAGGATGTAGATGTTTCTAATCTTGTTGTGCAGTTGCAATTTTACCGACATATCCGAGTGAGGGATTTCAAGCTGGGCATCGTTTAGCTCGTTAAGCTCTTAGCTTAAATGGTAGAGCACCTGGCGCACTATTTCAAGGGTTCAGAGTTCGATCCCCGGTTTGAGCATTTTTCATTCGTTTGGTTCTGCGCTCAGCTAGCAATGTGATACTTCACTCATTAAATATTCAGTAAGCATTTGTGTTGTCATAACAAATCCCCAATTTGAAGAACTAAGGAGCGTTGTATAAAATCCATCGAACCTGATGCTAAGGGGTCTGCCCTACAACATAGGATAATAATCAAAATCTGATTAATCAAAGTTGGCCTCTTCTTGTAAGTTCAGTCATAGCCGACTATATACTATCAGCCGAACCATTTCGTGAAAAAACCGCCGAAAAAGTGAAGCTGGATTCAGCTTCACACCCTGAACCATTTTATTGGACCACATGACGCAAACCCTGCCCAAATTAGCACTGAATAAGCTGCTTTCTGTTCTGTGCACATGTTTGCACACGTGGTCATTGTTTTGGTTCAGGGTTTGCACGACTGGTCAGATTAACTTGGGCAAAGTGTCAGAGTCCTCTGGCGGGAGACTTCACACATTAATCTCAAATTGACAGGCCTTTAGATATAGTGGGTCATGGTTCTGTTCCCGTGACCGGATCTACCCGCAATTAATGGCATCGAAGTGGGTTGTAACGGTGCTGGAGTGTACTCTGTGAACGAAACAACAGAGGTGAGTTCTGGACTGGTTTTGCGTCATCTTGTGAAATAAAAGCTGTCAATTTGTGCAGTGAAGGAATGAATAAGATTTATAACTTATATTCGTATATTCATATATAATGTGATATATGAATATCACATTAATCAAAACTAATGTTCGCCAAATGTGATGAAGAGTGCATTTTAAAAGGCAAACACATTTATATATATTCAGATGACATTTTCCATTGATCGGAAGCAACATTTTTAAGACCAAAGTGGACGCATTTTTTTTAAAACTGGTAAACAAAAATCACGCAAACTCAAGCATAATGAAATAAAACTGCAATATTAAAACTGGCTGTTTGTGAACCTGAATTTTTTTATATTATTGTTTCATTATTCTGCAGAACATCTCTTTCTAAATTTTAGAAATTTCCATGGAGGTTGAATTCTCTCTGCGTAAGTAGATCTCTCATAAGAGTGGAAATTATAATTGCAAGAATATAAAAATTACAGTTTTAGCCAAACAATACAACAAAGACCTTTTACTAATTAAGTTAGAATAATTTATCAATGAAAATTTTACTTGTTCGAAAATTCCATTTATTCCATTATCTGAGGAACAATAGAGATCTCACGCAGTAAGAATATATGCAGAGATTCAGCCTCCATAGATCGTCCTAAAATTTCGAAAGAGATACTCTGCAAAATAATGAAACAATATAAAACTATTCATGTTCTCAAATATCCATTTCTAATAGTCCAAGAGCCGGCAACACAAAATCCTATGTCATCGAGCACAAGAGAAACCTTTATTTTATGGAAGAGTAGTAAGAATCTAATCACCCATGTCTGCCGGAAGTGTATTGGTGCATAAGCCAAAAATTAATACCACTAGAGGCTTACTCGTAGATCCATCATTGTGCTTGTCCTACAAACAAAGGTATGAAAAACAATTAAGGCCCCACACAGGTACAGAAAAGACCCGGATGATAATGTAAAGTCTATGGGGGCGTTCTTTTCAAATACATCGCTCAAATTTTAATATTTTTACATGATTTTTTTTTGCTAGGATAGCTGAGGACGATCCACAACCGGCCTAGTTTTCACTTTTTCATTTTTCTTATATATTTTTTATATTATGATAGTTTCAATTTCAGAACCGGTTTAAACCGGTTTTAAAATTTAAAGTCTTTTATTAAAGTCAAATCAAAATTGAAAAAGTAAAAACTAGGCCGGTTGTGGAACTTCCTCAACTATCGTATGCAAAAAATACATGTAAAAACATTAAAATTTGAGCGAGATACTTGAAAAGAACGCCCCCATAGACTTTACATTATCATCCGGGTCTTTTTCTGTGCCTAGTCTGGAGCCTTAAAACTGGGAGCAGGAAAACAATGTTAAACCTACGAGCGAACCACTCGTGGTATTAATTTTTGGCTTATGCACCTCTTCTCTTCCGGCAGACATGGATCATTAGATTCCCCTATTTCTACCCTTCCAGAAAATAAAGGTTTTTCCTTCTGCTCGATGACATAGGTTTTTGTGCTGTCGGCTCTTGGATTATATTTCAGTTAATTTCATCATGCTTGAGTTCGCGGGATTTAAGTTTACCAATTTTAACTTTAAAAATATTGTGAAAAATGAATCATTTTAGATCATAAGAATGTTGCCGTTAGAGCAATAAAACATGTCGATCTGAAAAAAAAGGAAGCTATTTATTTGCTTTATAAATGTATCTTTATTACACTTTACCAAATATTAAGTTAGTTTGAAGAAAATGTATGTAAAAAGTGCTAAAGGTTTGTCATCTTATATTTATTCTAGGATTATGTAAAATAAAACAGTGAGTAAGTGTTGTCGAAATTTGGCGCTATTGGTAGGGCCGTAGCTAAGGGGGCCCTATGGGCGGCTCAGCCCCCCCCCCCCTTGAAAAACTTCCAAGGTCACTAAACGTTCCGAAAATTCAAATGAAGTTCTGTTCAAAATTTAATTTAGTTTTGAGATCCTTTTACAGTTTTGCAGAATTACTAGATTGTTATCTAAAATAAGCGTTTCAACACTCCCTCATCCTATTTATACATATGAAGCCAACATGTTTAATTTTGCACTAGTTATACACTCAAAATTTTCATCATCCTATACTTTTCTTAGCATAAAATGAAGTTATTAAACAGTTTAATGAGAAACATAGTACCTACAATGTGATTATGCTCTAATTTATCTTTCTGCGTTAGAGTAAGAAAAAAACATGAGTCCCCCCCCCTATCATTCACTTCTAGCTACGGCCCTGGCTACGGGGCTTCGTTTAATATTCATTTCAAATATTTTCATCCTTTTAATAACCCGTTGAAGGGCGGTTGGATATATTTCATCCCACCTACGATTAATAAAGATTTGCACCAGTAAAAAAAAATATATACATCAAATTTTACTTTTCTAACTTCGGTTGAAAAAATTCGCTAAACTGCTTTTCCTTATTTAGATTTTTTTTCTCCTAATTTCCGGTGAAGGTTCAAAATTACACAGACGCAATTGCCTGCCCTTCAAGGGTTAATGAATGCAAATACAGTAAAACCCCGATTATTCGGATTAATTGGGACCAGACCCAATCCGGATTATCGAAAATCCGGAGAATTAGAAAAAAAAAATAAAATATAACATACTTATAGATAACCGCCTTTATATTAAACTTATTGAATATTTACAGACAGCAAGGACTATTTTATCTTGCTTTCTTGCAATACTCTAAGTAAAAAAATTTTGTGCAATGATTTTTTTTATAACGTTTCTAAGTGGTTTAAATAGAAAATTGTAATTGCCAAGCTAAGTGATACATTGTTGTTTCTTTGAAAGATAACACCAAAAGAGTTTAAATAAGAAAGCTTAAGGTATTCTTCCGAAAAGATTTCAGATAAATGTTTTCTTTTTATTCAGAATACGATGATGAAACATGTTAATGATGGAAATTAGCCAATCGCTTCTGAAACTTGAAAAAAAAATTGACCAAACCGATCCGGAGATCCGGATTAACGGGATCCGAATTAGCGAGGCTGTATATTTATTGTATCCTTAATATTGAATCCTATAGATGGCAGCACCATTAATTTAGTTTTATACTAATTAGGAAAGGAAGCGCTTTGTTATTTTAAATAAAAAAAAATTAAGCCAAATTATTTAAGTAAAATTAAAATTTCAAAAATTCACAAATTTTGCGGAAAGTTTAAATAGAATTTAAAATTTCTAAAAAAAGAGTTTAATTGAGATTTAAAGAAATACTTCAGTCAAACGAAGGCTCGTTCACTAATGATAAACCTATGGAAGAAATTTATAAAGATACTCCTGTTGCATTTCGTTTTTAGGGGGGGCAGGGGGGGGCGGAAGGAGGGATTTAATAGCTGAGATTGCTCTGAATGCAGACCGCTTTTTTACTTTTTCAATTTTGGTTGATTTTTTAGGAGGGTGCTTTCGCTTTCCAAACCGGTCCCGAAAATGAAAGTGTCTTCAAAAAATGTCTAAACAAAATAAATAAAAAACGGTTTGCATACAGATTTATCACAGCTATCCAATGAAAAAAAATCATTTAAAAATATTAAAATGCAACCGAGATATCTTTATAAATTTCTTCCACAGGATTAGCATTAGCAAACAGGTCTTTTCATTTGAATAAAATAAATTCTTTAAGTGCTGAAAATTCTAAAAAATATAATTCCAAATTTTCTCAAAACAAATTTGTGTAAACTGAATAAAATTTGGAGATTTAAAAATGTATAAATTAATACAAAATTTAAAATTTCGTAAAAATAAAGCATTTATTAAATTTTGCCTAAATATGAAAAAAAGAATCTCAAAAATTTTGTAAATTTGAATCTGTTAGAAAAAACTATTCCGCGGAAAGTTTTCAAATTCCAATGCCATTCGAACTCGTAACGTTACTATTTCTGTGCTTAATGTACAGAGGTATTACGATTAAAATTCATCTATTTAGAAGTCTAGCGATAGCAACTAATTTCAAACGAAACAAACTTTCAGTAGTATTTATCCTTAACACTAGAACCGCGGGAAATTTTACTCAAATTTCATAAAAATATCTCACACCAGATTTTTTAATTAAACCATTTAATTTATTTGTTTAAACTATCCTAATTCGGAACTTAAGTAACTTATTCTGCGAAGAAATTTCTGGTTTCAATCGACACTTATTCGCTTGGTCCGGGTCAAAATGACCCGTCGCCGCGGTTCTAGTGTTAAATGGATAATTTTAAGTTAAACTGGGAAAATTGAAAACAGCACCGGTCGGTGAAATCTGACAGCAGTTAAGGGTTAACGCGAAGAAATTTTACAGAATGTTTCATTTGTGTAAATTTAAATAAATTACGAGTAGGGATAAAATTATTTTAACCCTTAACTGCTTTGACAAAATTGTCAAATAAACTAGTGTAAGTGGTCTGTGTGACCGCTTTATCTAAAAAATGAATAATATATTACATCAATTTATAAAATACTATGCGTACTAAACTTTATGTACTGAACTATTTATACTTAAAATCTACGTACCTAGAAATTAGTCATAGCATTAGTCAAAAGAGACAATTTACCAGCTATTTTTAGTGTGAACGTTAATTACTGCAATTTTAAGCAAGATAATAGCAATACTCGACATTCTATGTTAAGCATTTTAACGTTTAACCCGGGAGAACTCGCTACATGAGATTCTCTCTCACAATCGTACCTTTCTTAAGACTCATATTTAAACCCATTTTCCTTTTAATTAAAATTTCAAAATGTTATTTCAGTTATTTTACCTGTCTTTTGCGAATAAAAGTACTAAGGCAAAAAAAGGTGATATTAAACGAATGTAAAGTAAAAGAAAAGCAAATGAGTATTGTGAGAGAAATTCTCACTAGCGAGTTCCCCCGGGTTAAGACCCCACACTCGGCACAGAAAAAAGACATCCATTTACTTATCATGTCACAAGCGGTTTTTCATGAAAATAGTACTTTACAGGATCCTTAATAACTTTATTTCAAAACGTATCAAAATGATTTAAAAACCATTATATTTAGTGATGAATGAACTAAATTTTCATAAAAGGATTTTTATGATAATGATTAAAAAAATTGCATAAAATAAGATTAAATGTATCATTTTTACAGTGAAAAATTGTCTTTTTTTGACATAAAAATTTTAATAGAAGAAAGTAAAACTCATCTTTACATTTATTTTTCTGAATATATATCCTAATGAACTATTCTCAGAAGAAATATGAAACATTTAGAGATGCTCCTTCTTTTTCTAGTCAAAGTTGGCATCTCAGCATCAAAACGCTAAATTTGAAGTTCAATATCTAAAAAAGGACTGGCTAAAAAATTATGAAAGTTTAGCAGGATAACCTTCTTATGAATGTAAACATGTACCAAAAATATTATGAGTGATATGTACGCAGTTTTCAAAATATGGAACTTTGAAATTGGCTTGAAAATCCATTTGTTTACATATATTTCCACACCATGAAGAACTCGTAATGCATAATATATTCTGCTCATTTCTTCAGATGCCTCTTTTTAAAGTATAAATAACTTTTTTACATAAATATAATTATATTAAAACTTAATTTATGCTCACAAACTTAATAATTCATTTATTTGTAAGCCAGGATTAAGTGAATGTAAGTATTAATTTTATGATTAAGAACAAATTTACAAATTCTCATCTGTTAAATTCTATGACTGAGAACAAGTTTTCTTATCCTGTCCTGTTTATTTTTAAAGTGCCAGTGCATAAATATATTATGGTTTAAACTGTAAATACTGCATACTTCATTTTATAATTTAGAACAAATTTGCATTTTTGCTGTTTATTTATTCAGTGTATAAATATATCATGTCTTAAACTGTTGCATGCTTGATTTTGTGATTGAAAACAATTTTTCTTGTTCTATCCTATTTACTTATGATCAGTCCGTGAATAGTGAATAACTGTATCATGTTTTAACTTGCTCATTACTAAAATTTATTTAGCTTCTCATAGGAGAACTGAGTTGTGTTCTGTCTTAAAGGTTGTTCTGCCAGCAAATTCCTGGTGCACAAGCATACCGCCAATTTATACCATTAAGTAAAAATGTTATCAGGTGCTTTGTAACATCTACAAGTGAACAGTATAATGATCACAATATCTCAAAAATTTGGAAAAGCACGCTATCATTCAAAGTAAATGATTATATTATGTGCATTTATGATAAAAAGTAGTGGATTGCAAAAATTCTTGAGCTAAGTGAAAAAAAGAATGACCTGTTTATTCACTTTTTTCCACTTGTACTGCATGGACCAACAACTTCTTTTCAATTGTTCAAAAATGATACAGTTTGGGTTCCAGTAAGTAACATGCTTCAGAAAACTAACACCATTGGAACTAATTACAGTCACTGGATACAACTGCAATATTACTGAGACACTTTGCAATGAAATATCCAGATATTTATTTCTATGAGTGTAAAGTAGATTTAATTATTATGTAGTCTATGTAAGGAAAAGATGTATTATATCTTTAACAGTAGTATTTGAAATAATAAAAAAATAATAAATTATGCATTTAGGAGTAGTTTTTCTTTAAAAAATGTGTAAACAAATGTGATTTTCAAGCCAATTTCAAAGATCCCTATTTTTAAAACCTCGTACATATCACTCATAACATTTTTGGTACATGTTTACATCCATAAGAAGGTTATCCTGCTAAATTTTCATAATTTTTTAGCCAGTCCTTTTTTAGATATTGAACTTCAAATTTAGCGTTTTGATGCTGATATGCCAACTTTGACTAATTATAGAAAAAGAAGGAGCATCTTTAAATGTTTCATATTTCTTCTGAGAATAGTTCATTAGGGTATATATTCGGAAAAGTAAATGTAAAGGTAAGTTTTACTTTCTTCTATTAAAATGTTTATGTCAAAAAAAACAATTTTTCACTGTAAAAATGATACATTTAATCTTATTTTATGCAATTTGTTTAATCATTATCATAAAAACAACTATTATAAAAATTTTGTTCATTCATTACAAAATATAATGTTTTTTAATCATTTTGATACAATTAGAAATAAAAAAGTTATAAAGGATTCTGTAAAGCACTATTTTCATGAAAAACCGCTCATGACATGACAGAAAAATGGATGAAAAAAAAAAATCAAAAGGTTTAAAATTTTTTAAATCCTTGTTTTAGACTCCTTAAAGTACAATAAATTAACTGGTAAAGAATTAAAAAAATCTAAAATATTGAGCAACATGGTCTGGATGATTTCAGATGGATTGACCCGGATTTGGACCCATTTCGGATGGACCCGGAAGTAACTTGAAATAAACCACAGTAACGTATATCTGTTTCATAAAATGTGAAATAGTTTATAAGTATTAAAACGCGTCCCAAACAGCGTTTCCCCTACACGACACCATTATGTAATATAATACTTTTATGTGGCCCTGTAAATTAATTTTTTTTTCACTGTATATTGCACAGAATGTATTTTTGAGTACTAACTTCATAGATACATATCATTTTTGTGATGTTCGAAAGAGCAAAACATAATTAAAATGCACATAAAACTATTCTTCCCATTGATCGTAATGCAACGGAATGCTTTTGATTGTTCTTGTAATTAAACTATGCATCCGATTTTCATAATATTTGAGATGCCTCGACGAAATTATGCAATTTAAATTTCAAACGATACGGTTGGGTAATTTTCGCTTTATTATATGCGGACAGACGGAGGGATTAAAAGACGAATATAGGTGCTACTCATTCATATTATAAAGGCCAAGCGTATCTGTGCGTAACACATACTTCATTATGCGACTGTCAACATTTTGAAATTTAAAATGAAATTTCGTCTTTTCAATTTTTGCTACTACAAATTTTTAAACTTCTAAACATCGCACATTTTCAATTTATACACCGCTGTATAGGGGAAAAAATGTATTTTTAAATGGAATTTGTTTGAAAAAAAAACGTTTATTTTTGAGCTATTAATTTTTTTTTTTGTAGTTTTTAATACTTCTTTTGTAATAGTGGCAACAGAAGTACAACCTCTTTAATAAAAGTTAAGAAGGAAAAATAAAAGCAAAAAATATCTTGACAATAATTCGAGTTCAAGATTATAAAAATTTCCATTTTAGATTATTTAACGTCACAGGAGTATTGTCTAATGAATTTATTGTATGCAATTTTTTTCAAAAAATTTCATTTACAGTTAAAAAAATTTAAATGGTTTTGTATTTGTTTACAGCTAATGGCAAGTGAAACTTCAAGTTATGAATTAAAATTATTTTAAAGGGATAAAATTAAAATACCAGTTTTTTTAATAGGTGAATACCAGTATAGTAAGGTGCATATGTAAATTTGGAGATTGTGAAAATGATAGCGTGTTTAAATTTCACGGGGGAAAAAAATCTACAAGTCCAAGTGTGATAAACTTAGCTTTTTTTCATTTTGGAATACCAAGCATCAGAGCCTTAATTGATAACTGTATCATAATAACAGACCTTTTTTATAATTAATTGTTAACATGTACGATTAAAGTTTAATTTTAATAATTTCTACTACTGAGTTTTATAGAAGTAGTATTTTCTTAATTTTAGGTTAAATATTATTAGTTTAAAAATTAAACTTATCAATATAAGGCAGGGTTCGCCCAAGTGGGCCCAGCCCAAAGAAACCCGCCCAGGTTTTTTCGGGCGGGCCCACTTGAAAAAATCCATAAAAAACCCATTTGTGGGATTTTTCATATTTTTTCAGTTTTTCACAACTGTATCATTATTTATTCTAAGGTATGAGAATGCAAAGATAAATGTTAATTTAAATATATTTCAAAAGAACCAGAATCAAATTAATTTCTAAGCATTGATAAAAAAAAAAACCCCAGAAATTAGCTTATAAAGAGTGAATATTTTCATGCCTGTATTTTAAGGCATCCAAGTGCTTTAAATCTTAATGTATACCTAAAGGTGGCATTTGAAACTTGAACCCCATCCTAATTGCTTGCATTGTTATAGCTTTTAAGATTAATCATACCATTTGTTTGATAAAATGCTATTTAATTTCTACTGGCTGTGTCACCTAGCAACCAAGATATATTTAATTATTTCAAAATGTAAAAAGTTTTCTGTGCAAACGATAATTTGTGATAAATACATTATCTGTTTATTTCTTCAGTTTTTACCTAAGCTGTGTGAAACAATATTCTTTTTGTTTTTGAGTTTGATTAGAATTTTTTTTATGAATATATGTGAAAAAATGTTACGGTTTTTTATTGGAGTTGTATTTTGTTAAATTATCTATGTTCGAAAGAACTGAGAAGAATTTTTTCATGAGAATAAACTGTTTAAAATGAGAGATGCGTATTTAATTTTGAGTTGAGTAAGAAATTAATAATAAACTTTCGAACAATTGGAAAATTCAAATGATCCGTCTCTACGGAGAAAAATCAGCGAGTTGTTGTTCTACGTCAATGACTGAAGGATAAATGGTGAATATTTTGTTGTGTTTTCCTATTTCTTCTTATCTAGAAATCATCTTTTAAAGAGTCAAGAGGGGTAAGTGCACCCATTTAATTTTTATTCATTAAAAATGAGTATGAAAGTATTAAAGGCAAAAAAGAAAATTTTCAAAACAAACTTGACAAAATTAAAAGAAAAATTATCGAATTCTGAGCTAGAATTAAATGAATTAATTCTCATAAAGGAGAAACGGAATAAATTAGAGCAAAACTTTTGAGTTATTTGAGTCTATTTATAAGATAAGTAAAGAAGATGAAATTGAGGATTTTATTAAGGAAAACGAAGAAATTAATGAAATTTTAGAAATACTGGAATTTGAACTTACAAAAAAGTTATCAAAAATGAAATTGCAAACTGTTAATTTAGAAAACGCCAAAAAGACTGATAATAACATTAAATTGCCAAAGTTAACTCTTCCTGTATTTACGGGTAATTTGCATGAGTGGCTTTCCTTTAAGGATATATTTAAGGCTACTGTACATGAAAATTCAAATTTATCAGGGGCAATGAAATTACAATATTTGAAGTCTTCATTGAGAGGAGATGCCTTTCGTATAATTCAATCTATTTCAATCGTGGATTCTAATTATGAAGTTGCATGGTCGCTTTTGGAAGAACGGTTTTCAAATTCGAGAGAACAAGTTTACGCGCATTTAAAACGTTTTTTAAATATTCCTGTTATTCAGAATGAGTCCCCAGCAGCATTATTAAATCTAATAGATATAACAAATGAATGTATTAGGTCGTTAGAGATTTTAGAACAAAAGGTTGAGGGGTTTTCTACTACTATGTTTGCTTATATTTTGGCTCAAAAATTAGATGTAAATACAAAAATGTGGTGGGAAAGACATCTTAAGCGGGATAATTTACCGAGTTTAACTGAATTGCTAGAATTCTTGAGAGACCACGCGCGTACACTAAGTGCGTCCAAACAAGTAAATACAAAGCGAAATTTTCAAAACGAAAGCCAAACAAAGCATAGCTTTTCAAAGGTAACATCCATGGTTGCGAGTTTAAATGAGAAAAATATGCGCAAATGTGTTGTATGTAACCAGGAAAAACACAGTGTTTTTAAATGGCCCAAATTTCAAAAAATTAATGTACAGGAAAGAGTAGAATTTGTTAAAAAAAATATGTGCTTTAACTGTCTTTCAGAATTCCACTGCGTCAAAAAATGTAACTCAACATTCTCGTTTTCAAAATGCCATAAACGCCATAATATACTTCTTTGTTTTGATAGGCGTGAGAGAAATTCCAATGCGGTGGGAAACACAAAAAATTATAGTGATAAGGAAGTGCCAAATGCATTGTCAACGAATGAAACTAAACCAACATTAAATGCTGACGCCATACCATTTGAGTTAAATAACCAAATTCAAAATTTCACTGGTACTTCAAATGTGAGATCGAATAATGTTAAAACAGTTCTTTCCACTGCTATTGTTTATATGAGAGATAAATTCGGAAATAAAGTTCCGGTGTGTGCTTTATTGGACAATGGTTCAATGAGCAATTTTTTAACATTGCAGTTAGTTGAAAGATTAGGAATTCGAAAAGAAAAAAGTAATATTTCGGTATCGTGTTTAAGTGGATCCTCTGTATCGGTAAAAAATAAAACTACTGCCTTGATCAGTAATAATTCGGGAGATTATAGTCGGGAGTTAGATTTTCTTATCATACCAAAGATTTCGCAAATTATGCCCTCGAAATATATTAATATTTCAGAGCTAAGGAATTCCAGAGTCTATTATTCTTGCTGATCCTGAATTTAATAGACCAGGGAAAATAGATCTTTTGCTAGGAGCTGAAGTATTTCTAGAATTGATAAAGGTGGGTCGTATGAAGCTACCAAGTTCTAAATTAATACTGCAAAATACGGTGTTCGGTTGCATAGTAAGTGGGAGTGTTTACGATTGTAACGATCAGGAACAAATACATTGTGGGTTAATTACTGAAACAGATTTAAATTTCGAAATGAAAAAATTTTGGGAAATTGAAAGAGTAGAGGAAAGTACACCATTGAGAAATACAGAAGAATTAGCATGCGACACCCACTTTATAAACACACATCAGAGAGATATAACGGGCAAATTCATAGTACAAATGTCGTTGAAAAAAGATCCTAGTTCTTTGGGAGAATCAAAGCAATTTGCGGAAAATAGATTAAATTCCCTTTGGAATAGGCTAGTCAAAAATCCAAATCTTTTAGAGTTATATAGCGCATTTATGGCGGAGTATAGAGAGTGAGGCCATATGGAGGAAGTAGAGAAAACAGATGAGTCAATACATGCGAATTATCTACCTCATCATGCTGTTTATCGCCCAGATAAAAGTTCTACAAAATTGAGATTTGTCTTTAATGGTTCACATGCAACTTCATCAGGAGAATCCCTAAATTCCATACAGCTAAATGGAGGTGTCATTCAAGATGATTTGTTTAGCATAATACTTAGATTTCGTACACACCGCTATGCATTTACAGCAGATGTAAAAATGATGTATCGCATGATACTTATCGATAAAAGTCAACGTGATTTACAGTGCATAGTTTGGAAAGATACTGTGTCGGACGTTCCTCTCAGTCCACACAACTTTAAAGAATGTCCGTGGTAGATATAGCTGCCACCACCGATATTACTAGGTGATATCGGTCACCCACTGTGAGGTTTGTGTAAATGAAGACTTACGCCGTCAGGTAACTGAATTATCAGTTTATTAAGAATATATGTACACACTAAATACGCTATTTAAAAATATATACAATTACGACTCGGATATAGGTGATCCGGTTCAACATTAAATTAGATACAGTAAAGATTGGCTGTGTACTATTCCAATTACACTCTCCACCTCACCCTCAATGCACGTTAAATTCACTTTGTCGGAGCTCAACCTTGAGTCTCCCAACACAAGTATACTAGGCTCAGAGCACTAAACACCAGGACGTCTGTGTCCTTTGCTCACCAGAAAACGCACTGCTTATGCTCTTCCACACAGAGCAACCTCTAGGTCCGAAACCTAGGTACGGAATGACTGATCTAAGACAAACTTGCCCTCTCCAAATAACTGCTTTCCCCCAACATAAACCCCTTTGAAGCTTCCTCATTGGACACATACTCCATTCTTTTCTTGCTTAGTGACATGCTGCTAATCTGCTCATCATCCGCATACTTCACTGACAGATGGACATGCCTCTCAGCTATCTCCTTTCTCTAACACACCACCTGCAAAGGATTATCTGGCAATTCCCCTTTCCACAAAGAAGGAATGTCACCTTGGAAATTCTGTACACAACCATACAATATGAAATATTCAAATAGAGAAATAGTAGAAATTACATTCTTTAGCACAGGTGCTATC
Organism: Maratus speculifer; assembly: GCA_964019185.1. Classification (NCBI taxonomy): domain Eukaryota; kingdom Metazoa; phylum Arthropoda; class Arachnida; order Araneae; family Salticidae; genus Maratus; species Maratus speculifer. Next base: position 36,045,379 of record OZ025303.1, read on the forward strand.
AGATCCTGACACCCCCCACCTTAGCGGAAAATATGCCTTTTAGGGGCTAATTTTCCCCAAACATATAGTAATATCGCAGAAGAGTTCAATAGTCTCTTTACAGATTTCTTCATTATGCTTATTACATAGGTATTTCCAGGTGTCTGAACACTATCTACTGACATCTCTACTGAACCTTGTACCAATATTAATATTACATAAACAATACACATGTTAATACAATATTATAAACAAAAAAAATCAAAAAATATTTACACACACACAGAAAAAAAATTAAATGTGTGACGACATCCCTTTAAGGTTGTCCACTATTGGGTCGTTGATGTTGATGGGCTAACAACTGGTTGTTCTTCCCAGCTCTTTCTACGTAGCCTAGAAATTGCGTCAGCATTTAAATGTTGAGCTCCTGGACGATGAGAAATACTCAGGTTCCAGCGTTGCAAGGCAAGAGCCCATCTAGTGAGTTTGGGTGATCTTGGGGTTGTTTCGGTGAGAAATTTTAATGGATTATGATCCGTAATGATCTCAATTTGAGATCCATAGGTCCATTTTTCAAACTTTCGCAACCCAAAGAGAACACTCCAAGCCTCTTTCTCTATACTCGGCCAAGCACGCTGAGCCCCTGACAATTTCTGACTGGCAAAAGCTATCGGTGTAAACTGAACCTTTTCATCTTTTTGAGTAAGACAACATCCTACTGCCAGGTCGGAAGCATCTGCGTGGAGCTGATATTCCCGGCCTACGATAGGTGTAGCCAAACTCGTCACTTTACATAACTCATCTTTAAGAGTATTAAATGCTTTTTCGGCCCTTTCATCCCATGGTACAGTATTTTTAACCTTCCCTTTAGTCAATTCGGTTAAAGGTATAGCAATTTCGGCATAATTTGGAATATAAGATCTGTAAAATCCCATTAATCCTAAAACAGATCTAACTTCCTTTTTAATTTTTGGTCTCTTTAGATCCGTTATTGCTCCTATTTTTTCCTCATCAGGTGTATGCGTTCCACCCCCAATTACATGACCTAAAAACTTAGTTAATTTCTCTCCAAATTTACATTTGTCTAGCCTAATCGTAAAATTTCTCTTTTTCAACTCTTCAATGACAGCCCTAACATGTTCACAATGCTCTTCCCAGGTGTCGGAGAAAATGATGACATCATCAATATATGCTTCCGCATACCTCCGATGACCTTAAAGAACCTCATTCATATTTTTCTGAAACGTAGCAGCCGCCCCAGATAATCCAAACGGCATGGTACGCCACTGATAAGTTCCATTATGCGTTGTAAAAGCTGTCAAATGTTTACATTCCTCAGCCATTTTAATCTGCCAATAACCCCTCAATAAATCAATTGATGATAAATACCTAGCCGCCCCTGCGGTATACATGATTTCCTGAGAATCTTTCATCGGAAAAGTTGGAACCTGAGTTACCGAATTTAAGGCTCTATAGTCTATACAAAGCCTAACAGTTGCGTCTTTTTTCGCCACGCAAACAATTGGATGGCTAATTTCAGCATTTGACACTTCGATTAGATTTAACTCTAATAACTCCCGAATCTGCCTATCTACTTCCTCTTTATAAGCTACCGGTACACTACATAACTTTGGCTTTTTCCTTTCCACCCCCGGTTTAAGATCAATACGATGCTCCCCTACATCCGCTGGTCGTACAGGACCCATAAACACCTCTTTATTCTCCCTCAAAATAGACTTTATATCTTTCACTTGATTGTTAGATAACCCTTTTATTTCGAACCTCACTACCCAGCAAACACAAATTTGTCAGAAAAGTCACGATCGGATGCCAAATTTATCATGATTGTCAAGTACGTCGATTTTCAAGTAACATTGCGGCATGTTTTAATGACAAAAGAATGTTATGTCATACAATTGGTGCCAATAGTATTAAAGAAAGACGATACAAAATCGTAGTTCTGTAAAAGCGTTAAATACTGTTATCTATCAATTATCCTATAAATGACAGTAGTTTAACATGTCACTTATGTATGTGTTTTACGGTATCACCTGTAATACCATGTATATGATAATTTTCTAACGCGACACTGATTTAGTATCGATGTCCTGCCATATTATTCGTGTATAAGTTTGTCATAGTGAAAAAGAAGAGTGGCAACATCCACGAGACGAAGCAATGGCGTCTTCCGCGGTGATTTGTGTTTGTGTGTTGAATAGTGTACCGCAGTACATCTTAATTCGACGTTTCTTGTGGATTTTTTTTTAAATGTAAAAGGTAAGTGATTTACTAAATATTCTTTATGCACTAATTATTTAATATTTATAACTGAGTAAAAATTTTAAATATTGTAGGTGACTTGCAAACATCAGTACACGTTTTCATAATGTAAACAAACAAGCATTTTCTTAAAACATTATTTACGTAACTTTATGAGCAATCGATACAAGTTTTTTTTTTTTCTTAGGACCCATTTTATAAAAAGTAAAAGATATTTTTTAGATATGTATCATATCTTTATACTTTTTTTTTTGTGTGAAAAACATTGTCCCCAAAAATGAAATACAGTTTCTCAAAATAACAACAAATGTTTATTAATAATTACTTCTTTAAATCCTTCTGCTAAAGTTTTTCTTTTTGGTAAGTTTAATTTGTTAAAATATTAAACATTTTAATAAAAAAAAAATCAATGAAAGTATATTTTTATCGAATGGAACTTTGCGAAGAGGCCTGTTTTATTGAAAGAAATTTTTTGAATGGGCCTCTTTTATTGAGATTATTACGAGTACAAAACTGCGAAGGAATTTTGTTTTGAAACATCAATTTAGTTTTAAACTTAACCACAATATTTGTTTATTGTTGAGTTTGATTCGCAATAATTTTCAAAAATTGCATTTTGGCATGTTTGGGAAAAAAAAAATCAGGGATTTCAGTTTGAAGACGTAAAACATTTGTTTAAATAATTTGATAAAGTGCAGGGTAAGCCCAGTCTTGTATTAATTGAACCATTAAATGATTGCCAAAAACTGTTATCAATTGTTTATTTTGTTTATCATTGCTAATTTCCAATCATGTTAAAGACAATTTTTTAATGTATACATTTATGAAATCATTATGTATATTTATATTAACATTTACTGCTGTTTGTCCACTAGAATGAATATAAATAATCAGATTTAATGATTTACCTGGGTAGGGTCACCTGCAGGGTCGTAGCTATCGCCAGGGCACTGCCCTGAGGCCTCCATGCCTGGGGACCCCCAAATTGATGGTTAAAAACACTATTGATTTTAGTTTCTTGTCTAACTTCCTATAAAATGCCCAGTACCTAGCTAAAAGTAGTGATTAGATAAATCAAAGCACTAGAATATATGTTTTTGCATGTCTGTCGATATACTCTGTACACTTCACATGCTAAAGCAGCTCTAGAACAGGCAGCGAAATGTCGAGTCGAATGTGTCATGTCATGTTTGCCGATCCCACTGAAGTTAGTATAAGAAAGAAAATGAGTTTTTGATCACTTGAATGATACAAAAAGCGTCTAAAAAATTCTAGAAAATCTCTTATATAAAATCGAAAAAAAAAATTATCAAAATTTATCTTTCAAAAGGTTTTTAAGCAGAATCAGGAACAGGTACTTATGTATTAACGCTGCCGCAGCAGAAGTTATGTTAATGTGCAAATAAATAGCAATTTTGTTGTTCTTATGTGCATGCAGTTATGTTTTGGATTCCTTGTTGCCTCGTTGTTTGCTCATTTTTGACGGCATCTTTTGTGTACATGCGAACAAGAATGTTCTTTATTATTCTTCTGCTTATTCTTATTCTTCACCTGGCGTTAATACGTAAGTACCCAGAAACATATGATTAAGTTATATAAACAAAAATGAACCTAAGCAACACTCTTCAAAGTATTCAACCAATCAGAAGTCTATATTTTCTCCCCTATGCTAGTTTTAGTGGGATCGACAAAAATTTTGTCGGCGCCAAGTACCTGCCCATTTCTATGTTTTTAAGCCACTTTTTGGTTTATCATACTGTGTATATTTAAACAGCGGTGTGTGGGGAAAAAACTGCACCTGGGGCCTCCAAGTTTATAGTTACGGTACTGGTCACCTGGGGTAATTCCTGATCAAAAATCAGCATCCAATTACAGTAGACTCCCTTAAATCTGTACAGCTTGGGACCAGAGGTTTTGCAGATTTTAGAATTTTGCAGATTTCTGGTCATTGCTTTATTTACATTTTTTAAACAGTAATTTGAGTGCAGTTAATAATGCAATCGGAACTAAAATGAATGCTTACAATATAATAAAATATTAAAATAAGTAATAAACTAAAATAATAAAAATTTATATAATTTTTAAAATGATTAAAGTACTAATAGCAAAGGCCAAGTTAATAATAGTGTATGATTAAATATACATTATAAAGATTAAGTGTATTTTTCCAAAATTATTCAACAAAACTTGTCTCATAAAAATACATTACTAATTCATATCAAAATCATAAAATAAGGATTTTCTTTTACAAGTTTAGCCAGGCTTAATAACCAAAAAATCTTGATTGATGCATAAATATATTGGTAAGAAGATTGTATTACCAGTGATATCAGAAACATTTTGAATTTTTTCCAAAAAAAAAAAAATATTCTTCCTCCATGAAAAAAACATGAACAGAGTATTATTAAGAAAATTACAAATTAAAAAAATGCATGAAATTGATACAAAATTAAAAAAAAAAAAATCAAATTTTGTCCTCATTTCCAAACTGAAAGTTTCATTGTTTACATCCATAAAATATGTGCGGATTTTAGAGAGTTGCGGATTTCTGGTTTGCAGATTTAAGGGAGTCTACTGTATTATGAAAACTATTAAAGGTATTGTTTTTAATTTTTTGTGGAATAAACCCCCCATGATGGTTATATAATAAAAAATCTTAATTAAATATATATATGCACATAATTGAAATTTGAAATAACTTTTAAGTGACCAAGAATTGTTCTGGAAACGGGGTAATTCTCTGTCTTTCTGGGGTAATTATTGGTCAGAATCCTTTTTGACGTAAAGAATGTATATTGATAAGACTGAGTGTTAAAGTAAATATAATTAATCTTGTAAAAGTTTTATTCATCTCATAATTGTTTAATAATAAATCATAATTTGTTTTGGTATAGATACAAAATTATTTCATATACAAAAGACTTGTGTAGTTTACAGAGCATTAACTTGCCAAAGAATTTTTGTAGCATTTATTAGCAGTATTATGACTTTTTTATCCACTGTAAATGGATTAATCCTTACAAATTTATTGGTTAATAAAATATATTTCTGTTTAAAGACAGGGAAAAAAATATGTGAATTTTGCTGAAAAATTGCAGATAATATGCGACTTTTACCGAAGGATTACAGTAGGGGTGCACAAACTTTTGAAGAGAAGGGCCACTTTCAAATATATCTGGGTGTTTGAGGGCCACATCAATAACAAGGAGAGAAATCGAGTTAGAGGTGGGGATCTGTAGCCTACAATCTGATAAAAAAAATATGTGGTTTTAGAGGAGAGTGTATGTGTGTGATTGGGGGTTTGGCCAATCTACGAAATTCTCATTTTTACGAAGCCGATCAATAAAATTCATGATTTTTACAAAGTCGATTGATAAAATTTGCTATTTTCTTTCGCACAATCCACAAAATTCATGATATTTCAGCGCTTGATAGACGAAAATCACGATTTTTACAAAGCCGATCAACAGACATGCTACTTTTCCGCGGAAACGCGGAATTCTGCTTTTTCGGTGACTAATTTTATTATCCCTGGGATCAATGCAAATATGCATTAAAATTTGTTGACATTTATATGTGGGGGGGGGGGGGGTAACGATAAAATACAACAAAAACGCGAGTCAAACGGCGCTAAATTGAGAATTTCTTCAAAGGATTACAGAAACAATGCAAATTTCTTCAAAGGATAAAAAAAAACTATAAAATCGTGAAACAATCTCAGAAAAAATACTATTTTCTTCAGAGGATCGCGATAAAAAACACGATTTTTGTTAAATGATCACGAACAAGACGCGATTTTCGTCAAAAAATTGCTGGGAAAACACAATTTTTGTGAACAGGTTGCGGAAAAATACTCTAATTTTGTCAAATAATCGCATTTTATCGAAAGATCGCAGAAAATGCTCCAATTTTGTAGAAGGATCGCAGAAAATACGCAAATTTTGACAAAAGATCGAGGAAAATACGGAAATTTTAACGAAAGATCGCAGAAAATACACATATGTTGACAAAAGATCGCAGAAAACAGACAAATTTTGACGAAAGATCACAAAAAATATGCAAATTTTGATGAAAGATCGCGGAAAATATGCAAATTTTGATGAAAGATCGTGGAAAATACGCATATTTTGACGAAAGATTGTGGAAAATATGCATATTTTACGAAAGATCGCGGAAAATATGCATATGCTGACGAAAGATCATGAAAAACATGTTGACAAGAGATCGCAGAAAACACACAAATTTTGACAAAAGATCGGGAAAAATACACAAATTTTTTGCGAAAATCAGGAAAAATATGCAAATTTTGACGAAAGATCGCGGAAAATACACAAATTTTGACGAAAAAGCGTGAATTTCGCTAAAGGATTTTGGAGAAATGCAAACTTTATTAATAAGGGTGTGGGTGCAAAAGTGCAATTTTCGTCAATTGGTCGCAAAAAACGCTAATTTCATTAAAAAATTGCAAAAAAACACAGATTTTGCCAAAAGTCTGTGAGGCCGTGAAAGGTGAAAGTTCAACTTTTTTCTTGCTGATCCTGTAGCATGTCTGGATCAATGAAATTCACAATTTTTCCACACTTGATCTACGAAATTTGCAATTTGTACACAGGCGATAGACAAATTCACAATGTTCATGAAGCCGATCGACAAAATTCACGATTTTTACAAAGTCAATAAACGCAGTTCGTGATTTTTAAAAAGTTGATAGACGAAATTCGTGATTTTTGCAAAGCTGATAGACTAAATTCACAATTTTCCTTCGCATGATCGACGAAATTGGCAATTCATCTGAACCTGATTGACGAAATACACGATTTTAATGCGATTGAATAACAAAGTTCATAATTTTTCCGTGTCTAATCGACGACATTCGTGATTTTTTCGCACCTAATTGAAGAAATTCGCGATTTTTCCGAAGCTAATCGACAAATGCGTGATTTTTACAAAGCCGATCAATCAAATTTGCGATTTTTACAAAGCCTATCGGCAAAATTTGTGATCTTTGCAAAGCCAATCGACGAAAATCGCGAAATTACTCCGCATGATCGATGAAATTCTTGATTTTTTTTCTCGGTGACCAACAAAATTTGCAATATTCCCATTTCCGACCAAAGAAATTTGCTTTTTTTTTAAATGCGATCAATAAAACTCGCAATTGTTCGGCCTTCGATCGACGAAATGTGCACTTTTTTCACTGTAAATTGACAAAATACACATTTTTCTTCAACCGAGTATTAATATTCGTGATTTTTGTATTAACATTGATGAAATCTGCATTTTTTTATGCTGCAAGATAAAACTCGCGATTTTTTTCTCTTGATAAACTTACAAAAACACGATTTTTCCGCATCTGATCAACAAAATATGCAATATTTCCATGCATCATCACTTAATTCGTGATTTTCTTGTGTCTTATCAGCGAAATGTGCGTTTTTTTTTTTTTTTTTAGTTTCTGATTTACAAAGTTTGCGATTTTTTTGTGCCTTATCGAAGAAATTCGCTTTTTGTTTTCATGCGATAAACTGAGAAAATATGCTATTTTTCCATCTGATGATAATTTGCAATTTTTTCGGGGAACAACAACATTTATGATTTTTTTTCTTGCTTGATCAATGAAATGTGTGAGTTTTTGGGTCCATCTGACAAAATCAGAGATTTTTCCATGCCTGTTCGAAAAAACTCGATTTTTTTCATGCCCATTCGAGAAAATTTGCTACTTTTTTTTCCCGAGTCTCATGAGCAAAATTTACGATTTTTCCCTCTCTGATGAGCAAAACTGATGATTTTTCTGATCCTCATCGATAAAATTTGACTTTTTTTGCATTTGATCAATGGAATTCGTGATTTTTTCGTGCCAATAAATGAAATTTGTGATTCTTAAATGACGAAATTTTATATTTTCCTGCAGTAAATTGACGAAATTTAGGACTTTTTCTGTGTGACATATGTACAAAAATTGCAATTTTTTCCAGTTGTAAATGGACAAAATTCGTGGGCCACATATTAACCCATTGCGGGCCACAGGTTGTGCATCCCTAGATTACAGAAAATATGCAAATTTTGTTGAAGAATCACAGAAAATATGCAAATTTTTTCTAAAAGGGCTGTAAAAAACTGAATTTTGCTAAAGGATCATGGATAAATGCCAAATTCTTTGAAAAGACCATGGAAAAAAGTGCGATTATCGTGAAATGGTCGTGAAAAACACATTTTGTCAAAATACTAAAAAAAAAAAAAAAAAAAAAAAAAAGCGAATTTTGTCAGAAGTCTGAGTTTCACTTAATTAAAATAATGCATACTTTGTGACAATCAGCCATTAGCATCCCCCTATCACCACCACCATCCCTATGGATGGTGGTGGTGATAGGGGGATGTATGTACTACAATTTTAATATGTAAATGCTTCCCTCTTATTTTATGATTTTCCTTCACATTTGATTGTGGAAGGGGGCAGATTAATGGGACTTTGTTTTTTACGATGTGAATTAAAAATGGAAGTTTATATTATCATTTAAATTAGGTTGATAAGGTGTGGAAAATCTCAAATTTTGCTTATAGGCAATAGAAAAATCATGAATTTTGCCAATGAGGTGCAGAAAAAATATCGAATTTCGAAGGTCAGGCACGAAAAAATCACAAGTTTTGTCAATCAAGCTTGGAAAAATTGCAATTTTTTTCTATAAGATGCATAAAATTGCACATTTCAATGATCGCACAAGTAAAGATAGTCAGCTTTCTTGATAATGCGTCAAAAAATTGCATATTTTTTTCATTGGCTGTAATAAAAAACAAATAATTTATCTATTTATCGCTCAAAAAAAAAAAAAAAAACAAAAAAAACATGAACATTGTTTGATGCAGAAAAAAAGAAATATCGTTGATCAGGCATGAAAAAATTGCAAGTTTTGTAGATCAGGCACTGAAAAAACCACAAATTTTATCAATCAGTGCATGTAAAAATTACAAATTTTGTCGATGAGGTGCCGTAAAGTTGGAAATTTTGTTCATTGGCTGCATACAATCTCAAGTTTCATCAATGAAAAACATGAGAAAAAAATCACAACTTCATCAATTTGTCGAGGGGGGGGGGGGGAATGCAGTTTTCATCAGTCATTTAACAATCTCAATTTTCATTTATTGGGTGCAGAAAAAACCGTACTTTGTCAATAATTGGTGGGAAAATATCAAATTTTGTCGACATGTGTGCAAGACCTTCAGTCTTGAAGAGATTTTTGGCTAATTTTAAATTCTACTTTATATACTTAAATAATAGTAGTTTTACTGTCAAGAACATTTAATCACTTTCTTTTATTGTACGAAATCAATTTTTTAGCCATAATGCAAGGTTTACAAACATAAGTGCAAGTTTTTCAGTCCTGAGACGGAATTCGGTCTCTTAAAAATTCCTGAGGACGGAAACGAGACGGAAAAATCTCCTAGGACGGAAGTGGATAGTGAAAAACACTCGCTTTTCATCAAAGGATCGATGGAAAAAAAACATGATTTTCGGGAAATGATCGCGGAAAAAAGTGCTATTTCTGTTAAAGGACTGCAAAAAAAAAAAAAAAAAAAAAAAAAAAAAAAAACACGTTTGCCGTCAAAAGCTTGCGAAAAAAAAGCTCGATTTCTGTCGAAGGATCGCGAAAAATGCACTATTTCTGTCGAAAGATCGCAAAAAACACTCTCATATCATCAAAGAATTGTGAAAAGAGGCACAATTTTTATCAAAAGCGTGTGAAGAAAACGCAATTCCTGTTAAAAGATTGCAGAACAGATGTCATCTCAGTCAGAGAATGCGAAATAGACGCGGTCTCTGTCAAAGGATTGCAAAAAAAGATGAGTTTTCTGTCAAAAAGTTGCAGAAAAAACACAACTCCTGTCAAAGAATCGCGAGAAAGATGCTATTTCCGTCAAAGAATCGCGAGAAAGATGCTATTTCCGTCGAAGAATCGCGAGAAAGATGCTATTTCCGTCGAAGAATCGCGTGAAAGATGCTATTTCCGTCAAAGAATCGCGAGAAAGATGCTATTTCCGTCAAAGAATCGCGAGAAAGATGCTATTTCCGTCGAAGAATCGCGAGAAAGATGCTATTTCTGTCGAAGAATCGCGAGAAAGATGCTATTTCTGTCGAAGAATCGCGAGAATGATGCTATTTCTGTCGAAGAATCACGAAAAAGATACTATTTCCAGTCAAAAAATACGGAGCAGATGCAATTTTTGTCAAAGGATCGCAAAAAAGTGCAAAATCGCATGAATTTAATCAAAGGATCATGGAAAAGACGTGAATTTTGTCAAAGGATCGTGGATGAGTCGCGAATTTTGTCAAAGAATCGAGAAAAAGAGATTTCCATCAAATGATTGCAAAAAATTCCACAATTTTCATCAAATGATTGCAGTAAAAACACGATTTTTGTTAAAGAATCGTGAAAAAAATGCAAACTTTGCCAAAGCATCGTGGAAAGATGAGATTTCTGTTAAAGGATCGCAAAAAAGACACTATTTCCGTTGAATAATCGCAAAAAAAATGTTATTTGCAGCCAAAGAATACAAAATAAGTACACTTTTTGTCAAAGGATCGCAATAAAGGTATGAATTTAAACGCAGGATCGGGGAAAAGGTTCAAATTTTGGCCAAAAGATTGAGAAAAAACTCGATTTCCGTGAAATGATTGCAGAAAACCCCACGAATTTCATCAAATGATAGCAGAGAAAATGAAATTTTTGTCGAAGGATAGCGAAAAAGGACACGAATTTCATCAAAAGATTGTATGAAATACTTGGATTTCATTGAAAAAAATGCAGATTTCTGCTGAAAACTGTAGAAACACACAAATTTCAGTAAAAAATAGTGGAAAATCGCAAGTTTTGGTTTAAAATCGTAAAGAAATCACAAATTTCAGCAAAATATTGTAGAAAGGTTGAAACTTTTGTCAAAAGATCGGGGGAAGAAACTAATTTCATCATATGGTCATGGAAAAAAACATGAGTTACGTGCTTATGTTCTGAATCAGTGGGAGGGTGAGGTGTCAAAATATTTTCAGTCTTGGCAAAATTTCAAACTTGCACCCATGCTTAGAAATCTTCTAACCCTTTTTCATTTAGTTACTTCTAATACACTCAGAAAAGATTTCACAGATAGACTTCTTGTACCTATGTTTGTCGATAAACTTCATAAAAATCTCGAATGTTGTTGATTCAAACCCTCACTTCATACGAATTTCGAAGTTTCTCGATCGACTTCATACGAATCTCGGAATTTCTCGATCGACTTCGTTCAAATCTCGAAGTTTCTCGATCGACTTCGTACGAATCTCGAAGTTTCTCAATCGACTTAGTACGAATTTTGAAGTTTCTTTATCGACTTAGTATGAATTTCGAAGTTTCTTTATCGACTTAGTACGAATTTCGAAGTTTCTTTATCGACTTAGTACGAATTTCGAAGTTTCTTTATCGACTTAGTACGAATTTCGAAGTTTCTTTATCGACTTAGTACGAATCTCGAAGTTTCTCGATCGACTTGGTACGAATCTCGAAGTTTCTCGATCAACTTGGTACGAATCTCGAAGTTTCTCGATCGACTTCGTAGAAATCTCTAAAATTCTCAATCAGGCGTGAAAAAATCAAATATTATTCTGGAGCAGAAAAAGTTGAAAATACCATTCTTCGAACATGGCAAAATTGTGAATTTTGTTGATTAGGCTTGAAAAAATTGCAAATTTTGTTGATTGGTCACAAAAAGCACATTGTGTCATTAGGAAAAAAAAAATCGCACAATAGATTGATATGAAATGAAAAAATTGCTGATTTGTCTATGATGAATGGAAAAATTTTAAATTCCGTTAATCGGCAGGGTTTGAAAAAACCCGGTTTTTTTTTTAAAAAAGCCCAACCCACTGGGCTCACTAGTCTAAAACCTGGGCTTTTTCGGGTTTTATCGATTTTTTTTAAAAACACTTTAAATTTCTAATTTTCATATATATAACAGCTAAACTGTTCATGTATCAATGAAACCTGGGTATAATTGCATTAAAATCAACAAAATGTATATATTAAAAAATCAAGTTAATTTAAAAGGTAGATTTGTGTCTGATATGACTAGTTTCTTGCATTGATATATTAAGCCAGCTGTAAATGGATTTTTTGAGTTAACGAAGAAGGTTCAGAATGTTTGAAAAAAAAACGTACTACTACTAAACATAATTTGAAGTAATTACAAAAATATATAAATACATGACGATCAAAATTACACTTTGCTTTTACAAAAATTGATTACCAGTAATAATTTTGCGAATGAAATTATCATTAAAATACTGTATTAATACTAATGCTAAATCAGAATTAGTATTTTTTTTTAATTATAACTAATTAACAGAACAAACTAAATAACCTTACATAGCTACTTCAATAAATTAGGATTCCCAGCATATGTGGTATTTTGTTACGAGTTTCAATTGTATAACATAACATAGAATAAATTATATATAATTTTTTTATGGGAAAATTTGTTTTTGTTTCTGATATATAAAAAATTAAATTACAATTATTTCTTTTTAAAATTTTCATTGGGAGAATTAAGATATTTTTTCCTCTTGTGCTGAGAGAGAAACTTTACGAGTGGTGTATTGCTATTAAAAAATATATCTTAATATCATTATTAAGATCTTAATAACGATTTTAAGAAATTAACCTTAGGCAAATTAAAGTTGAAATTTTGAAAAAAAAAAAAAAAAAAATTGGTTTTTTGAGTTGGACAAAATTATAACAACCCTGCTTTCAGTTAAATATGCTAAATTTATATAATGTCTTTCATTAATTTCAAATAAGAAATCAGGTAAATTGTGCAATGATACAGTTGCAAAAATTTGAAAAAACCCACAATGGGTTTTATCATGGGTTCATTCAAGTGGGCTCGCCCGAAAAAACCCGGGTGGGTTTTTTTGGGCTGTGATCACTTGGGAGAACCCTGTTAATCGCGGGCATAACAATTGTGAGTTTCATCAGTTTATTGCAAGAAAAAGCTGTGAACTTCATCAATTTGCAGCAAAGTTAAAAAAAAATATATATGCATCAGAGGGTCATTTTATGGTTACTTATGTTACATTTACTGCAATAATTTTAGTAATATAACACTAAAAAACATTCAAGTGTGAAATTAACATAATTTGACAATGAAACCTATGTGAGGGTCAATTTGGATAAATTACCTAAAAAATTATAATGAAAATTGCACTATAACTTATATTCTTTTTTCAGTAATGGCAGTTACCGTAGTAAGTAAAACTAACAAAATTTAAGAAATAACATTAAAATTATGTAATTTTAGTATCAATTGGGCTTTGAATAACTAGCAAACCATGTCTAATTTTTTTTTTTTTTCTTCTTACATTACTAAATTTACTGAAAATAGTTCAAAATGTAACGTAAGTTACCATGGAGTGACCGTACAATCAGTTAAGAATCCAAAATATCGCGAATTTGTTGATGGCATACTGAACAATCACAAATTTCTATAATTAGGTGAAAAAAATATACAAATTTTGTTGATCAAACTCAGAGAAAAATCACAAATTTCCTTGATCATGTGCAAGGAAATCATGAGTTTCGTCGATCGACTTTATAAAAAACATGAATTTTGTCAATCGGGTGCAGAAAAACTTCATATTTTCCCGATCATTTTTGTAAAAATCACAAATTTTGTTGATCAGTTCATAAAGTGCAAATCGCCATGATTGCTCGACCATGAAAAAATTGCACATTTCGATGATCAGGCATGGAAAAATCTTGATCGACTTCTTTTCTCTCCTTCGTTCATAACATTCATATTTTTTTTTTCTGCACTAGTTACTATGCTTATTTTTTAGCACTTTAAAACAAAATTTACACTCCCGTATAAAGTCAAGGAATATTATTACATCTTGTAAATAATCTTACTATATCTAATCTATTACATATACAATTCTTTGGCAAAATTTGTGCTTTTGTAAAGCTTTGTTAATTTGCATTTTTCGCAACTGTTTAACAAAATCTGCTTTTTTTTGTGATTTTTATTTACAGACTGACAAATTTCTAAGCCTAAAAGAAATAATAGCAGTAAAACAAACTTTAAAAATAAATAAAACATAAGGGGTTGTCTACTGTACTCCACTCTCCATATATACAAAAATATACAGCAAATAATAATAATAATAAAAACTTTTAATTATCCTTATACAGACATGTAATTTTAGTAAGTCTGATCATCTACTACACTGTTGGTCCCATAATTGGTATTGGTGGATAATCACTTATTTACAGTGTACCTATAACATATTTATAGAAAAGCATTCATTTTGAATAAACACTACATTTTCGAATAATTACATTTTGTGCTTTAAAAAATCATACATCTTAAGGTATGCTTGATAAGATAATGGCAAATAAGTTTTTGACTTCATATAGATGTTAATAGAAATTTAAATTTTTTGTATATATGCCTGTTGTATTATTTTTTAATTTCTGTTTTTAGATGGTGTTGTTTAGAAATTCAGGAAGACCTTCTTTCGCATCTCAAATATATATTGGAGTATAAGGATATTTCCAAACATGTAAGTTATTTTTTATTTTTTTAATAGAATTCAAACTTTGATAAATAAAATAGACTTAGAATGTGTTATCTTTCAAAGTTCTCTTTTAAATTTTCTAGCTAATAATTCTAAACTATTCTTGTTTTCTGTCTGAAATAATTATCATTAAAAGTTATTTATACTTTAAAAAACTGAAACCATTTATGGTGCATATTACACACTGCCCATGTCTTTAAAGGTTAAATTTTAAACATGGAAACTCATAATGAAGTATAAGGGAGGGGAAATTTTTTCTGGTGACTAAAATTTAGAAAAATTCTAGGCTACATTTATAGAAACATTTCTGAAAACAGAATTGTCCTAGATTTTTTAAAAAAGCAGAGTGTTACTTGTAGGTAGAAGGCACTGATATTTAATTCTTTAGATTCAATAACTATATGTTGAAAGTCTGATTTCTGGCTGCACAAGTTTTATGCAAACTTTCATCCTTACAGTGTGGATAATTACCTAGTTATATTACAACTGAATACTAAGGTTCCCACTTTAGGGTGACATCATGATCAGTATAGATGCTGTAGAGCACTTCGCTGTTCAGGGTAAAGTAAATAAGATTACTGTATATACTCGCGTATCAGTCGAGAAATTTTAGACAAAAAAAGTACTTCAAGGGGGGGGGGGGGTCGACCTATATGCGAGACCTAAAAAAAAAATCTAATAATAAAATATCAGAAAATAGTTTGCTAGTGAATCATTGCTGCAGCACCCCATTGTGTTTGTAGAGTACAAAATCCAGAATCCGGAATCCTTCCAACCTTGACGATTCCGAATTCAAGATCATTTTTTGTTTATTTTTCAAAAAAATAATCTACCCAACCCTGTTGCAAAGAACAAAAAAAAAAAAAAAAGCGCGATTAAGATGGCTCTCAAAAGGGAATTGTTTAAAAAGATTCATGGAGTTGTTCGATGTTCTTGGTGAATTTTTAAATAAAAAGCCTGACATTAAGGCCCTACAAACTGTTGATGGAAAATCATATGTTAGTTATTTAGCAGACATCTTTGAAAAGTTTAATACATTAAATAAACAATTTCAATGAGAAATTAAAACACTTGTTGATGCAAAAGTGAAAATATTTGGGTTTTTTTTGCATCTGCTGAGGTTTGACAAAAACATATTTCAGAGAGAAAGTTTGACCTATTTTTCTGGTTAAAAAAATGTGAGGTAACAGACACCGCTATAACTGCCATTGTCAATCATGATCTGAAAATGTCGACCTCGGATATGAATGATAGATTCATTGATTTAAAGCAAATGGATTTTCCATCATGGGTCATGCAGCCAATGTTAGTTGATTTATCTAACGTTTCAACACCATACAGAGAAGAAATCGATGAAATTAAAAACGATGAGTCAATTAAAACACTATTCAACATAAAAGGCAATATGGTGTGGCTTTGTGCTGAGACTGAAACTAAATAGCCTAATTATACACAATTTGCTAGAAAAATATTGTTACCCTTCCCATCTTCATACCTTGCTGAATGTGGCTTGAGTGCAGTAAACGATTTACTACTAAAATAAAGAAATCGACTAGACATCACTAAACGAGGGATTTGAGATAAAAGCTGACAAAATTAGTGCCTTAGGTATAAAATCTCTTTGCAGCCAACATCAAGCATAAAAATCTCATTAATTTTATTTTATTCATCTTAAATGTTATAATTTGAATTTATTTTATTATATATTTTATTTATTTATTTACTTTTACTATCAGCAATTAAAATGACAGATACATAATCAAGAAACATCCAGTTAAAGTTATTTTTGTGTATCAAAGTTCACTATTAAATATTTGAAGATCTATTTTTTTTTTCATTGCTGCATATTATTATTATTATTATTATTAGATCTAGAAGCGGCTGCACAAACTATCACCTTATCGAGTTGATGACTGAAATTCAGGAGCTAGTTAAAACTTTATTCGCATATCAAAATGCAACTGGTCTACCAAGTCATATCTTAACAAACCTGATTTTAGTGGTTGACTATAGGGATGCAACGGATGTCAATTTGGCCGGATACCGGATATCCGGCTGCAATTTAAGCCGGATATCCGGTTATCCAGCCGCAGTATGTTTACTTTTCTACCCCTTCCTCCTAACTTAGATTAAACATTTTTTTAAAGTTATTACTTTTAGTTAAACAATTAAAAACTTATTATTTGAATTTCTTATTTTATAGAAAACATAAATATTGAATTTTTAATAATAATTAAATTCATTATCATTAATTATTTAATTAGTACTATTTTAATTAAATAGTAATAAATAACGATAATAATAGTAAAATAACAGAAAAAGAAAATGTAAATCACATAGGATAGATGTAACAGTAATGGACACTCTTGAATTTTCCCTTTTTATCAAAATTAGTGAAAAAATGTCTTTCTCCACCAGCAAGTAGCATTTATAGTGAAAGACTGTGTTCAGAAGCAGGCATCATTTGTGAGACCAGGCGTAATAGACTGTTACCCAAAAATGCAGAACAATTGTTTTTACACCACAACTTGCCAGTCATTAAAAACAGCAAAAATGATACCCAATGAATATATATTTTTTTTTTTTTTTTGTTGTTATATATCCTTTAAATATGTGTGCAGTGTAACTTAAGAAATTATAAAATGGTTTAAAAAAATTATAATTCAATCTTCTTTGCAGTCATTCATGAGTCTAGTCTTTCTATTTATAGCTAGAGGTCGATACAGTTTTTTTTTTTTTTTTTTTTCTTGGGACCCATATTTTGAAAAATTATAGTTATTTTGGGGGATTTCTTATTGTTTTAAAAAATAACATGTCATGAAAAATGAAATACAGTTTCTAAAATTCGAACCAAATGCTTATAACTTCTTTAAATCCTACAGCTAAAGTTTTCCTTTCAGGTGAGCTTATTTTGTTTAATTATTAAACATTTTAATAAAAATAATCAATAAAGTGTATGTTTTTATGGAATGGAATTTTGTGAAGGGGCTCTAAATAGGCTCCAAATTTTCCCTGGATAGCTGTTAAAAAAATGCAAAATATGTTTCAAGCAAAATATGTTTGAAATAAATATTTTTTAAAATTAATTTTAGTTTAAAAAATAAAATAAAATACATTTTTTAAATAATATCATTAGTTATTCATTTATTAAAACCATGTCTTTCATCATTTGGAACGTTTCTTTCGGCCGGATAATTATAATATCTGGCTACTGCCAAATATCCGACATGTTGGCCGGATACCGGATGTTCACCGGATATCCGTTGCATCACTAGTTGACTAGTAGATTTACCATTTGTTTTCTTGCTAGCAGTCCTCTACATTTTCATACTTTTGACTGCAGTAAAGCACTTACCGATCAATCACTAAAATCAGGTCTTTAGCGATTTCCACCAAGATATGATTTGGCAGACCAGTTGTATTTTAATATACAAATCAAGTTCTGTCTAATGCTGAAACTTCAACAATCAATTCTATGAGGTGATGGTTTGTGCAGCCGCTTCCTGGTCTATATTATTAACGATTGCTTCCTGAACACATTTCTTTAGTTTGTGTTCATTTTTTCATGACCTTTCTTTTACTTGTTTATGTTTTCTTTTCCATTCCATTTTTAAATGGCTATTTTTTTTTTTTTAACTTCTTTAAATGGAATAACAGCTCAATTTTTATATAATAAGAATTATTTTTCAGAGAGAGGGAAAAGGGGCCATCAGGGTTTTAGATATAAGTTGGTGGGGCATGGCCTGAAAAAGGTTGAGAAACACTGGTATAGTTAATTATTTAGTTTAATTCTTAAGAGCTCTTTTGGTTTTATGTATGATTTTGATTCTTTCAAATGTCATGTCATAATATTTTATGGGAAAGTATTGATTGTGCTGTTGATTTCTATTCTTTTGAAAAATGTTGAATAAATCCTAATTCTCCAGTAGAGAGGGGCACTTAACATCCAGTTACAGGGACATGGGAAATTAATGTGTGATCTGATGTAAATATGTCTTCTTTTTGTAACAAACTGGATTTTTTTTTGGGGGGGGGGAGATATTGCAAATGAAGTATTTATTAATTTTCGAACAATACATTACTGTAAGAATTTCGAAATACACACTGTAGTGTTCTTAATATTTTATGATAGTTTGTAAAGGAATTTTGAAGCAAGATTCCAAAACTTTCCAGAGATAATTAAGTTGTCTCAATTCTTTGTCATCTTAGTTATTTCTGCTGCAAAATAGATGGTTGTGAAGTTGTTCAATCCTGAAAAACTTCAAATGAAAATAATTGTCTTGCAAGAAAATATTTCCCTACCAGTGTATAAAAATACATCCTCTTAAGAGTTTTGGGGTAAAAATGTTTCAGTAATCTATGAAAATTGCAAAAAACTAGCTATTTACCTGGTTACTGTTTTTGCTCTTCATGTCTTCATATGTATGTAAAAAATCTTTGTTCAAAATTAATTTTTTGATAAACAAATATCGTTTTGAGATTAATGGATACCCACCTTCAAGATACTTTTTCCATTATTTATTCACCACATGAACAAAATTGTAAAAATCTGGCTCAAGAAAGCAAGTGTAATTCTTCGTATTAATTTTTCAACAGATGCCTTAAGAATGCCTTATCTATTTCGTGATGAGAACATTTTTAGACCTTATACCTATGTATCTAGTAATTGTTCAGAACTAATGCATGACTTTTCTATTACATGTGTGTGTATCTATAATAATAATAAAAAAATATAAGTAGGTAGTACTTATGAAATGTGTTTTGTTCTTTGGATCTCAATAAAAATTTTCAGAACCCATTTAAAATTACTTGCCATTCTCTGCATTAGAATTTCAATAAACTGCTGATTCTCTTCTATACAATGAAAATATAATCCACTGAAAATACTGTCTAATGGTTAAATCACATAAAAATAAGTTAGTCTTAAATAAAAATCCTAGTATAAAATATTTTTATATACAGTCGAGCCTCTATATAACGAAATCCATCGTTCCAGTAAAAAATTCGTTATATAGAGAAATTCGATGTATAGAGAATGATGTTAAAAATAGTATTTAATGTGTAAATTTTGAACAAATATTATTTTTGATCTTTTTAATTAAGAATTTGAAATGTTTAAAAGTATATATTAACCTAACATTTTATTTCTTACTTATTTAAGCAGTTTCAAAAAAGAGAAAAGACATCCATTTGAAAGCTTAATGAAAATCAAATAAGGAAGACTTACATAAATTTCAGAGGAAGAAATATGTAATTTTTTGTTGTTTTGATTTTAAAATTACAATTGTTACGCTCTCAAAAAAAATTCTCAAATTTTAGCAAGGAATGAAAAATTGTAGTTGATATTTTCCTCCATTTGAAGGTCTCTCTTATGTGCTCTCATTGATTCCTCTCTTATATGTGTAACAATTCAATTTACTATGTTTTGAGAAGGATGTTGAAAGGTGTGTGGGAGGTGGGATGAGCTTGTTAGATTTAAAGAATAAGGAGAGAAGTAATATTTATTAAAAAAAAAAACCCTCTCCACTGAACGATAAATCAAAAATTAGTGATGGAAAATTGATTCCATATGATTTCGAAGCTTTTTTAAAACTGAATAAATTAAGATCAATTTATGAAAAAATTCGTTATATGGAGATAGATATTTCGCTATATAGAGTCTGTTTTTAATGTAATCATGCAAAAAGGGGACCGTTCTTACTAAAAATTCGTTATATGGAGAAATTCGATGTATGGAGTTTCATTATATAGAGGTTCGACTGTATATTGAATAAAATTCCTTATATATTTAGTGTTAATGCTATGTATGTGTAATTTACTTGTTCTCAAGGTGTGAAAGTCAATTATTTTATTATATTTCTACATTTTTAATAATCTGATTTTGTGTCTACCAATAACAATTTTTGATCTTTTTAAAATGTTATTTTATTTTGTTTAAATAGGTGGAGACAGATACTTGGAGCACCCAACTTGGAAGGAATCTGGGTTTGAAGTATACCAGTATTGAGAGTGAAGAATTGAGGACTTCTGAGCCAGTTTCTGAATTTTGAAGAAAATGTATTATAAAAGAGCATGATAACTGTCGATATGAAATATTGTATTGCTTGCTAAATCTCATCTTTAAAAAAAATTAAAGGAAAATCTTTGTTAAAAAATATTAAATGTATATAATTTGTATTTTGTAAGCAAAAATTGTAGTTAATAAATATTGTAGCACTAGCACTGTTCTATATTGTCTGTGTTTATTTATTTCAGCTATCTTAACATGGTAGGTATTTTCAGATGAAGCATAGCCAAGAATTGACAGATGATTTGAAAAAAAGAGTCATAAGGTTTATCGCAAACAAGAAGGGGGGGGGGGAATGAAGGATTTTTTTTTATGTCTCACCTACGATTTGAGATAAAATGTATTTGGTGTGTGTATGCATTAATATTAGTATTCTACTTGAAATAGTTTGTACATTTTTAATTTAATTATATTTCATACAAAATTTTCAGTTGTACTAAAGTCTCTCAATATGAAAGTTTATGAAGCATAAATTATTCCATTTATCCCCACCCCTCTTCATTCCAAAATTTGTATTGTTGAAATTTTATTTATATATTTTTTTACTATTTAAATGGTTTACGCATCTCAAAGACAAAATGTTATTAATTTAATTAGTCACTGAAACTTTTTTGGAGTCCAAAAATATTGAATGTGATGAGAGAGAAAAAAAAAAATCAATAATAAAATGGAAGTTTTTAAATGAAAATATGTTATCTCAAAAGTACTTTCTTACTCAAGTGTGTGTGTGTGGAGAGGGGGGGGGGAGATTAGGATATGTGTTAACACTTGATAATATTTAAATTAGTAAGTAATAAGAAATTTTTTTATACTTCTATTATGTAGGGATTACTGCAAGACAATAATGCCATAAGGGGAAAAAACAATAAAATATCTTATAAGTAAAAATAAACTTTTTATTTAATGCTAATTTCACCACTAATAATAATAATTTTTATTAATTATAAATCTTTTACTTATAAACAAAAGCAATTTGGCCATTGAATAAAAATTTGAATATATTTTATGAGGGTGCAGAAAATCTAAATGCCATCGGGCAGTCTCTCACCACTAAATTGATTTATATATTTTTTGGCTAATATTTTGTGCAAAATTCTTGCTAGAATGTTATTAAATTTTCAGTAAAGAAATTTTTTTAATAATTTTAAGGGCGAGAGACTACCCACTTATGCCTAGATTTTTGCACCCCATTTTATGCTTCATGATTAGTTAGAAAAGTTAAGAGAAAATCCCCATCCCCCCCCCCTCTATGCATGTGCATTTATATTAGAAAAATGTTTGCTTCTTTGAAGTAGTATTTGATTTTTTTTTTCAATGTACTACACTTGGAACTTAATTGAAATGCTATTGTAAGGGGGGGGGGGATAAAAAAAAATTTTGTAGAAAAGGTGCTATTGAATAGTTGAGCAAAAATTAGAATATTTTTTTATCCTTCATAATTAAGACAGTAAAAAACTTTTTAAAAAAAAAACTTTTTTCAAAAAAAAAAAATTTTTGGAATGTTTTTTCTTTTCTCTAAATTGGAATTTCAGGCAAATGTACGATAAAAAGATGAAGGATAACATCCTTAATATATTGGGAAAAAAAAAAAAAAACCTATTTTATTATGTGTGCTAGTTAGATGCATTTTTCCTGATCAGTTAAGAGTGGATTTTAGAAAAGTTTTTTAATACGATCAATAGTATGAAACTTCATAAAAATAAAATACACGTATGAAACTGAATAAAGAAAATATTTATGTTAAAAGATTCTCTAAGTAGTATACAGAGATTCTGTATAAAATTTAAGTGAAGTTAAATACAGCGTTACAAAATGTGCTAATTGCGAAATAGAGAAGAAAAAATTCTTCAGTCCTAATTTTCCGCAATAAAACAACGCAAGCTTGATTTCCTTATTATAAAATTTAGAGAAAATCTTGCAACAATGTATGATTTTGAAACTTGAGAAAAGGTCTTAAAAATAACTTTGATTGTACGAAGTTTTTTTTAATCATTCTCCAATTATATAACTGGATTTTTTTTTTTTTTACTCTTTCAAAGGCGGTTGTATATTTATGGAACTAATTAATTTTAATTTCCAAATGTTACCAGAATTTTGATTAAAAAAATAGTTTGATGTATGTAAAATTTAGTTTTTTTCTTCTTTACAAATATACATGTAAATTCCAGTGTCATTCATTTCAACATATTAGCTATGGAAGTGATTTAGCCCTCAAAGGATTAAAATAGTATAGATACTACAAAAAAAAAAAAAATTATTAAAAGTATCCGCCGACGTGTATAAAGTGTCATTAGATTGGCACAAAATGTTATCATATGGGCATTAAAAAAACGTTCAAAATGATTCTCATTGGATATCAGCAATATCAAATTTGTGCCCTTATTTTATCATTTTTATGCCAGAAGTGTCAGAATTCCTACGTATTTGTATCAAACACGTATCATCTACATCGCTGATTTTCGTCGTGGTGCCATATTTCTGGCGCCATCATGACAACGCATGAAAGTATCGCCAAAGATATCGAAGGAAAGGACAGAATCGACACTTTTACGTTACGATTCACTGTTATCGAAATGACACCTCTAGTACTTGTCGAAAGATATAATTTTTGTACCATTCTGTTAGTTCTGTGTTTGCTGGGATATGTCAATATTTAAAGAAGAATTTGAAAAACATAGCATGTCCCGTTCCTTTAAACAGATTTTTACAGCAAAAAAAAAAAAAAAAACACATCTGGGATAAATTGTTTCACCTCCCTGATGACTTCACTTGTGAGTCTGATAAAAGAAGCATAGAAAAAGGGGAAAGTAGCTCATCTAAGCGATTTCGAAGCCTACTGTAATGCGTGCATGCTTAAATCAAGGGAAGGAGTTATTCTACAATTTTTTATCTTTTAAGTGTGTCTTAAAGCATCTTTCTTTTTAAACTGTTTTCCTAATTTTCAAAAAATGTAATGAAATTTCTTGTCATAACCTTTAGAAAACACTCAGAAAATTTATATTCTTTTACAAAAAAATTACTTTGCATTAAAAATTAATGTTTCATCAATATTTATTTGGTGTAATATCCATGTAGTGTGTAAATGTTATTGCACATGTCAAATTCTTTACATTGTAATTTAAATATTTTACAGATTTTTTTTTAATTATTGGAATAATAGAAAAGTATAATTGTAAAAAGAAAATAAAAATCAATGTTATAACTTATTTCTGTGAGAGAAATAATTCAATTTTTGTGACTAATTATAGGTAAGCATATTTTTGTTTCACTTTTTATCAACTCTATTTCATAATTAAAATCATGTATATACCATATTATATATGCATATGTATGTATAAAGAGAGAGAAAGAGATGTTATATGTGTATTTAATAAATTTGAAATTTTCTTAAGTTTAAACATCTACATATTTTTTCATTTGCTATTTTACTTCAATTAATCACTATGTTAGTTCTGAAAAAAGGAGTTTGTTCAGTATTTCATAGTTATAACAATAGAATGAACTGTTTTGTGCTCCGTCAATTCTATGTACTTGGTTATTGAAACGTCTAATTTATCCAATTATTAACTATAATGTAAACGGCTATTTTCTTACAGTGTTGCATCTAAAATATCCATATGTTTACCTATGTCATATACCTAACATTACACAGGCACATCTCAAACTCTTTTCGCACCTCATATTTTTCCATTGTTAGTGGTTTAGAAAGTATAAATTTAAGTAATCTTCTAAAATTTTCAAAGATTCACTAATATTATCCCAACTTTAAGGATTGATAAAAGTTTTAAAATACTCAAAAACAAACAATATTGAGCCAACAAACTCATTGCTCAAACAGGTTTGCCACACGTGACTAATATTTATTTAGTCTACCACTATTTCCAAAGATTTATTTTCATGGTAGTTTGTCACAGATATAGATTGTTATTGTTTTAAAATAGTAGTACATAAAATAATGAAAACGTTAGTTTAATGGACAGCCCTAACGCAATGGATCGATTGTTTTCAAGAATATAAAGTTAGCCTGACAAATGAACTTATCCAAAAGAACCAATTGAATTAAGTGAAAAGTTCTTCTTATTGTTGCAAAATGCATCAGACATTGGATCAAACTTTAATACTACGGCTGTCTGGAATGAAATAAAAAATAGTTTTTGATCAAGAGGTTTTTTGCGCTAATATTGTCCTACAACTCGATAAGTTCGTGCATTCATTAGGAATACATTGCTCTGGATGAAGAAGGAGAATGATTGCGGATGCTTCCCAGGTCTTGCTTGCCCACAATTAGGACAATAATCTGCATTATAAGTGGTTGAAAGTCCACAATTACTACAACCTTCAGTGCTTGTCCCACCCAGAAGAAAACTACATCTTCTACATGCAAGAAATGGGTCAGATGATCCACAAGGCCAAATAAATTTAAAATTGAAGCTAATATTGCAAAATTTTTCATTTGATCTTGAAAAGATAGTAAGCGAGAAATATCCCAAGATTTTTCAAAATGAGCACATTACATACCATGAAAATTTATAACATGGTATGAACTTAAGAAAAGAACAAAACATAAAAACTCATTTGTACAGTAAAACCTCGATAATTCGGATTAATTGGGACCGGACCCAATCCGGATTATCCGGAGAATTAGAAAAAATGAAATAAAACAAAACATACTTACAGGAAATCACCTTTATGATAAACTTATTGAATATTTACAGATAGTAAAAATGTTCACTTTGCTTAATTCTTCCGAAAAGATTTCAGAAAAAGGTTTTTTTATTCAAATTACAAAGATGAAACAAGTTAATGTTATGGAATTAAGCCAATCGCTTCTCAAACTTGAAAAAAAAAATGACTAAACCGATCCGAATTATCCGGATTAACGGGGTCCGAATTAGCGGGGTTCTACTGTACACATAAAAATGAAGCTGAAGGCTTATTGTGTATTTCAGTCATTTTCAGTTTCATGCCAATATTGTCTCTCTGAAAAATGATACATTTATAGAATCAATGTTGCATTTTAAGTTCTAATTTTGTATAATTTTTATGTAACTTTTTCTATTATACTACATAAGAAAAATTTGATTTTACTGCTAAAATGTGAAATTCCTGTGTGTTTTTTCTACAGATGTTTTTTTTAAATGAAATCTGAAGGCTTGTTCTGCATTTCAATCATGTTCTTCATAACATTGTTTTTCTGAAAGTTGATAGATTGAAAACAATTTTACATTTAGGATCTTTGTAATTTTGTTAATATCAGAATGTAGTATTGTGTAATATTTATTATTGTAGAGCTTTCTCTTTTATATCTAAAGATGTAATGATTCAGTTTCAAAAAGAGTCTTTCTATTCAAAAAGAAAGTACAGTCAAAGTTCTATAATCCACACAAGCTGAGGCCAAATGTTGTGCAGATTATGGAATATTGTGAATTATTGAATATTATGGATTATATGTCATGTTATTATTCCTAGACAGCATTTTAATTATATAGTCAGCTCAATATGAAACGATAAATAAGAAATATAGTAATTTAATATGCTATCTCAAAAAATGCCTTTTAAATGTTATTTTATATAAAAAAAAACTTATATAAATGTGCATGTAAATGAAAATAATTACTTATGTTACGTAATACAGTTTATTTTATACTGTTAATAAATTAAAAGAGTTAGATTAAAAAAAAATATATATGTGTTACTATGATTTTTTTAAACTTTTTTATTATATGTTTTAAAAAATCATTTTTAATCCCAAATTTGTAAATTTTCTTAATTGTTTATTTCATTGTTTACATTCGTAAAGTTACGCGAATTATAGAAAATTGCGGATTATGGGTGAGCGGATTATCAATCCTTGACTGTAGCTTACGCTGTTACCGCCGCTGACATTGAGATCTTTGTGACCAAGAGTTTTTCTTCGTTAATATTAAACTATTGCGTATACAAATATGAAAATAAATAATATTAGAGAGAAATCTTTGATAAACACGCCGATGTAGACAATTTTTTAATCGAATAATTATTCCAAGAGATATTTAATGTTAAAGTTTGTCAAAATCGTTTTATTAAAAAATTTTTAAGAACAAAAACTATGTACTGAACTTAATAAGGTTTAGATAATTTTATACGTTATAACTTCCCGGTGTGCAGACTGCAATTATTTTTTTAATTTGGCTAATTCTTTGATGTTTTATTTCCATCTTCAATTAAATTTTTCAGCATTTCGAGCTATATTTTTTACATATTTTAGAAAAGAATTTTATTTTAAGTTGTTGCCAATTTGTAAAAACCGTACAAAGAATATAACATTCTTCCAATTAAGAAATTTATTTGCTCGTCGTTGCTATAAGCAGAAAATTTTTTTTACAAATTTATTATATTTAAAGCTATAAAATATTGTAATTACGTTATAAAAATAATACTTACACGCGAATTTTAGAATTAAAGAAAATATTTAAAAAATAATAAAGCAATTAATGGGACTTAAAAATTGAACGCGAAGAAGTTACGTCGTATGTAATATAATAATATTGCCAAAGAATGTAATTTTAAAAACATATTTACACGACACATTTATTTAAATTTTTTTGCATAATCTTTTTACCGTTCACAGCAGGATTTTTCACTACTTTTATGAAGAAAAATATTTGAAATCTGTTTATCGGAAAAACAGTATAAAAATATTTTTCAAGTTTTCAGCTAAATTTAGATATTATATGGCGTGTACCAGATACACACAGTTGCGGGGTTTTTTTAATATTGCGTTGCTATATTTTGCAATTAAATGGGCTTAAATTAATTAATTTTTATGCTCTATCTTTTTCTTTACATCAATATTTTTAAGTATTCAGAAAAAAAGGTCAAAGTAAATTGATTGATTTAAAAAAAACCAAATTCCATTTTTTGTCAAATTTAGCTATCTGACAAGTAAAAATTAACTGTTATTCTATTCTTTATACTTTTCTTTATCAGTTAAAGCGATCATATTGGCCAAATTCACGGCGCATAATGAGAATTATAGTATTTTTAGGTATGTGCTAGGTGTGGCGCACTGTAGGTAGGTAGGTAGTGGGGGGGGGGGGGCTTTGGGACTGAGCAGCTATCCATATATGGCGCACTGTGCAGAGTAGGGTTAAACAATTGTTGCCAACTTGAACGAAACCTTCATCAAATTGAATAAATCTTTAATTCAAGATCTTTATCAAATCTTGAATGAATATTTATGAGTTACAACGATCGTATTGACCACATTCATGGCGCATAATGAGAATTACAGTATTTTTAGGTATGTGCCAGGGTTGGCGCACCGTGCAGAGAAGGGTTAAACAATTGTTGCCAACTTGAACGAAACCTTCATCAAATTGAATTAATCTTTAATTCAAGATCTTTATCAAATCTTGAATGAATATTTATGTGTTACAACGATCGTATTGGCCAAATTCATGGCGCATAATGAGAATTACAGTATTTTTAGGTATGTGCCAGGGTTGGCGCACCGTGCAGAGAAGGGTTAAACAATTGTTGCCAACTTGAATGCGTTGCAAATAAAAGTATTTACTTTCAGTAAAAATATTTCTCTTTCAGCAATTTATGCCAATGGAAAGAAACATGCTTGAATGCTTTTGTTCAGAAATGTAGCTTACCTAAAACCTTCATTACATGCTAGTATTTTCCTAAAATTTAGTTCAAACAAAAACACTCCTAAAACCTTTTAAATCTCATTTCCAAAAATTAGGATTCATAGGTGACCCTCTGTATTATTTTATCTGTATTCTACATACATTTTGTAGTAAACTAAAAGCAATTCAACGTAAAAATGCGTAACTTAAAAAACCACCTTTAAGTAAATTACGCTCATATTGAGTAAGCTTTACGGGCTCTTATATGTAACCCTGTATATCAATTATAGCATTTATACACATCATATAACAAGCATACATTTAGTGAAACTTAAAAGCACATATGATTAAAAATGCATTTCATCCATCCATCAGCCATCATCGATAAAATTCAGTATTTCGGATAGAATATACTATTTGAAATCTTTTGTATGACCATGTAAATGTTATATGTTTCACGTTTTGCGTGAAATATTATATTATATCATTTCATTATACATGAAATCGTTTAACTAAATTAAGATATGTCGTGAACAATTTCCCATTTATTAAATTTTTGTATGACCCTGTCAACGAATAATTTTCACAGCCTATTTTACAGAATGCATATTTTAGTGCACTTCGCAAATGTATAGGAATTTGAATATGTTTGACAGGGTATAACACCTTTAAAATTTGTTTGAAACGATTTTTCTCATCGGCCGTAATGCTACGGGAAAGGTTTACCTGCCCCTGTAAATAAACTAGTCATGATACTAACTAATTGTGCTAAGGTAGTCGATAATAACATCCAAATATTTCATGGCAATCCGAGATCATTTACGAGAGTCAGAGCGCGGACAGACTGACAAATAGAAAGCGTAAACGCTTTTCGACTTTGTTGGAAAATCTTAAAAACTGATATTGAAAGCAGTAAATTTCATTTACTGCTTCGAATGAATTTTTCAGCTTTACAAAAATTATTTGAATCGTACAAAAAAAAATAAAGAAAAAAGGAAACAAGTTTGAAATTGCACGTCAAGCGTAGCAAAAGTGGTGAGGTTGTACTATAAGGAAGTTTTAAAAATATCCATTTCTTGATGTTATAGTGTACAGTATTTTGGATTCAGTAGAGTACCCAAAATCTTTTGTGTAGCCCTGTAAATACTATCTGCTTTCTATTATACAGGAAGTAACTTGTAGTAAACCTCAGCAACGTGTAACAGTTTCATAAAATTTGAAATAGTTTAGTGATTTTAAAACGCGCCCCAAACTAACTTTCCCTCTATATCATTACGTAATGGAATACTTTTGTGTAACCCTGTAAATTAATAACAAAATTTTTTTGCACCACAGATTGTATAGAATGTATATTTTAGTATATATTTTATAGACGTACAGCCAATTTACTATGTTCAAAAGAGTGTAACACCATTAAAATGCACTTGAATTTTTTTTCCCATTTTCCGTCATGTAACGGAAAACTTTTGATTGTCCCTGTAATTGAAATATGCATCCGCTTGTCATAAAATTTGAAATGACTCGACAAAATTATGCCACATTATGTATTTTAAATTTCAAATGGTTTGGAAGGGTAGTTTTTGTACTGCTATTACGGATAGACGAAAGGACGGCCGGGACGACGACTATAGGTGCTACGTATTTACATAATTACGAACACACCTAAAATTTCCCATTGTCCTGCTTCATTATAAAAATATTAACTTTAAAAGATTTTGCCAGCATTCCCAAGAGATTCATTGTAGCGAGATTTTACTGTGTATAAATTGAGTAGAATGTTCCATTGTAAATCATTGTAATATAAAGTAATTTTTAAATGAAGTACAGATAGAGTTGCAAAAAACCCACAGTTTTGGAGGGACGGGAATAAACCTGGGAATTTTGGGGAATAAACCCGGAATTTTGGTTAATATTGGAAATTTTGAAGTTTTGAAAATAAACAAAACCAGTCATTTTTCAACTTGAAATTTTCATTTTAAGACATCGTTGTTCTGAGAAATTTAAATGTTTTTTTTTTTTATTTATTTATTAACGAGACTTATTATTTTAACACTTTGCAACTTTTTAAATTCCTAAAATTCATAAGCTTTACAACAATGGTGACTGAATCAATGAAGATTTCAATTATTCTCTTAAAAATTCAAATTGTTTACTTTCTGTTACCTGGCATATCCAACGTATAATCTTTATTTAATTTTTCTGTTTACGTTGAATCTGAGAACAAGGGTGATGTTTACATTTATAAATAAATCTGTCATTTCCCTTTCTAACTTATTAGTATTTTAATCTATATAGTTTTCACTTAAACTCTACTGGGTTTTTTTTTACGTTTCTTATTGCAAATATTTTTATGCACTCAATCAGTAAGTTGCATAATACACAAATAGTTGTAAAGACAGATTTATTGTAGTTTCATACACAGAAGAACCTTGTGACGAAAGCATCTCAGAGTCAGAACTCTTTTCTACTTTTAAATTTTCAAAACAAGGCCTTATTTAATATTAAATTCTTTTGCTATTTTGTTCATTTGTTGCTTTAATTTTATTGAAAGTATAAA
Source organism: Maratus speculifer (assembly GCA_964019185.1). Taxonomy (NCBI): domain Eukaryota; kingdom Metazoa; phylum Arthropoda; class Arachnida; order Araneae; family Salticidae; genus Maratus; species Maratus speculifer. The sequence goes on from OZ025303.1 coordinate 36,076,479, forward strand.
AATGAATATCCATGGATGGATTTATATTTAAATAAGAATATAGCAGAATCTCGTTGCATGTCAATAATTTGTTAGTGTAACAAATGTTATTTGGATTATAAAAAAATCCTATTTCATCATAAAACGATTTAAAAATATTAAATAATAAATTAAATATTTCAATGGTTATAATGTTCTAAAAACTCCCGGAAATTTTCAAAATTTCCTTTTCAAAAAACCCAGTATATTCCCGGGAATAAGCCCGGTTTTTTCCAGCCTTTGAAACTCTACATATAAATATTCATTATTGAAAATTTTGATGTTTTATCTAGACGTGATGATTTAATTTGAAAGGAATCTACTAAAAAATAATCGGAAAAAACCCCTATTTTTTTGTTTCTTTTTTTTTCTTTTCTTTTCTTTTCTTTTCTTTTCTTTTTTTTTTTTTTTTTTGTTTTTTTTTTTGTTTTTGTTTTGTATGATTAAAAAGAGAAATTTAGTAAAAATGAGTATTTAAATTAAAGCTAGCAAATCAAGTAATGCTGCAGTTGAGAAACTTAAAGATACTAAGTCTGGTTTGACATTTTCCCTTATATTTATGCTACTGAACACAGCCTACAGATAAAAGTAAACCATTTCTTTGTTATATTTGTTTTCTACTTGAGGATTATTTAAAAGGGTTCTTTTGTAAAACCAATCAAATAGTCAATATTTCATCAGTTGTATTAATCGTGGTGTATACTCCAAGTGTCATTACCCAAGAAATGTGTTCATCTATAATTTTATACGAAAATTCAGACCAATTTTTGCAAACAGACTATTGAACTTTTTCAGTCTTACCATTGATATAATTTAACTTAAATTAATTTTTTGTAATCTGATTTTGAATAAAATTTCCATTATTTATTTTTCTGTGTAGTTTTAAGTTTCTTTTTGGTAATCTTTATTTGGAGTTTAATTCAATTACTTTATTATAAAAAAAATCAGTGTTTTTTTAAATTTTTTTTATTTCTTTATTATTTTTTTTAATTATGCAGCACAAATTAATATGTATCTCAAAAAAAAAAAAAAAAAAAAAAACAAAAAAAAACGCCAATAGTTTTCTTCAATTTTTCGGCCAGAAAAAGTAGTGGAATCTGAAGTTCGCACGCATTTTTGCCGATCCCACCGAAGGTAGCGTAGGAAAGAAAATACGGGCTCCTGATTGATTGACTAAATTAAAGAGCAATTCTTTTTTGCAAATAAATCGTTCTGAATGCGGATGTAATAATAAGAGTTTATATGGGTGTATAATGTTAAAATAATAATAATAAGAAGAAACGGCAATTTTATATAAAAAAGGCAATATAGAACAATTGGGTTTGTAAATATAGCGTAATTGACACCGGAAAAAGGAATTGTGATTATTGTTTGTAAAATACATTGTTCTGAATGTGGATGTACGTACTAGGGACATTTATGTGCATATCATGTTAAATTAATAATAAGAAGAAACGGCAATTTTACTTTTATTATTTTCTAAATGTAATACAGAACAATTGAGAAACATCATGATTAACTTCTTCAATTATAAATTCCAGAATATATTTCTTTATCTATTAATTAATATGTAAAATCAGAAGGAAATTTATGAAAATCCATCTTTCAAAAGTTTTTAAAACAGAAATGGATTATTAAATAAACGTAAACTCAAAATGAACTAAAAAAATGCTCTTTAAATTATTTAACCAATTAGAAACCCGTATTTTCTGCCCTAGTGCCCTAGGCTAGCTTTGGTGGGATCGACAAAAATGCAGTTCGCACATATTAAAAGCCAAATTTCCCAAATTTTTCATTGAAGATGGTTTCCTGCGACTTGCCCGTTAATGCCTTTTATAACATTTTCAAATTAACGATAGCAAATTACGCATTTATAGATTATTTAAATGTTAGAAGTATTACTAGAGTGCAAAGAGACACACTGTTAAAAATTTTGCTCTAGTTTGAACCAATTTTTTTTTGCTCAGTAGTTACCACCGTAAGAGGGTGAAATCTCGTAGCAACATCTGGCGCTTCCTATTTCAACCTCGTTCCAACTATTCGAGCTTTGCTTCAATAGAAGCTCCAAATAATGGTTCAAGATTTTACCATCTTGCAGTTGCAGTTAGTGAGCACCGAAATTTTGGTTCAAATTAGCACAAGATTTTTAACAGTGCAAGCTCACGCCAAGACATTATAAGTAAAATATTTCTAATAAATACCACTTAATTAAAAAAATATATTAGTTTGATTACAAATCAGTTAGTCCACTTATGATTTAATTGTCAATTTGTGCAGTCTAAATATAAAATTATTTACACGAAATACTAGAAATAAAACAAAATTTACTTTTTTTCAAATCGCACAATGTGTTACATTGTATTTTAATGCATAATATTTAAATCTTGTGCACTGACAAAAGAGATTTTTTTCTTTCTAGCATTTATTATAGTTTATTTGCATATATTAAAAGGCATTGCAATAAACTTTACTCATTTTAAACTGTTAAAAGTTGATACTAATTTTGTATTAGTATCTAATACAAAGAGGATAATATTCTAGCTATGCTAGAATATTATCCTCTGAACACAGGTATCTTGTTATTTTTAACTTCTATACATTTAAATAGACTGAAGTGCTTTATATGCTTTTTTAAATGTGTGTTTTATTTCTGCACTCTGTGCCACAAAATGCCTAAAATCTTAAAAAGATATAATTAGCATATAGTTTATTTATACATACTTCAGAATTTTAAAAAACACTCGAAGGCATTAATGGCCAAGTCTTAGAAAGCTATTTTCAATGAAAGATTTTGGAAGTTTGGTTTTTAAGATGTGCGAACTTCAGACACAGCTACATTTTCTGGGCGAAAAACCAATGATGAACCAATTTTGACAAATTATATTAGACGCCAAATTACTCAAGTAGTACAGAATTGCGAAAAATAATCGTCCTTATACTTCCATAAGAAATAATCATATTAACTAAAAGTTTACTGCATCGGATTAAGTGTCTTATATCCAATTAAAATCTATCTTTGAATTGAAATTTAAATGAAATACAGGGCCATAAAAAATCGAAGAGTGTGGATAATAGACTTACAAACATTTCGGCATCTAAATATGCGATTGACTTCGTCCTTTATGCGAAATTTGTGTTATTTTATTGTTTTTTAAATCCACTCCTTAAAAGAAAAGAAATCTAAAATTTTTATGTATCTTTCATCAGAACGAATATTTCGAGAGTCCGAAAAAAATAGTTCAAGATAATCGAGATTACTGATAGGCTTCTTTTCACTATTATATACTAAGTACACACCAAATTTCTAGTCTCTAACTCAGTTTGTACGGGAGATAGAGCTTTTACAGACAGACAGACGGAAAATTTTCATTTTTCAAAATATGTTTTTCGGAATCTCCAGTGTCTTAAAAGTGTAAATCAGTCAAAATATTTTTTTCGATTTTAAAAGCGTTTGCAAGACTTAATCTATATTACGTATAATGGGTAAGTAATAATGATTTAGAAAGGGAGAAATAAAAATCTATGTACCAAAGGACAAATGAAATCTGTGTAGATACCGCGAAGTGTAGGCGGACTACCAACGAGGGGTGGGGGGAGGGGCTCTGTTGCCAAATTTCGTCAAGTTTCTCGCCGGTTTGGCGCTATATCGCCAAATCTGGCGACCAAAATTACTCGCCACAAGTGACGCCAACTGGGCATTTTTTTATATTTCTCCAAACTGATATATCTATTGATAACTTTAACTAATACTAATATTAGTTAAGATTTGTTAGTTGAAATTGGTAGATCAAGTTCTTGAAAGGATGTGAAAAATTTGTGAAATCATATGAATAACTGATTGAAACCAGTGGCGTATTTAGAATGGGTGATACCCGGGGCAGGTGTAAATGGTGTCATCCCTTCTCACCCATCCATCATATTTTTTCAATCGCAATTCTATGTTATTACTACAAATGACCATAGCATTCCTTATTTACCTTTTGTCCTCCTACATATGAAAAGGCACAGCAGCGACTCATCACTCAACCCATAATCTGTATAAGTCAATGCGGTGTCTACATATAGAAGATAAATCTTTCTTTTAAAGTTTGCTTTTGCTACCACATTCGTTTGATCGGTCGGTTTTTGTTTTCTGGTGCATATTTTATTAAGAAAATTTCATATTCTCAAGGAAAAGAAAATTAATTCTGTTGCGTCGTGCGCTAGAATTTTCATTTTATTTCAGAATTCTTTTCCAAAATCTTATAAGATTACATATATATATACATATAGATTTACAAAAAGAGATTGGATGTCACTCCTTAGAGGGTGACACCCGGGGCCGACCGACCCCTCCGTGATTCCGCTTCCTACGCTACTCATTGAACCAAAGAGAGATGTAGAACTCGATCCAAATGTTACAGTAAAATTTGGAAGATATTTTTTGAAAGTAAAAATGTGCGTAGAAAAGAAATGGAATCAGATTATTTGTAAAGCTCATAAAATTATCCAAAATTTTGTTAGCTGAAAATGTGGACTAAACTACATTGGTGCCTTACTTCAGATTCATAGTATTATCCACTCAAAATGATTTCTGGACAAAGTAGTGTAATGTACAATTATGTTGTCTCAAATAAACTATGTTTTATAACACTAAACGAATATAAACCATGAAGTAATACTTAAAGTATAACATTAATATACTCAGGTTGTTGAGGAATTCATGTAAATAAATATTTCTGAACACAAATATTTAGTACATGGTTGAATCGTATATCTTTAAATGTTTTGAGTTTAGCTTGAACTTTGATCTTTCAGTCATCAAAAACCCCTGGAATGGAATTTCACCCCAGGTTTGTACTGAACGGATCACTCAGATTTTCGTCCTTTTTTACACCAACCTTTAACCTATAGTTAGGAACCGAGATTCTTAAACTGGTTATGGATGATTGAAATATGGAGTGTGTTAAAAATGCCTCTTTTTCCTTGATTGATTTTAAAGCAATAGTAAAGCTCAGTCCACATTTTCAGCTATCAAGAAAAATGTGGGTAATTTTATGAGTTTTAGAGGTAATCTGATTCCGCTTATTTTCTACGCGCTTTTTTATATTGAAAATATTTGCCAATTTTTCTGTAACATTTTTTAGATTGAGCTTTACTTTTCTCTCTGGTTTTACAAGTTTTTAATATGATTTATTACATTCTGTTTATTGATAGATTTGATATTATTTACAATTTTTAACAATGATACATATTAAATAATGTTAAATTACTGTTTTGAACATGATTGAAACCAGTGGTGAACTCAGACGCTTTTATCGCTCAGACGCAGGAGGGATTTTTATGGTTCCGAGGTGGAAAGTATAGAGTATTGGGGGAGAGAAAATGGCTCTTTTTGGCCACTGAAAACACAAAACCTAAAAATTTCCGGGGATGGGAGGGGAACATTTCTTTGCTCTTGGGGGGGAAGCTGTCTTACCCAGGGTCCCCACCTGAATTCAACACTAATTGGAATGATAAACAAGATTTTTAATAGAGAACTATTTTTGGCAATCTTTCTCATGTCTCAGATAATATGTAAATATCCCAAATCAACAAGAAACATGAATGACTGAGTGATTAATACGGTTTTTGTCAATAAAGATGAAACAAACAAGGTACGAAATGACCCCACAATTGATAAGAATGGTTTTTTTTTCAATTTATTGAAAGATTAAGCAAATAAATTAATTTGTAAATAAATTTAGCATATAGATCTGCTTAACGTGAATTTCAAGGCAAAGAAACTGGTTGTCAAAAGTGGCTCGTAAATAAATGATATTGTGCATCAATTTTCATCAAATACATACTTAAATTGTGTTATATTATGCAAACGTAAAATATTTTCATAAAAAAACTTGTTATAATTCAAGTAGGGGAGACCGGGGCACGCTGACGTTAGGGGTAGGTTGTCCAATTTGATTTAATTCTCAGACCAGTCACCAGATGTCGCCACAAGTCCGGAAACATCTTAAAAAATCTGTTCCTCTACCCTTCCAGGAGTTTCAGTTTTCTTAACAAAAGCAAACTAAGAACAACGTTGATTTTTCACTTTCGTCGATCTCGAAGCAAATTTTCGTTAGTGTGCAGAAAGTGTTAATGCTCTCAAGCTATACTTCACAAGAACAAAAATGAGTAATATTTTGAAAGTTCAATTTATAACGATTTTTTGATGTAACAATAAATATCAAATGTTGTTATGATATGTGTAGAATAGCAAAAGTATTTCAAACATGGCGAGCTAGAAAGTTGGCCCACTTACGTTGGGGCACGTTAGCCCGGTCTTTCCCTAACCATTGTAGCCATAAACTACAGTTTAAGGCCCATTTATGGCACAGTTTATGGCCATAAACTACAGTTTATGGACCGTACAGTTTATGGCCCATTCACAAAATATGTTAATACAGCTTGTGATGGTTGGGTGACAACAAATAGACGCCCTATGACCATCTACGATATTCCGGGAATTGTGAAAACTGCCCTTCCCAATGCAATAAATCCAATTAATATTACACCAGGTTTTCAGATTATTGGAATATACCCTCTTAATAGGAATGTTTTTACTGACTCTGATTTCATGCCTTCGTATGTCAGTGATAGACCACAGCCTTGAAGCACGCACGACAAAGCAACTGGTGAAGCTTCTAATAAAACCAGGTAATTATGGATAGGCCTATTTCCATAAATGTGCCTACCGCATCTTCTCTTGCTCCATACAAGACAACTCCAACACTTGAGGACATTAAACCATTCGAAACGGCAGAGCCGAGGAAGACAAATGCTTCGAATAGAATGAAGAGAACTTCTGCAGTCCTCACAGACACCCCTGTCAAATTAGTTCTTGAACAACAAAGGGCAACAGAAGAAAGAAATAGTGCCAAATTAAAAATGATATTAAAAGAAGAAATCAGACCAAAAAAAAACGCAAAGGAAAGCATTCTGTGAAAAAGATTTTGTTTCCTTTTGATCCCTCACAGCCTGGATGTAGTGATCTGAACCTTTAAAAGAGGAAGAAGAAATCTATCAAAGAAAGTGACGATGAGGAAGACGAAGACAATATCTGCCTACGTTGACTGAAATAGTTTAATCAAAGTATGCCTGGGGAAGAATGGATCCAGTGCGTGAGTTACAAACTTTGGACTCATCTGAAATGTGTTCGAAAAGAAGTTAATGGATTATGTTTTGAATGCATTCACGGCAATGATCCTTCTGATTTGTAAATTTAATTTGCAAATAACTTTTTTATATGCATGCATTAAAGTTCCTATTCACTATTATGAATTTTATTTAACTTCTAAATAAACATAAAAAAGAGCACTGCAGGCCAATCTGCCCCATTCAATTGGCCAACATACTTCGTGCGCGGGGTAGGTTGGCGCACATGACATCACACCATAACTAAATTCATAAAGTTCTTAAAATTTCATATTAACTAAAAGTAAGCGTTTTCCTCTATAGTTAAATGTACTAGGTATTGTAAAAAATACTACATTTGAAAATAAACAAAATTTAGGTATTGAAAAAAAAAAAAATAAAAAAACTGGACCAACGTGCCCCGGTCTCCCTTACCATGATACCTCACATATTTAAACAAAAATCTATTTGCTTTTTTCTGCATCAAAAATTAGCACAATTTTGATCAACATTTCATTGCTGTGTGTGCTTGATGTTCATCTGAAAATAACTTTCAATTGATGAAAAAATAGATTGCAATTTTGATCTGTCTATGAATGCAAGTCCATCCAAAACAAGACTGAAAATGTATTTGAATATTAAACATAACTGATAAAAATATTTCAATTTGTCTTGCATTATAGTTAAACTATAGCAAACTATGCCTGGCAACCCCCATTTAGAAATTTAAAAACATGTTACTGTGATTATTTTCAAAATGTTAATAGATTGCAGAAGATAGAATTAGATTATTAGAAACGATTATTTTCGATAATCAGTATCCTATGCTTTACCGCTAGAATGAGTTATTTTTCAACTATCATTTGTTTCATCCACTGATGTCGCATCAGCTGACGGCTGCTTTTGAAATTGATAAATAAAATCAGTTACACATTTGAAATTTTTCTTCTGTAAAATAGTTATATTTAAAATGTTGAGGTCTCTTAAAATTTCACATCTTCCCAACAGGCAATATTCTTTTTTTTTTGGGGGGGGGGGGGGTTGAAGGATATAATAAATTTCATCTGTTTGATAATAATATTCAGATACACAAAAGTGCACTATGTTTTGAAATTGTTCTTTTACTTTTTATGTTCATATTGACTTATTTTCAGTATCAGGTTCTAATTCATTCCTCTAATAATAGTCTAAGAGCCAGTGAAAAGCTACCTACATGTATTTGACCAGACCCGAGTTTTTGTACATTGAGGCCCCTATACTTACTATACATGAGATGGGGAGTCACTAAGCCCAAAGTGGTGGACGCGACTACTGCGCAGGTAATACAGGTATCGATTTTTGGCAAATTTTAAATCCATTTGACCACGTCTGCCGTTTTGAAATTTTAAAATATATTATTAGTATTATCCGAAAACAACAATGGCGGACCATTATCGCGTGGTTAACATTGTGGCAGACAGTTTTGAAAGTGATGAAAAAATAAAATTTTGAAAGTAATTGACCAGATCTGTCATTAATATATTTTGTTTATTAGGGTCTTAAAAACTTGTATTGATCACGGCAGACGTCTTCATTGAGTATACGCTTCAGCAGACAACCAAATCTTACGTATTACCCGGTCAGATGTATATATTTCAAGTTCCCTGTTCTACATCAATATGATTTATGTAATGTTTATCATTGTATTTATAAAAATTAATGTTTAATTTTGTAAATTATGTATTAAGTTTTATATGTTTGATGATAAAAAAGTAAATATATTTCGAAACAATCTCAAATATTAAGCTATATTGTAAATAACAAATAACCATTCAAATATTGATTTCACTTTATTTTTTTTACCCGTTTAAGACAAAATTAAAAAAAATGAATCATGCATGCATTACAAAATATTTATTTCTTTTCATTCATTTGAATATCACTTATCATTCTGGGAGATTCTGTTCTAAAATGGGGTGCAAAGCTAAGATGGGCATTTTCTCGTCTGCGCTGTCATTAATATTGGGTCTTACTTCTGTTATTTTCTACTTCCGATCAAAGTTTAAAATCCTATTATAGTAATTTCCGGCATAGATTCCGCTGATCAAACAATCCTTGTTTTGCCCGAATTTTGTTTTAAAATAAAGTGCAAGTAAATAGATCGCCGTAAATAATCTAGGTCCAAAAATAATTTATCTTATCTCATTAAATAAGATTTCTAGGCCCGAAAACAATTGTTTGATCCGCGGATTATACGCCGGAAATTACGGTAATAACATGTTTTAATTCAAATTAAAACTTCTATATTTAGTGTTCAAAAGGCTAATTCGAGTAGAAATAATTTTTTCAGGAGTAGCAAGCAGTACGACGATTTTATTTGTCATTCAATTCTGTGATCAGGAGACAGAAAAAGAAAAATTAATTATTCCGATAGCTAATTTCTATAAAACGTGCCAATCAAATTGCCAGTGATTCTAGTAGTACTATTAGAAAACTCATGGAGAAACAAGAAATGCGCCAGGGGTGATTCTGGATGAAAATTTTTTTTCGGAAATTCGCATCGCATTTTCGGAAATCGGCGGGGGGAAGGGGGGGTCGTGATTTCCCCCTCCCTCTCTCCAGCGATCTTCGGACAAAATCGGCGTTTTCTCGCTATCTTCAGACGAAATCAGCAATATTTTAGCAAAATCGGCGATTTGTTGTGATCTTTTGCCAAAGTCGGCGATTTATTGCGATCTTTTGTCAAAATCGGCGGTTTTTCCGCGATCTTTTGACGAAATCGGTGTTTTCCCATGTTTTTTAAAGTGAAATCGGCGTTTTTTCGACGATGTTTAGACAAAATTTGCTTTTTTACACGATTTTTTCTCGAAAACGGCGTTTCAATCCCGTGATCTTTTGACGAAATCGGCGTTTTTTCCGTGATCTTTTGATGAAATCGGCGTATCTTTTTAAATATTCTTTTGACAAAATATTTTTAAGCGATCTTTTATCGAAAACGGCGTTTTTTCCCTCGATCTTTAAACGAAATCAGCGTTATATCCGCAATCTTTAGACGAAATCGGCGTTTTCCCGCCGTCTTCAGAAGAAATCACCGTTTTATCTGCGATATTTGGTGAAATTGCCGTTTTTTCCGCGATCCGTACAGGAAATTTGCGTTTTTCATCGATCTTTTAACAAAGTTCGTTTACAAAAACATTGACGAAATCGTCGTTTTTCCACGAAATATTGACGAAATGTATGCTATTTCGGCGATCCTATCACGAAATTTGCATTTCTACGCAATTGTTTTTTCTGCGCGCAAAACCGTACAAGTTGGCAACTATGCAAAACTAATAACCCAATTTCAAATTTTCGGAAATTTCGGACGAGAATCACCCCTGAAATGCGCGTAAAACTGGTTTTTGATCATCGCTTAAAAAAAAAAAAAGTTAAAAAGAATGTCATTGAAAAAACATCTATAGCATTTCGATTGCAGCGTTATTAAACAATTTGTACACGATTTTTTTTGTTATATAGAAAATAATTCCGTCTTTGAATAAATTGTTTCCTGTTTTGAAATAAAGAAACTTTGCGTCAATTACTCCAAAAAATTGGTTTAAAGTTAAAGATGCCAAAATAGAAGACTTAAAACGAGAAAAAAAATTTATTTTATAAATTTTTAGTTTTTTATAAATATTAACTACGGTAACGTTTTTGCATAAATCGACAATATTTCCCAAAAACGGATTCTTGAAAAAAAATGTAGCTAAACAAATTGTTCACCTCTATTTCGATAAAATAAACCAGACTTGACGCATGCGCTTTTACGATAGGATAAAAGACGGTATGTAATTTATTAAATTCACGAAATATGAGGCACCTATATGAAGGTTCACAAATATACTGAAAATAACTGACAAACACCATTAATGTGGGTACATAACATGCAGTCTCAGGTATAAAACCTGAGTTATTTGAATGCTAGTAACTATAAAAGAGAATACTATAGGCTAGAATGAGTACAATAGTAATCCATTGGAGAAAAAAGAAAGATAACTATAGACAGTCTATGCATATATCTGACCGAGTAATAGATAAGATTTGGTTGTCTGCTCAGGTGTGTACTCAATGAAGACGTCTACCGTGATCAATACAAGTTTTTAAGACCCTAATAAACAAAATATATTAATGGCAGATCTGGTCAATTACTTTCAAAATTTTATTTTTTTTTCAGCACTTTCAAAACTGTTTGCCACAATGTTAACCGCGCGATAATGGTCTGTCATTGTTGTTTTTGGATAATACTAATAATATATTTTAAAATTTCAAAATAGCAGACGTGGTCAAATGGATTTAAAATTTGCCAAAAATTGATACCTGTGTTATCTGCGCACTAGCCGCGTCCACCACTTTGGGCTTAGTGACTCCCCATCTCATGTATAGTAGGTACAGGGGCCTCAATGTACAAAAACTCAGGTCTGGTCAAATACATGTAGATAGCTTTTCACTGGCTCTTAGACTAAAAGATAACAAAAGAATTTTAACTGTTTATTTTAAAGTTTTTTTTATTCGATTTAATAACATTTTTTGAATAGCTAAAACACAGATTTACGTCTAATGATTTGTTTTAACATATATTACCTACCCCAAAAAGTAGAAAAAGCAAATAGAAAATTTCAGGCAAGAAGAAAAGTAAGACAAATTTAGTAACTGATGTTATGTTGCAATCAGAAAATAAATGGAAGAAAGACAGAAGACTAAAAGAAGGACAAAAAGGACTCTTTTTGTGACATGCACAGATGTTGAAAAAAGTAAACAAAACAACAAAAACCACTTCAATCTAAAACTTTTGAGTCAGATTGATGAGATTTATGATCAGATAAATGAGATTTCATATAGCCATCAATCAAATCAAGATGATAATACGCAGAAATAGCTTGATAGTCAAAATGTATTAGTTAACGACTGGATAATTGTCAAATTTTAAGGAAAAATGAGGACGAGATATTTTGTTAACTTAGCAACAGATAACAGTCCAATGTTTTAAACGTGAAATTTGACAGATCAAAAAGTATCATATTCAAATACAGATGTGGCTGAGATAGATTTGGTGCAAATTGAAACTTGCCCCAATCTTCCAGACATTAGAGCAAAAAATGTCAGAAGTATTAAATTCTACTAATGTTTTTTTGCTAATATTGAATAGGATTTAAAGAAATAGAAACTTGAATGTACCAAAGAACCTCTGGTTTTTATTTCAGTACCAATGAGACTCCTCACTTTTATGAGGAGATCACGTCTCCTAAGTAGGTGGTCAAATCCTCCCCTAGGCCTGGGGATACTTGATCCATAAGCAGACCTATAAAAAATCTATTACTTTGCACCATTTCTAATTAGAATTACGCTACTAATTTTTACTGCAGTAATATTCAACTTTTTCATATTTTTTTTTATTCAGCTCTAACTGTTAAAAAGGGTTAAAGTCTTTCTAGTTGCTGCTAGACTCATATAAACTTTTTATAGGCACTGATGAAACAAAAGAGTAATGTTTGAGAAAGGACTTCAGACTCGTTTTGAAAACAAAAATATAGAAGTCATACATCTTTAAATAAATTTATTTATGCTTCGCATTATCCAACTTCATGTTATAACAGCCAAGTTTGGTCATTATGTTATTTACAAGAAACAGTTACTATATTACACTTCAATAAATGACAGAATTATTACAAGAATTGTTTCAAATAGCAGTTAATTTGACATAATGTGAATCATCACACAGCTTGGTGTTGTCACACAGTTCTTCAAATTCAACTTTGTGAGTTTTTCAGTTCGAGAGATTTTATGAGAAGTTCATTCCCTGCTGTAAGATTGTTCTTGAGAAAAGATTGCCATTCTACCGTTTTCATTACATCCAGCATATTATTTGCAAAATATCCCGTGGCGCATTCTAGCAGATCCGAATCGCTGTGATTCAATGCAAGCTGAATGACGCTGCATATGTTGGTGTGAGACAGTGATTTCTTTATGAAGTCGGAGCACTCTCTCTTCAGTTCCGTCATTTCATACTTATCAGCGACATAATACAGTCCGAGCATGTTGCCGTGGCCCAGTGCCTCGATTTTCCCGCAGTAGACGTACGAGAGAAACAGCTGCATGGCATCTGGATCGCAGTCCGGCACATCAATGATGCCTGTGTTTTTCTCTTTCATGTCATGATCCAGCATGGACTCAAAAACCTTGGATCGAGCCCTCAAAATATCTCGGTGGGCTCGGAGTTCTTTATCGCCGACTTTTAGGATTAGATCGTGATGACGTCCATTTAACAGCACTTTCTTATAATCTTCACACAAAGATGGAGTATCTGAAATTAAAAAATAAATAACAATTTTAAGTCTCACTAAAACTAATGTTGCCTTATAAAAATAATATCTCTTTAATTGGCAAATAGTAGCACCAAAGTAAAGTTTTAAATTTATGATATCATTTATTTTTAAGAAACAAGCTAATTTGTCCTATTTTTCTTATATAAATATATGTCATTAGTTTCTAACTTTAAGTTTGATGCGCCAAAAGAATTTCTACATTTTTGTGGATTATAGTAGACTCCTTCAAATACACACAGCTTGGGACGAGAGGTTTTGTTTCTTTTAGAATTTTGCAAATTTCTAGTCATTGCTTTATTTTAAACAATAATTTGAATGTAATTGACAATGCAATCGAAACTATAAAAATTGATTACAATGGTATAATAAAATATTAAAAAAAGTAAGCTAAAATAAAAATTTAGATAATGTTTAATATGACTAAAATATTAATAACAAAGTTCAAGTTAATAATCAATAATGTATGATTAAATATTCATTGTAAATATGAAACGTATGTTTCCTAAATTATTCAGTGAAATTTGCCTCATAAAAGTACATTACTAATTTACATCAAAATCTCAAAATAAGGAAGTTTTATTTCAAGTTTCGCCAGACTTAATAACCAAAAACTTTATACATAAATATATTTGATAAAAAAATTGTGATTATCAATGATATCAGCAATATCTTGAATATTTTCAGAAATGAATTTATTCTTTCTTCATGAAAAAAAACATGAATTCAATAATATCAAAAGAAATTACAAATTAAAATATATATGGAATTGATATAGAGCTAAAAAAGTCAAATATTGCTCTTGCATCTAAACTTAAATCTTCATTGTTTATATCTGTAAATTATGTGCGGATTTTAGAATTGCGGATTTGAAGAAGTCTACTGTATTACAACAATACTTTATTACACCATGAAAAATTATTGGCTAAGAAAAATAACGTGTAGAGTTCAAATTTGTTGTTCACATATATTTTTTGATATTTTTCTTCACACTTTTGACTGCCTGAGGAATGCCTTTTTCAGGTTAGATATCATCAGCTAAGAAAAGGAATAAGTGTATAATACTTTTACATTACACTATTTTCTAACAATAAGTCAGCAACGCTACTACCAATACATCTGATTATGATCTCCCCCTTTTCATTTACTAGTGTTAATGCAACTTCAAGTCAGATGTCACAGAAATTTAACAATTGTACGCTGTAAATGAAAATGATGATGTGAATGTACGCTGTGAATGTATATTGATAAATGAAATTATTCTTTAATGGAAAATTTATTAGTTGTACCTTCAAATGTTTCCTAGTAACTATGTTTTCAATTCATGTTTCTCTTATTCAGAGAATTCAATAATTATTGTGTAGCATTAATTAAAAGACATGAGCTTACTATTTTCTTCAGTTTGAGATGCGTATGAAATTAGAAGAAAAGTCTACTCTAAAATCGACATTTTAAAAACTGGGAAAAAAAATACTCAAACCTGAATATGTAGCATAATAAAAATGTCTTCAAAACAAAATTACTCAAATTTGTAGTATGTATATAACACTTAAAAGAAATATTGTGTATAACACTTTTTTAAATACAAAGAAAATTAAATTCCCAAAATTTTTATGAATGTCAGTGATAAAAAAAATCAATATAAACCCTTAAGTTGCCCCCTCCCCCCTAAAAAAACGGAATTTTGTTGATTAAATTAACGTCAGTTTGAAAATTATAAGTTCCAGTACAAGGGTTCGAATTAAGAACTTCCTGTTTACTAGCAAGATGTTTTACCTCCAAGCTATGACGTCTACACGAAAAACGTTTAAATTAATGCTGACTTTCAAAATTTAAATCACCAAAATGAACGGATGACATTGGTAAAACTAATTTAATTTAAATTATAGACTTATTCAAAATTTTACGATTTGTCGTGAGACACAAGATATTCGGTTGTATGTACACATAATTTGAAATCTCTGACTTATACAGTTTTTGTGTATGGACTCTATGACGATAGCCAGGCAGAGGACTCAGAGGAATAGGGTTTCGTCAGAAGAATGAAACCCCAATAAATCAAAATGGATGAAAGGACTTAAAGGAAAAGGAAACAAAATGTACTTAATTAGGACAGTTGTTATGGTATTTCGAAAACTAAGATTTAAGAGTGTGAAACCAGATATCTTATACAACAGTGAAATTTTGCACGCACAAACAAAATGTGTGGAATACCTTCTGATCTTTCATGATGGCATTCGTGTTCATTTAAGAACTTCTGCAGAATGACGACTTCCAAACACTCCGGGCACTTGACGGGCCTCCGCTCGCATTTCTTCTGGTGGGACGACAGGATTCCAGTGGCGAAATTCCCGTTGCAGTGACGACATTCACCGGAGTCTGAGGAACATCCGTCAGAATCGGAGACAGGAATACAAATCTCGGCAGAGGCAGAGTGACCTTTAATAAAGATGTAGCAGTGTTATTAATTCAGAATACACTGAAATAGGGAATGTCCAAAAATGGACATTGACAGCTTTTGAATAACAGGTTTGGAATTATGCATGGGGGTAACGGCTAACGAAAGTTTTACATGCAAGAGAGTGACGTCATGGATTCATTCAGAACACACTAAAACAGAGAATTTTCGGAAACAGGTATTGGCATTTTTTAATACTATCAAGTTTGACATTACAAGTATGAGATAAGAGTTAATTAAAGCTATACTTGCAAGAGAATGATGTCATTGATTCATCCAGAACACACTAAAATAGAATTTTCGAAAGCAGTCACTGGTAGTTTTTCAATAACACGTATGAAATTGCAAATATGGGGTAACGGCTAACGAAAGTTATACGTGCATAACAGTGACATCATTGATTCATTCACAACACACTAAAATAGCCAATTTTCAAAAACAGGTATTGACAGTTTTTTAATACTATCAGGTTTAACATTAGAAGTATGAAATAACAGCTAATTAAAGTTATACTTGGAAGAGTGACGTCATTGATTCATTCACAACACACTAAAATAGAGAATTTTCAAAGGAGGGCACTAACAGTTTTTAAATAACATGTATAAAATTACAAGCATGGGGTAACAACGTCTAAAGTTATACATACAAGAGAGTGACGTCATTGATTCATTCAGAACACACTAAAATAGATATTGTTCAAAAACAGGTATTGGCAGCTTTTAAATATATGAGGTTTGGAATTACATGTATGTGGGTGCGAAACCGATTTCTAATTTTGTTTTAATGTTACTGAAAATTTTTGTTGGGCTGATAATCGATAACAATACTTAAAATATCATATAAAGATTTGAAAAAAAATCACACTTTATTATGACACTTTAGCCTATTTAGCTGCGAAACTGACAAAGATTAAAAACGTATTAGCCACAGAAAATATATTTCGGGTATTCTTATGGTTTAAGACAATGCAATGTTATTTGACAGTGACATTTGCTATCAAACATAGATAACTAAATAAATTCTTAACATCATTCATTCAGTACATGAGAGAATAATGTACTAGCTGCCATTGTTTCTCCTCGTTTCATTTTTTAAAACTGATAGTCTCTTATAATAAACCATGTACATATATGTAAAAAAAGTATAAAACAATAAAAAGAATGCAGACACCTACAAGCTAATGTTAAACCAATGACAATATTCCTTTGACGAATCAGGTTTGCATTTTATATTTTTTTAATGGATAAGATTTTTTGAATAAAATATTTGTGGGCACTATCACTTTTTGAACCTCTTTCGAAAGTCTGAACTTCCAGAATTTTTTTTCTCGAGGAATTGAAAATATAATTTTTTTTTTAATCTCTATTGAAGTTCAATATTTCTTAAGACAACTGACGCCCTTTGCATTGATTTTTATAAACAGATTGGCTTTAAAATTCTTAAAGTCATTAAAATTGGGATAAATACAGGCATTCTGCGATCTTTATTTTTAATAGTATATAGGTATTTCCGCACCAGCATTTCCGAATCATAATCATGAGACTTTGTTTGGCCACAGAAACATCTAACGCTTCATAAATAAAAAATAATTATTAGGAAATATTGGAAGTCAAGTGCTTATAAAATCTAAAAAAAAAACATGTATTTAGTTTTTTTTTATGCAGTGTTTGTGGTCAGCTGACAAAGACTTACTCTCACTTCCGGCAGATGTCGTCCCCTTCATGGTGCAGACGACCGTCAGGACGTCGTCCGGCAACAGATCCGATCTTAGCGTGGTGAGCTCCGCTCTCGGTACGAATCGATTAAAAATATGAAATCTGTTGAAGACAGAATCATCAAAGTCTTTTGTTCCATGTTCTTCTCTGTGTCTTTCCCCTTTCGCCGTTTTGAGCGAAAGGGAAAATGTCACACCAATGGAGCGACCGGAAGGCCATTTAAAGAGCCCCAGATCCACGTGACCAGAGGTGCCACGGAAACTCGAACCATTCGGGTAGATCCACAAGCACCATATTTCCCTGCGGAAGGAAAAATCAGGACTGCGGTAGCCTTCGCCGTCAGTCTCATCAAGAGTGGAGAAATCCTGGATTCTCCACTCGAAGGCGTGATAATCTCCACATTCGTAGGTGAAGATGCTTCCTGTTCTGTTTGCCATGGCGGGGATCAGTCTGTATAAATACTAGATTCTTTCGGGAGAAGAGGGGTGTTCTTTCTTCCAGATGTTTCACTGCAAAGTGTTCACCTGAAAAGAGAAAAAAAAATCCGATGTCAACACAATGTCTCTATTTCGTGCGTAACAGGGCGTCGAGGGGTGGACGCGAAATTCAGTCGGCGTCAAACAGTGCCATGAAGCGTCCATAGACGCCACTTCACGTATAAAAAAAATTCAGATTTATTTAAAGGGCTACGTCAGTCATCTGGAAAGATCGTTCGCTTCTGCCAATCATATTGAAGAAATTGGTAACAATATCTCGTTTGCATTTTAAATGTTTTATTTGTTTATTTATCTTTAGAATTTAGATTATTAAAATTTAGATTCAGAGATCAGTCACTATTTCAGTCATCTGAAAAGATTCGCTACTTAATGCAAATCCTATGGAAGAAATTTATAAGGATTGACGTTTGCATTTTTTAAATTTTGAATAAGTGAGATAGATTTCTACATCTACTTTCTTTAACTTTTTCGATTTTGAATGCAGGTATTTTTTTCATGAGAAAACTTTCACTATCGAAACCGGCTCCGAAAATGAAAGTGTCTTTATTAAAAATATCTGAAACCAAAATAGAAAAAGTAATAAACTCCCTTTTTACAAATCGATCTCAACTAGCCAATGGAAAAAGAATTGGTTAAAAATATTAAAATGCAAACAAGATATCATTAAAAATGTTTTCTTTACGATAATACTTACTGAACTAGCCCCTTAAAGAAATTTAGATGTGTAATTATTTATAATCTAAAATAACTATCGGCAAACGCTATTCACCAAGGGAAAATGGGCATGCGATGCCGATATGTTGCGTTTATCAAAATTTATTTGTAACACTTTAGAGATTTTTATTAAAGGAATATGATTTTATCTAAATTATAAAAAGTAAACATACATTGTTATTTGTGCAAAAATTAAAAGAAAATTGTTAATTAAAAAAATTTAATGTAGACAAATTTATTTTAAATACTTTTTAAAAAATTTCAAACACATTAACATCGGCATCGAGCTTTCAGAGGGTGAAAATCGTATTTCTATAAGTGTATTGGGTAAAGAGTTATTGATTGTTTAGATTTTTTCAGCGCGATGGTCGATCAGCGGTGAAGCACTGCCTTAAGGTGCAACACTAGGCACAGAAAAAGACCCGGATGATTATGTAAAGTTGGGGGCGTTCTTTTAAAATATTTCGCCCAAATTTTAATATTTTTACATGATTTTTTTGCACAAGATAGTTGAGGATTATCTACAACCGGCTTAGTTTTTACTTTTTCAGTTTTGTTTTCAGATTTTTTTTAAAAATTACTTTAACTTTCGGAACCGGTTTAAACCGGTTCTGAAATTGAAACTATCGTAATATAAAAAAATGTATAAGCGAAATTGAAAAAGTAAAAACTAGGCCGGTTCTGGATCGTCCTAAGCTATCTTGTGCAAACAAAAACCATGCAAAAATATTAAAATTTGAGCGAGATATTTGAAAAGAACGCTCCCATAGACTTTCCATTATCATCCGGGTCTTTTTCTGTGCCTAGTGTGGGGCCTTAAGGACTGCTCTGAAATGAAAATTTCCTGTTTTTGGGACGCAATCTCGAAATCTTTTTTTAATCCCGAACACATTTATTTCGGGCTTATTCTCGTTTACTTCACAAGAAATCAGACAGCATTTCCCATTAAAGTCATAAGTTAACGACAGCCAACATATGAATTGCATGCACAACGAATATCAACAACGGTTCAGCAAGTTGTGCAATATGACATAGTAAGAAGCTTCAAACGCCCCCGATACTGCTTGTCCGTCCACTATGTTGTGTTATAAAAAAAATTATATATAAAAGATCTAGGAATCCCCTAATGCCAAAAAAAACTGCTTTTATTTTAAGTTTTTTCATTTATTATTATTTTTTTTTATTCTCTATTTAACTATTTTTTTATTTTATTATTTATTATTACTAATTTTTTTTATTTATTTTTGACAGCTCGCCTCTTTATTTGGTGCAGTAGGACTCTGTCCGCACAAAATACCGGACCCGCTCTAATGGGGCAACCCAGGGAGCCAGTTTTTCTCGGTGGGGTACGGTAGAAAGGTGGGTTCTTGTCTCTCTCTCTGCAACGCTCTCGTTTGCCTTGCTATTTGGCGCAAAAATTTTCCTCCATCAGCGGTACGACTTAGCTTTTCGGCCATTTTCTGTTTTTTTTAATTCCCTCAAAATTTCCCCAACATTCAGCTAAGTTCAGTACCATTGTTTAGGCCCAAAAACATCCAGTCCCATTTCGTCTGGTATGGTGAGTACAAGGAATGCGGCAACAAATCACAAAGTTAACCCAATGTGCAATAAACCACAAAGATTATCAACAAAGCACTTAACCTAAACAGCCGACCCGGGTACTTGTGTTAGTGGTTCGCCACTTTGCCGGCTAAAATTACATCATGTACGCTAATGGCGCCTGGTGCATTAAAATCCGTCGTGGGTGCAAAGTTCTCCAAGTTACCTGTGAATTATACCTCTGGAGGTGCCTTGCCAGGTGAAGGTCTCGTCATCTGATCAAGGCTCTAAATTACGAGACCATCTTGCGAAGCCATTTGCAGTTCAAACAACAGGATGTACCATTAATTAACAGGCGAAACAAAGTATGCTGAACGACAAGCAAGTACTGCAGAAATGATGGCATGCGAAGCAAAGAAATCAGGTTTATTGTCGCTACGCGGCATTAGGCGGTCGACCGCCCCGATACCAGGTATCTAACCCGTTAAGCTGAGATAACTCGGCAGGTAGGGGCCTGGCCATCGGTTAGAAAGAAAGAAAGTTAACGACAGCGTCATACGTTAAATGTAATTGAATAAAATAGTCACATTATTTACGTCTCTGCGCCCGCAGGGGAAAAAAGCATCTTTGATATTGCGATAACTAATATTTTTAAATTCACCAAAGGGACGGTCCATTAATTAAGTAGCATGTGGGAGGGGCGGGGAGGGTATCAACAAAGTGTGGCACTCTTAAAAATATGAGATAAAAACTTGTATTTAATCATGTTCAAGGGTGTAATTTTTTTGTTGTGTCAAATGTAAGTATTGCTGTTGAAATAAATAAAAAAATTTGGTTTCTTTCCTTATGTAGATATCCAACTAAGAAAATGTTGCAAGCAACTTGTACAAATAGTCTTTATTTCCAATCGTTTGATACCATAATTTTCTACTAACAATAATTTGTTGCGCAGTTAGTAGAACCCGTCGAATTTCAACGAAAGTAAATGTTTAAAAAGGAACTGTTTCATTGATTTATAATAAACCTACAAAATTAGCTACAGTAAAAAATGCATCTTACAATGGTCAATCTAACTTTCAAACAAATATTATAAAAAAATGCTATTTCTATAAAAATCCGTTCTCCAAATTATAAAATTAAACATTAATCGCATTTGTAAAAAAATAATAATAAAGCAAAATATAATAAAAATCAGTTATTAAAAAATGAAGTTATAAATTGAGCCTCTTATGTTTGGTATAAGTGCGTATAAAAAAAGAAAGAAAAAAAAAAGAAAAAATTGACACGATTTTAGAATTTCACGGGAAATCTAAACCTGTCATAGTTTCTATCTTAAAATTTATATGCGCACATTTCAATTTTTATCAATTCTAAAAGAAAATGGCGTATTTCTGTTATCACAATTACAAAATTCGTACTAAAAACTATAAAAAAATTAATCTGTCAAGAATAAATTGAGATATAGCTTTCAAATAAATTGCATTTGAAAGTACATATTTTTCTGCTTACGATGGGGTAAAAATTAAAATGTGCGATTTTAAAAAGTATAAAATTTACAGTACCGAAAATTTCAAAAACCGAATTGCATGGGAAACTGTTGCCATTCGCAAAATGACATATACGTTACGCACTGATACGTTTGGCCTTTATAATATAGATACGTTATTTTTTTTTCTCACGAGAATACTTTTATAAGAATGTATACATTAATATGTACAGTCGAAGGAAAAAAAACGAATTCTACGAGTTCTTCAGCAAATTTTTGTAGGGAAGATTTACTGGAACTAAACGATTGTTGTCTTCTTTTAAATGATGTATATGGAATTGGCTTGGGGGGGGGCATCTACTTATCAAAATGACCTAAAACTTTTTTTTTCTCAACCGCAAGTTTGATGCAGTAAACGAATTTTACATCCTTCAATTAACCTAAATTCATATTTTCATAAAATTTGAACGATTAGTACCAAATTAATTATTTTACAATGGGCATTCGGTGTTCTCGCTGACGTTTGACCAACATTAGTAATTTGGCTAACTAAAAATAAAAAACATTCGCAAAATGAAAAAAGTACTAGCAAAATAGATTCGCCGTGTATCACACAAAAAACTTATCTTTAATCCTTTAATGTACACCCTTTTTTATAACTGCAACAATGAGAGTTATTAATCTAATTTCAACTATCCGCTAGAAATATATTAAAAATATGTGTATATACACATGTATGGAAAACGAAAAAAAAAAGAAAAAAAAATTGAGCACTAGCAATTTGGCAAATTTAATCACTTGTTTATTCGCCAAATGAAGAATTGAGTCGCAATTTGGCGCAATGGCAAGCGACAGCGAGAACACTGGGCATATTTGAAGGGTTGTATCCAAATTCGAAGTTTTGTACCTTGATTGTTGAAATGCTACAGAATAACTGTCACTTATTAAATTGTAATATTTCATGCTTAGAATACCATTTCACTTGCGTAGTACGTTTCGGTCATTGTCAACCAAAATGTTCCAATAAAGTTAATTTAATTACTTTATTAACTATGCTTTTCTGCACATCATAGACAGCCCCTTAAGCCATCATTTCGACGTTTTTTAATCATAATTCGAAAACTACTTGGAATACAAAGCTGAAATAGAAATGTAAGCTGAATAGAAATGTAAGCTGAAATACTAAATGTAAAATTGCTAGATTTTGTAACACAAAAACAGATTAAATAAGTATTTATTTACTTTATTTTAGGATAAGTATTAAAGTTACATATGTATTTTAGGGAAATAACAAGATAAATCTATAAACAAACATTTGAGTAAGTACGTAAATATCTCATTCTCTTTTTTATTTATTTCAATAAAGGTGCGACATGTTTAATAAATATGTGGAGAACTTAATCATGCTTTTATATTGAACAGAACTATTTTTTATTAGTTTTGATGATTTTCTAATAATGCCACTTTGTATCTCCTATGTACATACACTTCTTCATCTGTATAGTAAAATTTCAAGGTTTGACTATCTCATTAAAGAAATTTGATTTGATACTCCAATGTGTTTTTTTATTATTATTATGTAGTTTTAATAAGGAATTATATAATGTTCTTTATAGTTAGCAGAAAAGCAATGAAGAACTTAATATTCCATAATAAGAAAAGCTCAAAAGGAAAAAATTAACTATTAGGGTAAGCGAATTTAACATGGCCCAGTGATCTTTGATACATGTCCCATTTACCCCATTTTTGAAAACATTATCGGTTATCTAGGACATCCGTATTACTCTTTAAAATATTAAGTGAATATATATAAATACGTAACGATAATAATGTAGTTATAGAAGCCTAATTTTTAAAAAAGGACTGTTTAATAAAAGTACATGCAGTATTTTAATAAAAAACCAATGAATATCAACCATGTTGACGTTGCTTTAAAAAAATAAATAAATAGCTATTGTGTAAGTGAATTTAATATGGTCCAGTTACCTCTGATAAAAAAAAAATTATCGGGTATCAGGGACACCGGTCGTACATTTAAAATATTAATTAAATATGCATAAATACCTATTAATATTAATGTAGTTATATATATAATCTTTAAAAATGACTTTAATAAAAATACTTACAATATTTTAATAAAAAGACGAGGATGCTCAACCAAAATTGATGTTGCTTAGAAACAAAATGACAACCTAAAACAGCAAAGTAACAATTTATGAATAAGTTCACGCACATTGTTTTAAGAAGTAAAGATTAGTTGTTCACAAAAGCCTAAACTTAAAAAATATCTACTGTTTTCTATAAAATAACCTACGGTCCAGTTACTTCGTGGGCACAGTTATCCCAACATATTTTATATAATTAACAAACTGTGTATAAATACAATTGTAAGAATAGAGATTTTTCAACATGAATATCTTACGTGAAAAGTGCTTAAAAAGTTATTTTGGGCATTTAAATGTACTCTTTGTTGCTTTTACTGCTTAATGTACTCCCCCCCCCCCAATAATAGAAAATGCACGAAGCTCAGAAATTAAAAAAATTGCAGAAGAGATTAACCCTATCTATCCACACAAATGATCTGCATTTGTTTCATTTTTTGGGTGGCATATATAACGTAACGTTATTTATTAGAGACGTCACTTTAATTGTGCGCTAAAAAAATTAGCATATGAGAGGCTAAAACACGTGTCAGAAAGTAGTTAATTGAAATTTATTATAAATTTTTATTGAGCTAAAGTTCAAAGTAGTTGTGCAAAATCAATTTTAAAAATTTTATAGATGAACCATTTATAAGGTATTTTAGATGACTTTACGTACTTTAAAATGTCTTGAATTAATTATTGTACCCGAAATTGCTCATTTTTTAAAACTGTAAAGACAAATGCTTATTTTACCTGGAATTGTTAACTGTTATCAATATCTTAAAATAAGCCCAAGATTTTGGGCTTCGTTAAAATTTTTTGACATTTAAGGTTAAATTTTGAGGCATTTTATTCTTTTTTGGATTTTTTAATTAATAAAGTAAAATGTAAACTAATTAAATAGTCTAAATACTGCTTACCACGTAACATCATTTCACACAACTTACTGTGAAAGTTACAAAGAAATATTTATAACATCTTTAAAGTTTAGCTCTTAGAATTTTCTTCTTTAAATTCAACCCTTATCAATTTGCTACTTTAATGATATTCAAATGAAATACACTAAGTTACAGTTCAATTAATTTGTCTACTTAAAAAACCAATATCAGCTTTTGCGTAAATTATTAAATTGTTCTGATTAAACTTTATTTAATGAAAATACATACATTTTTTCCTGCAATTTTTGCATAAATACACCACTGTAAACGAACGATGAATGTTAAAAGTTTGATAGTCTATATTAAGCGTTTTATAGAAAACCTCTAGGATGCAAATCAATTTTAATGCATTAGGAATAATGCAGCATCATGCAACTTTATGGAACATGTAAATTGCTATACAGATTTCGGATCTGACGTAACAATGATAAAAAAGGATTTTTATAAGGTTTTGGAAAGATCTAATTTAAGTAAAAATGATGTACAATTGACAGAAATTAGTGGTGAGGGAGTAATCAATCCCTATTGGTTTTTTTCAGTATTCACTTAAAAATTGATGATATTAGTGTACATTGCGATATTTACGTTTTACACGATTAACAATACGTAATGCTTCTCGGGAATAGTTGTGCTGCAAACGAATTATCACCATTGATCATAACACAACGGAATTCTTTTGAGTTCCCCTCACTGTAAAAAATAAAGAGTTTTATCACATTTATTTCGGTTGTATGAGATGTGAAAAAAGGTGTAAATATATTATTTTTTGAGTGCCAATACGA
>OZ025303.1:36102282-36382312 GCA_964019185.1 Maratus speculifer
TCAAACACAAAATTCACACTGCTAAAAATTTGACTCATTTGCTGCAGCATCACTCCACCGCTTTTATAGAAAACGATTACTTTGCTGTGTTATGGAGCATTCTCATTGGTCATAAAAGAGACATGCTATAAAAGCTGTGGAGTGACGCTGCAGTAAATGGGTCAAATTTTTATCAGTACAGTCTTAAAAATTTGACCCTTTTTTTGCATCATCACTCCCCAGATCACTCCCCTTATAGAATACACTGTAAGTAACATACACAAAGTAACCGTTTTCTATAAAAGAGGTATATATAGCGGTTAATTTTACTGTGATATGGAGCATTCTTATTGGTCACAAAACAGATATTCTATAAAAGCTGTGGAGTGACACTGCAACAAATGGGTCAAATTTTTAACAGTGTAATACGGTAAAGTAATCATTTTCTATAAAAGCTGTGTAATGACGATGCAGCAAAAGAGTCAAATTTTTAACAGTGTTTAATTAAAACTTTTTATTTAAGAAAAGCGAAGGTGCGTTTTAAATACAATATTGTTAGAATTTTTATATTCGTGTTGCTTTATTTATTTATTTTTATTATTATTTTTTTTTACAGCCGTGAATGACTTCATTGTCACATAACGAATCACTATTGTTTACCCTTTATTGTTGACATTTGTTTTCGATCTTATAAAGTATTTTCTTTTAAGTATTAGCTAATGGTATAAAATAGTTAATTCACAAATGTTTTAAAATACCATTATTAGTACATGTTTTGCATTATTAATGCATGTTAATTTGCATGTTTTTTTGTGAAATAATTATTGTAATTTTGTGATTGAAATTCATTAGCGGTATATTCTATGCCATTATTTTATCCATTCCATTAATAATTTTGCTACCCTCTCATATTCGTCTGGAAATGGCCAAAATGGGAAAAATTTTTATACATTTTGGATATTTTTATTATTTTCTCTCAGTATTTTAAAATATTTTTTGGCTGTAGTTTCACAATGTATTCTTTTATAATTGATATTTTACCTTACTTTATTCTTTTAAAATTTATGCATTTACCATTTGTTCATTACAATCTCTCCCCATCCACCAGATAGTTTTGTTATAGTTTTAAATGCAGATTTCTATAGATTTTTTTTTTTAGATTTTTCCTTCATGTTCAATCTTTGTATTTTTCAAAATTGTTTAAACCTAAAGTGGCTATGATTGACCAAAGTTGTTGTAATGTTTTATCATCCTTTTAAAAATGGAAACACGTCATTGTGACAGGCTATCTTCTAGTTTGGGAATAATACATTTAATATTTATAATAAATATTAAAGATAATACTTGGTTATTCTGTCGACCAATTTTGCAAAATTATACAAATGGGCAAACTAATAGCCAAATCATACATATTGACACCATTTTTATCTTAAATAAAGAAAAAACATAGTAGAATATTAATAAAAATACAAATAAAATCCGCTTAATAATGGTTTAAACATGGATATCATATTTAATGACATTTAATGTGACATTCACGACTATCCATTATTGGCATTTAATCTTATAGTTTCGCGAAAATTTTCTGGTCGACGGGATAACCAAGTAGTGCTATATTTCATCATACATTACTAGGGAGGCTCCGCCCCCCTGCTCGCTAACCCCCCCCCCCCGCGTAATCTCTTCGCGATTAAAAGTTGTAGGCTACCCCTGCTTGCTGCACTCGCTAATACCCCATGGTATGAATAAGCAGTTGCAGACCTTTCAAATGATGTATCACATGACTGGTGTTGTAAAGAAATTTAAAATGTGTCCCCTGGGGAGCAGAGTATGGGGTGACACACAAGATATACATAATATGAATAAGCAGTTGCAGACCTCTCAAATTATGTGTCACACGACTGGTGTTGAAAAGAAATTAAAAATGTGCCCCCCCTTGGGGGGGCAGAGTGGGGGGGTGACACACGAGACATCTATAATATAATTAAGCAGTTGCAGATCTTTCAAATGATGTGTCACAGGACTGGCGTTGTAAAGAAATTAAAAATGCGCGCTTCCTGGGGGGGCAGAGTGGGGGGTGACACACAAGACATCCATAATATGAAGAAGCAGTTCCTGACATTTCAAATGATGTGTCACACAATTGGTGTTGTAAAGAAATTAAAAATGTGCCCCCCTGGGGGGCAGAGTGGGGGAGGACACACAAGACATCCATAATATGAATAAGCAGTTACAGACCTTTTATATGATGTGTCACACGACTGGTGTTCTAAAGAAATTAAAAATGTGCCACCCCTGGGGGGCACAGAGGGGGGAGACACACAAGACATCCATAATATGAATAAGCAGTTGCAGACCTTTCATATGTGTGTCACACGACTGGTGTTCTAAAGAAATTTAAAATGTGCCACCCCTGGGAGGCAGAGGGGGGGAGACACACAAGACATCCATAATATGAATAAGTTGCAGACCTTTAGAGATGGGAAATATAGTTATTTTTGGTTAACAGGTTATATCGTTCCACACATTCATGGGTAACAGGTTTCAACAACCTGTTATTTTTGTAACGTATAACTAATCGATGAGACTATTCTGTCAATAGACATTTTAATTAGAGGGCCGTTAATTAAGGCATCTTGAATAATTTTGATACATAAGTATAGACGCTGTTTTAGTTCAGATAAACATGCGCCTTTATAATCAACATAGAGTTAAAATTTTAATTTTTGCAAGACAAAAACTTAGTTAGTCGTGATACTTTACATTTCACGTATTATTATCGTTTTCTTGCACTAAAAATGCATTTTTCCTCGTTGAAAATTTATACCTATCATAACTCAGTAAATTTTGCTCGTAGAACATTTTTTTTTTTTTTTGCTGATTTACTTGTTAAAACACATAAAAACTTTTTCTAAATAAAAGTTATAGGAAACTTACTGAACACTGCATAAAATATGTAGTTTCTTAACAATTTAAAAAATAATTGTTTTAATGTAAATTAATATTAAAATGATGCAGAAGAAAGTTTAAAGCATTTTTGCAATTGTTACAATGACTCCAAAACTGACGGTTTAGAAATTAATTTTTTCTAAACGATCAGAAATATCCTCCATAAAAGCAACACCGTTTTAACAATGCGAGTTGTTAAAATCAATAAATAAGTAAATAAATAAATAAAATTGATCTTCATTCTTTAACACCTTGATTTGAAGTTCGAATTTTGACATCCCCGAATCAATATCTGTCAACGCATATTCAAAGCTTATCCCACAAGAGCACGAAACATTACTTGTATATTTTTAATCAAATGTCATTCATCCCACAAATTTCGTATGTGCAAGTACGTATTTAAAATCCCCTCCCCAAAACTTGTGACAGGTCAAAAAATGACGTTGGTAGTATAAAATTGGCGATCTATAAATTTCCGCGTCCGTCGGGACCACCCCCCCCCCTCCCATCCCTTTTCGAATGGCTCTGTCCTCACCAGGCTATTTTTCTTCTTTTTTTTCCGGAAAATACAATTACAAAAGTAATGTTTTCCAGTTCGTATTTTCTAAGGACGCAATATTGACAAAATAATAGTGATAAAAAAAACAGTAATAAACATTTTATTAAATAAAAATTGCCAGAATACCCCCCCCCTTCTTCAAATACCCTGAGTACGTTTGTGGTTAAAAACTTTAATTTTGGAAAGCAAAAATTTATCTATTTATGATAGTATAAATCTCATACATTTTTAGCGTTTCTTTTTCTTTTATTATTATTATTTTTATTAAAAACACATTTTCCATTGCTGTGATTAAAACATTGAAAATTCATAAAATTGAAAGTATCATAACTTGTTAGAACATGGAGGAACATTTTCTAAATGAAACTTATGATGGAACCGACACATTGTATAAAATTCGGAATTTCTTAACCTTTTAAAAATGCATTGTTTTAATATAAATCGATTTTTAAAATAATGCATAGCAAAATGTAAAAGATTTTTGTAACTTAAACCACACCTCTAAAACTAATAGTTATTAACTATAGGTAAACAATAATAAGAGATACCCTCTATAACAATAGACACAGCACGATTGTTAAAAAAGGGCAAAATTGCCATCATATTCATCAACGCATATTTAAATTGAATAGCAAGAATACGAAAATATTATACACTTTTAATCAAATTCAATTCATGCAAATACATTTCTTACGCACAAATATGTTTTTCAAATTAATTACAATTGTATTAAAACTAATTGACCAGGAGGTGACAGCAAAGACAATCACCTCATCGAGCTCACGGATGAAATTCTAGAATTAGTTAAATTGCGATTCGCATATTAAAACTGTCTGCCAAGTCATATCTTGAAATCCCGATTTAAAAGGTTGACTCGTAGGTTTACCATTGTGTTTGCCTGGTCCCAGTCCATCATGCTTTCATAACTTTGGTTGCAGAAAAACATAATGGTAAACTTAGGAATGAATCGCTAAAATCAGGTTTTCGGTATTTTCCACCAAGATATGACTTGCCAGACCGATTGCATTTTAATATACGAATCGAGATTTAACTAATCTTAGAATTTTATCCGAGAACTTGATGAGATGAACGTCTTTGCTACCGCCTCCCGGTCTATTCGTATCCTCACAAATTTCAAAATGTTACTTTCTTTTTTCTTTCATTCTTTTCTTTTCTTTTCTTTTTTCAATAGATTAAAAACAAGAAAATAAAAAAAAAAGCTTTCATGTCACATTTTTTTAAGACGCAATAATGACAAAGGAAAAAAAAAGGAATAAAAGGAAAGGGGAAAAAAATAATAAATCATTCGCCAATCCCTCACTAGAAAAAAAATCTAGTATCGGAAACCTCCTTTCGAAAATTCGAATACTTAAAACCAAATAAACTACCATCTGCCAAGCAAGGGCTGAAACTAATCTTTTTTTAGACCCGGGATAAATATGATTTTTGCCCCTACCCCCGCCTACGCAAATTAAATTTGCAGAAGTAATACTTATAAGTTTCAAATAGCTGACATATAAAAAGCACAATCATGAAATATGTTGTATTGAACAACATAATCAGCTTTGTCAAATATGGATTCATTAAAATCCTGAAAATGGAATCGAAAAGAATAGAAAAAACATTCCGTATTAAACAGGCAGGATTCTTATAATCCTATATCATTTGTAGATTCCAGACAGAACTATTTTAACAATATCGTGCAAAACATAAACTTGAAAAAAATAGACAAACAAAATATTCATTTAGCGCCGTCCCCTCCCTTTTGCCTGTTGCCCGGGGCACATGCCCCCTCTGACTGCCCTATCCACCTCCCCCCTCCTTCACTCCGCCCTGGGCAAGCGAACGCATTCCAAAGAATCTGATTAAAACACACCTTTACACTACAAAAACCATTCCTCTACCCCCATATCCATTGTTCGTTCGAATCAATCTCATTTTCCTTCCGATTACAAAAAAAAAACGCCAGAGCTCTTTTTCAGTTTCGTAGCAAAATATTCTATACCACTCAATTTGTTCCACAAAGCTATTTATTCCACAACAAATAGGAATTATTTTAAGTTTTAACCGCAATACGTGATTTTATATCTCTGAAGAGTAAAATGATCTTTTGTTTCATACCGATACTTGGAATAAAATAACTGAAATGATAACAGAAAATCAGCAAAAAGGAATAATAAAATATGCGTTGCAAAGAACTTAGAGCGGAAGAAAGGAAGGCTTTAAAAACCGTACGCATAACTAATTGAAACACGGCTCAAAGCACAGCTGGAAAACACGCTCAAAGGGGGATCGGCTGGTTCATTGCATCCACTGATTCGCTATAAGCGTTTGAAATATGATTCCTTTTAAGCACAATTTTAAGCTCTTTTTACAAATACAGAAAACAAATTTCGGGAATTTTATTTTTATTATAATTTTAATGTATACTTCTAAAAAACGATTGTTTCAAATCTCTGTTTTTTAATACGTTGCTAGGATTGCGTTATAAATTTAACAGGGACTTTCCGTTAATCTGTTATTAAATAATGAACTGCATAACAATGACATTGTTATTTATCCTAATACGTTAAATAATGCCCATCTCTACAGACCTTTCAAATGATGTGTCACACGACTAGTGTTGTAAAGAAATTAAAAGCGTGCCCCCCCCCTGGGGTTGCAGACTGGAGGATGACACACAAGAGATCCATAGTATGAAAAGGCAGTTGCAGACCTTTCAAATGATGTGTCACACGACTGGTGTTCTAAAGAAATTAAAAAGTGTACCCCCCGGGGGGCAGAGTGGGGGGTGACACACAAGACATCCATAATATGAATAAGCAGTTGCAGACCTTTCAAATGATGTGTCACATGACTAGTGTTGTAAAGAAATTAAAAATGTGTAAGCCCCTGGGGGGCAGAGTGGGGGGTGACACACAAGACATCCATAATATGAATAAGCAGTTGCAGATTTTTCAAATGATGTATCACACGACTGGTGTTGTAAAGAAATTAAAAATGTGCAACCCTCAGGGGGGCAGAGTGGGGTGGTGACACACAAGACATCCATAATACGAATAAAGAGTTGCAGACCTTTCAAATGATGTGTCACATGACTGGTGTTGTAAAGAAATTAAAAATGTGCCCCCTCCCTGGGGACAGAGCGGACGGAGACACACAAGACTTCCATAATAGGAAAAGGCAATTTCAGACCTTTCTAAAGATATGCAACACGAGTGTTGTCGATAAAAATTTAAAAAGTTCCCCTTTGGGGGTGGGAGCAAGCGGGGAGCGGCACCACATGCATATTTAGAATGAGTAGTTACAGTTTTTCTAAACTATAGGGGGCTCCACCCACCTGCTCGCTACGCTAACCAACTCCCCGCGTTTGCAATGCTTTGCAATCCCGGTTGGAATCACTTGGCGATGCATAGACGGATTCCTTCCACTCATGGAAGGAGTGGTCTACCCGGATTTGTTAGTTCCGGAAATCTTACACATCAGCATCATTCCAGGAGTCATTCCTTTTAAGGCTAGTTTTTTTTTTTTTACTATATAAGGATTAATTTGACCGTTGCAGTTAATATTTTAATCATTTAAAAATTATCTATTTTTATTATTTAATTTTATTATTTATTTTATTATGTAGTGCGCATTCATTATAGTTTCAATTGCATTGTTAATTACATAAAATTGATTGTTTGAAAAATGTAAACAAAGCAATGACCAGATATCCGCAGAATTCTAAAATGCGTGCAACATCTGGTCCCAAGCTATACATATTTGAGGGAATCTACTCTATTATGATATAAGGTAAGTAACTATTAATTACCACCAGAAACAAATTGATCAGGAATTACCCGGTCTACCATAGCTTTTTAAATTCTGCAATTACTGAACAAATGCTTAAACAAAAAAGCACTTTTTTTAATGGTGGTGGTGGTGGTGGGGGGGGGTTATAAAAATTATATATTTTCATTCCACACCCCATTGCCAAATCACTATAG
This sequence comes from Maratus speculifer, assembly GCA_964019185.1. Lineage (NCBI taxonomy): Eukaryota > Metazoa > Arthropoda > Arachnida > Araneae > Salticidae > Maratus > Maratus speculifer. The sequence continues at coordinate 36,109,759 of OZ025303.1, forward strand.
TTTTCCCAATGTTTATAATGGTAAAGTAATTTATAAAAACAAATTTCTAAGATGCAATTTTGTATCATAAAAATAATTATAACATGCAACTGTGCATTATATAAAAAATAAATACATGTGCTTCAATAAATACAAGGTAGAACCCGTCGAATTTCGACGAAAGTAAATATTTAAGAAGGAATTATTTCAATGATTTGTAATAAAACCTACAAAATTATCTACAGTCACCGCAAAAAAAATCTTGACATTTGAGATTTTAGACGTTTTGTTGAATATCTAGAAATATACATGAGGAATTATTCTGAAACTTCAGGTGTGTAAACAATATAGCACAGGTCATATATTTTCGTGAAATTTTTTTGCCGAAGTCCCATAGGGGACCGTCAAAAAATTGAAAAAGAATGAATATCTTTTGGATGACCCTGTCAAAACTAATGTAGCAAAAGCATTCCAACTGCAGATTATCATTAAGTGACTTATTGTAATTATGTGTGTTCATTTTTATGCGGATAGCATGTATACCCGTAGAGAAATTAAGGTTTTTATAAAAACAGTCCCAATTTTTTTCAAGATTTTTGCTTATTATTTGCAGAGTTCTTAAATATAAAATAAAGTTTTTTCCTGAACTTATGACAAACAATATTATAAATAATACCCTGCAACCAGAATTTTAAAAAAATAATAATTGTATGAATAATGAACAGGTTTACTAAATAAATTTTCATTGCGCATGCGTAAAAGTTATGCAAATTTTGATTGCATATTGTGTTAGCTAAAGGTATGGAGCAACTTTTGTAAAAGTCTCAGAATCGCAGCTTAAAAATGCTGAAAATTATCGCGGATGGAATCTGATGAAAATCCGTTGTTTCGAAAAAGACGCAAAAAGATAAGGGGTTGTATCCAAATATAGTAGTGAGCGCGATAGTATGTACTACATAATATTGCGCGCACTACTATATTTGGATACAACCCCTTATCTTTTTGCGTCTTTTTGGAAATAACGGATTTTCATCAGATTCCATCCGCGATAATTTTCAGCATTTTTAAGCTGCGATTCTGAGACTTTTACAAAAGTTGCTCCATACCTTTAGCTAACACAATATGCAATCAAAATTTGCATAACTTTTACGCATGCGCAATGAAAATTTATTTAGTAAACCTGTTCATTATTCATACAATTATTATTTTTTTTAAATTCTGGTTGCAGGGTATTATTTATAATATTGTTTGTCATAAGTTCAGGAAAAAACTTTATTTTATATTAAGAACTCTGCAAATAATAAGCAAAAATCTTGAAAAAAATTGGGACTGTTTTTATAAAAACCTTAATTTCTCTACGGGTATACATGCTATCCGCATAAAAATGAACACACATAATTACAATAAGTCACTTAATGATAATCTGCAGTTGGAATGCTTTTGCTACATTAGTTTTGACAGGGTCATCCAAAAGATATTCATTCTTTTTCAATTTTTTGACGGTCCCCTATGGGACTTCGGCAAAAAAATTTCACGAAAATATATGACCTGTGCTATATTGTTTACACACCTGAAGTTTCAGAATAATTCCTCATGTATATTTCTAGATATTCAACAAAACGTCTAAAATCTCAAATGTCAAGATTTTTTTTGCGGTGACTGTACTGTAAAAAATATATCTTACAATGGTCATCCAACTCTCAAACAAATATTATTCAAAGCTAAAATCAAGAAAAAGGAATACTATTTCTATAAAAGTTAGTCGTCCAAATTATTAAAATTAAACTTTAATCGCATATGTAAATAATATATAGAAAATATATACAGGGTGTTTCCAAAATTTTTTTACAATAAAAGAGGGGTGATAGTACACATAAAGACAAACAATATTAAATGGGAGACCAAGGGTCCCAAACGTTTTCCAAAGGAGATAGCCGCCATTAAAATTTAGGGACCAAAATTTCATATAAACATAAAAACCGGTCGATTGATTTGTGGTTTTCACTAAAATTATTCTTTATGTCGGTATTTTCTTGAAATTAAATTATAAAGATAAATTTCAAAAAATGCCGATAGAGGGCGCTTTAGACTTTGGAGTAACGAACAACTATTTTTTGCCGGTATTTTGTGCATATCATTAAATGTTTTTGTAAGCTTAGACTCAAACTTAAATTTTGAGCTAAAATCTGAAAGTGGGAATGGTTAAGTAACACAAACTGAACTGTGTCCAGAGGGTTCAAATTTCAAATGATTATAAAAAACGAAAAAATTGGTTCATTGATTTGCGGATTTCACTGAAACTATTCTTTATGTCGGTATTTTCTTTAAAATGAATTATAAAGATAAATTTCAAAAAATGTCGATAGAGGGCGCTTTAGACTTTAGAGTAACGAACAACTCTTTTTGGGGGTTATTTTTTGCATCTTATTAAATGCTTTCGTAAGCTTAGACAAATTTTGAGCTTAAAACCTGAATAGTTGGGAGTAGTGAAGTAGTCAAACTGAACTGTGTTCAGAGGGCTCAAATTTCAAATGATTATAAAAAACGGAAAAATTGGTCAATTCGTTTGCGGTTTTTGCTAAAACTAATTTTAAAATGAGCATTTTCTTGAAAATAAATTTTAAAGATAAATTTCACAAAAGGCGGATAGAGGGCGTCTGAGACTTTGGAGTAGCGTACAACTGTTTTTAACTGTTATTTTTTTAATCTCATTAAATGCTTTCAAATGCTTAAACTTAAATTTTAGGCTCAAATTCTGAATTGTTTGAAGTGCTTATGTAGCGAAAAATTGAATTGTGTTCCGGAGGGGGGGGGGGGAGTGTTAAATTTCAACTCCTTAAGACACTTCAATTTGTACTACATAACTACTCCAAATTATTCAGATTTTAAGCTCAAAATTTAAGTTTAAATTAAAGCTTCCGAAAACATATAATACGTTTTTGCGAGCATTTAATTAAAACAAAAAAAATAATGGTTAAAATTAATTGTTGGTTAATCTGAAGTTTAAGGCGCCCTCTAATGGAATTTTTTTTAATTTATGTTTAAAATTTATTTTCAAGATGATACTGACTTTAAGAATAGTTTTATTTTAAACCGCAAACGAATCGACAAATTTTTCCATTATCTATAATTATTTTAAATTTGAACACCCCCCCCCCCCCAGCTTTAGACACAGTTCAGTTTGTGCTACTTAATCACTCCCACTTTCAGATTTTGAGCTCAAAATTTAAGTTTGAGTCTATGCTTACGAAAACATTTAATGAGATGCAAAAAATAGTTGTTCGTTACTCCAAAGTCTAAAGCGCCCTCTATCGGCATTTTTTGAAATTTATCTTTATAATTTAATTTCAAGAAAATGCCGACATAAAGAATAATTTTAGTGAAAACCGCAAAACAATCGACCGATTTTTCCGTTTTTTATGTTTATTTGAAATTTTGGTCCCTAAACTTTAAAGGCGGCTATCTCCTTTGGAAAACGTTTGGGACCCTTGGTCTTCTATTTAATATTGTTTGTCTTGATGTGTACTATCACCCCTCTTTTATTGTAAAAAAAAATTTGGAAACACCCTGTATAGCGAACTATAATAAAGATAAGTTATTAAGATGAAGTTTCATTTGAGGCTGTTATGTTTGGTATAAATGTGTATTAAAAATAATAATAATAATAATAATAATAATAAAATTTATTTTGAATTGACAGGAACTTAGAATTTCATGTGAAATCTAAACCCATCTTAATTTTCATCTTCTCAGAATTTATATGCACACATTTCAGTTTTTATCAATTTTAAGAGAAAATGGCGTATTTCTGTTGCCATAATTACGAAATTCGTAATAAAAACTATAAACTACTATTTTTAGAAGTATAAAATTTGAAGTACCGAAAATTGCAAAACCGAACTGCACATGTGAAAGTGTTGCCATTTGCAAAATTACGTATGCGTTACACACAGATACGTTTGGCCTTTATAATAAATATATCTCACATCTCATTAATTAAAGGAGGAGGTTTAGAAGATTGATTTGAGACTAAGTCTCCTCCCCCCTCCCCTTTTTAAAAAAATCGTTACATTTATAGGTGGAAAAGGGGCTTATAATCAAGATTTTTTGAAAATAAAAAAACCATTAAATTGTTTCTATTATTAATTTCAAGTTTTTAAGGTAAATAAAACATAAAATTAGCACTATATATTTATATATGGCATTCAGCTAAAATATTTTTAAGTACCGTATTTTCGGGCGTATGAGCCGCACACACCGTAAGCGCCGCACCTCCGAAAATGCATTAAAATAAAACAAATATTCATCAGAAGCGCCGCACCGCCGTATGCGCCGCACTTAAGAAAATACATCAAATTGTTAAAAATTGCGTTATATTCAGAGTTTTTTCGCGATTTTTTTAACATTTGTAATATAAATCCGATTTTAAATTTAGTATATTTTGTATATTTTTTATGATAAAATTAAATTTGAATTCGTGCAGTCTTTTTTTCGTGATTTTTTAATACGATATTTATAGTTTGTAACGAGGTTTGCAGGGTTTTATTGCGATATTTGACGAAATTTTCAGGGTTTTATCGCGATATTTCACGAATTTGCAGAGTTTTTTCGCGATACTTGAAATTTTTTTTATTTTTTATGGGGATGAGCAAAGGATATCATGATGAATTGAATGAATCATGAACATTTGAATGAATTATGAATTTTGATACTTGAAGCTATACTTGATAAAATTTACGTTTTTTAAACAACGTAAATTCTGTCGAAAAAGCGCAGAAAAAAGGAGAAATTTGTAAAAAAAGGATAAAAAGAATGAAATCTATTAAAAAAAATCTCGAAAAAACACACATTTCATCAAACATTCACGACCCATTCATTTCATCATAATTCATACCATTCTCGTTCGCCTTTAAAGACGGTTGAATCATGATGAAATGAATGAATCATGAATTTTTGATGAAATGTTCGTTTTTATCGAGATTTTTTAATAGATTTCATGCTTTTTTTTTAATTTCTCCTTTTTCTGCGTTTTTTCGCCTCAGTTTACGTTTCTTTTCGTTTTTTACCGTTTGTTTATAAATACGACATATTTGCGTTTTTTCTAACAATTTTTTTGACAAATCTTTTGGGCGTTCTTTTTGGCGATCCTTTGAGAAAATCACGATTTTTCCTTGATCTTTTGACATAATTTGTGTTTATTAGAGATTTTTTGACATATTTCGCGTTTTTACTGCAATCTTTCGTCGAAATGTGGGTTTTTTAGCGATATTTCGGCGAAATTCATGATTTTTTTGCGATCCTTTCAATAAATTTGTGGTTATTTTTTGTGATTCTTTGGCGAAATTAGCGTTTTTTTTTTCAGCGATTTTTTTTATAGTGGGGACTAGCGTTTGATTGAGAAGGACGGATTAACGGGATTTTACCATGATAAAATTGTAGTTTTTCAAGTGATTCTTTCATGAAATACACATTTTTTTCTTTTTACATATTCGCGCTCTTCCCGCGAACCTTCGATAAAAGTCGTGTTTTTTTCTATCGATCCTTTGATAAAATTCTTGCTTTTTCTGCAAATGATTGACAGAAATTAGGCTATCATTTGTCGAAATTCGAGGTATTTTTTATGCTTCGCATTTTCTTCCTGATGATTGACTTTTCACAATTTTCAGAAAAATTCCGATCAGAATCACCTCTTTAATGAACATCGCTACAAGGGAAAAAAAAAATATCGTATCCGCCGCCCCGGCAGAAGCGCCGCAGTAAGCATAATTTTAACTTTTAAACTCGTATGCGCCGCGGCCCTTACGCCCGAAAATACGGTATTCATCTTTTATAACGGATAATAATAATTTGCACGGTTGTCACCATTAACTGCTAAAGAAGATGCAAAATTATTTTCTTTCTGTAGGGACAGATGGCAGCACCATGCAAATTAATTTATTTAATTGCAAAATCCACATTTTTGAGCAATTTTAAAATAAGTTAAAAGATAAAATTAATAGCTAAAAAAGTTCTTTTTAGGTATTGAATAATTTTAAACATTAAAAAATAAATGAAAGTATAACAAAATTAAAAAAAAAAAAACTTATCATTGTAGAAATGTGTAAATTCGAAAAGAATAAAACAATTTTTCACTGTGTTTCAATCTATTGGCAGAAAAAAAAAAAAATAAGTAAATGATCGAATTGTATAAAATCGAAATAAGTAAGTTAAAAAATAATAGTAATGGAAACAAAATATTCTCTTTAGTTATTAAACTTTCAATATTAAATGAATGAATGCAGGTTATACTGAAATAATAATAATAATAATAAATAAACTTGATCAGTCTTGTAGATTTGTTAAAATCGAAATGGATGATAAAAGTTTGACTTGTATCGCCCTCTATCATCAGAGAAAGAAATTAAAAGGTTTTTTTTTTTCTCTGAAGATGTAAGTTAAAAAAGAATGAAAAATAAGCAAGTTAAAAAATAATAGTAATACAGTAGACTCCCTCAAATCCGCACAGCTTGGGACCAGAGGTTTTGCGGATTTTAGAATTTTGCGGATTTCTGGTCATTGCTTTGTTTACATTTTTTAAAAAATAATTTGAATGTAATTAATAATGAAATCAAATGTATAAAGAATGCATACAATATACTAAAATATTAATAAAAGTAATAAACTAATAAAAATTTATATATTTTTTAAAATGATTAAAATACTAAAAGGAAAGGTAAAGTTAATAATCAATAATGTACAATTAAATACAGTCGAGGATCTATAATCCGCGGACCCATAATCCGCAATTTCCCATAATCCGCGTTACTTTACGAATGTAAACAATGAAATAAACAGTTAAAAAAATTACAAATCCGTGATCCAAAAATGATTTTTTTTTTAACAAATAATAAAAAATGTAATAAAAATCATAATAAAATATGTATTTTTTTTTAATTTACTCTTTTATTTTATTGACAGTAAAAAACTAAACTGTATTACGGAACGTGCCTATCTTACTGAACGTTCGAATTGACAACTGTTCATTCGTAGCTATTTCAGTTTGTGCAAGTTCAGGAGAGTAATAGTAAACACAGCACCAGCTGAGAACTAAATATTATACCGTAAAATACCGTTAATCCGCTCCTCTAAACGTGACGAAAATCGTACAATAGTTAGAGGGGGACGCTTACACGGGATTTTTCCGCGATCGTTCAACAAAATTTACAGGAATGAATCATAATGAAATGAATAAATCGTTGAATGAATCATGAATTTTGATACTTGATTTTTTTTTTTTTTTTTTTTTTTTTTAACGTAAAATCTGTTGAAAAATCGCAGAAAAAAGGAGAAATTTGTAAAAAAAAAAAGCCAAAACAAGCAAGAAATCAATTAAAAAATCTCGAAAAAACGCACATTTCATCAAAGATTCATGATTCATTCATTTCAGGTTTTGAAACAAACAACACTCGACTCTTATTTATGTTAAACAAAAGATTTCTTATATAATATTCATAGTACTATTTCATTATAGTATACTGAAGTAATTACCATTTTATTTTACTTTGTGTTGGTTATTTTTTGTGCATAATTTATTCTCATTTTTTTAATACTTTCTTCCATAAAATATTCCTTAAAAATAAATCTCATTATTATGTAATTATTGCTCTTTAAATACATATATATATATATCATAAAAAAAAAAAAACTTTAAAAATGCATTTTTTTAGATTATTTATTAAATTAATTACTAGATTTCATATTTATGTTTCCATATTAGTCTGATTATAGAATTAAAATGCTGTCTAAGAATGATAAAATGACGCATAATCCATTATACTCTATAATCCGCACAACCTTTGGCCTCAACTTGTGCGGATTATAGATCTTTGACTGTATTCATTATAAAACAGGAAATGTGTTTTTCCTAAATTATTCAATGAAACTTGCCTCATAAAGGTACATTACTAATTCACATCAGGATCATAAAATAGTGAAATTTTATTTCAGGTTTAGCCAGACTTAATAACTAGAAAAGCTTGATTAGTACATAATTATATATGGTAAGATTGTGATTACCAATGATATTAGCAATATCTTTATTTTTTCAGAAATAAATTATTCTTTCTTCATGAAAAAACATGAATTTGATAACCCTAACTAAAATTATAAATTAAATAATGTATGGAATAGATATAAAACTGAAAAAAATCATTTTTTGCACCTACATCTGAACTAAATGTTTCATTGTTTACATCCGTAAAATATGAGCGGATTTTAGAGAGTGGCGGATTTTAAGAGTGCGGATTTGAGGGAGTCTACTGTATATACAAAATATTGTTTTTAATTATGGAATTATTTTTAAATATTAAATAGATGAAAGTTTAATGAAACTAAAGAAATATATTTACTTCATCCAATCTTGTAGGATTGCGTAAAATTCCGATTATTAAGTTGCTATTTTTTTCTTCTTTAAAAAAAATGCAAATTTAGTTAAATTTTAAAGATTCATTATTCAAATAAAGAGATAATTAATCCAAACAGCTATTTTAATTATTATTATTTTGAATATAACGGTTATTATTATTATTTTGGCAGGGGGAACTACATTCAATAGAAGTGAAATCAAAATTGCTTAAAATTAGGAAGGGGGCTTACTTTCGGGAGTTATTAAGAAATAGAAAATAGTTAATAGTTAATGCAGTAAAAAAAAATTATGTGTAAAAAATGTCTGGCAATATTTTGTCCAAAAATTTTCAAAAATCTATCCATCCTTGGCAATGAAATTTTAAAATAAAAATCAGCCAAAAAAATAAAATAAATAAATAAAAAATAAGATGACATCTGATAAAGATAATTCCATGCATGGTAACTAGTATTGATGAATATCAAGTCAATCAGTCTCCCATAAATGAAGGTATTAAAATGTTATAATATAATAGAGGTCTGCACGGGCTGGGCCGCGGCCCGAAGCCCGAGCCCGGCCCGGCCCGCGGGCCGGGTTCGGGCCGATTTCCAATAATGGCATTCGGGCTGGGCCGGGCTCGGGCCTTACTTCTGAAGACTCGGGTCGGGCCGGGCCGGGCCTAGTCACTAATCTTTCGGGCCGGGCCGGGCTCGGGCCTTAATTTTTTTGCTGGACGGGCCGGGCCTAACTTTTTTTCCGTACGAAGCCGAGACTGATTCCATTCTTCCTAGTTTTCATGGACCAACATAATCAGTTCCTATTGAATCTTCCTTTATGAAAATCCTTTTCTCGACTTTTTATAAATCAGTAATATTTGGCTTTGTCCAAAAATGTCTGCAAAAAAGGCATATACTTTTAAGCCGTAATTATTCTACAATTAAACATTAGAATTTATTCCTTTTAAAGAACCGTAGATTACTAGGCGTTTTAAAATAGAATTAAACACACACATACAAAAAAAAAAAAAAAAAAAAAAAAAAACATGATTATGAGGGAATTTTTTTTTAAACTGAAAACTGAAAGTTTCTTTTAAAATGTTCATCCATGCAAAATGAATACAACAATACGGGAGAAAAAATATATTAAACATTTACATCTGTTAAGAAGGGAATGTATTTTTTTTTTTTTTTTCGTTCCAAAGCGATTTCGTCTTTGGAAATTTTACCATATACCGCTTTTTCGACTTTTTGTCTCCATTACAGGGAATATGGATTAATAATACTAGTGATAACTGAAACATTTACATACAACAAACAAAGATTCTTTAAAAGCGTAAATATCGCGGCCTACGGCACTTCTGCATAAATGGAGATTATAAACATGAAAAAAAGAGACTAATATAATTTTTTTTGGTCAGAACTTTTCCATAAGATTAAAGATCAATGTTCTGTAGAAATTCACTTGAGCCGGGCCGGGTTCGGGCCGAATTTTAAACTTTTTTCCAGACCGGGCCGAGCTCGGGCCGAAATTTTAACTTTCGGGCCGGGCCGGGTCGGGCCAATATTTTTTCCGTTCGGGCCGGGCCGGGCTCGGGCCGAAATTTTAACTTTCGGGCCGGGCCAGGTCGGGCCAATATTTCTTTCGTTCGGGCCGGACCGGGCCCGGGCCGAAATTTTAACTTTCGGGCCGGGCTCGGGCCTGGAAATTTCGGCCCGTGCAGACCTCTATAATATAACTTCGTCTTTACATTAAACTATTTATTAAATATAGAATAAGGAAGAAAAACATACCTTAGATGAAATACCAGCTTGATGAAATGAAGAGATGCACACAACTATTCAGGTACCTAAAAAAATGATAAACAATATAAGAGAAGTGACCAAATACTGATTAACTACATTAGTTAAAAATTACATGTAATGACATGGTTATTTTTCAGTTAAAGATTTTGATTTCTGTAATCGTTTTTACACTTTTGAAGAAATGGAGTAGCTGCTGTAGAAGACAAGTCTTGGTCTTGCGATAAACACTGTATAGTATTGTATCATATTTATTCTGTATGTATGAATAAATTACCAATATATTTTGTTAAATACACATACATGATTGCAATTTTAGATTTATGCAATTTCAATTATATATCATAAGAGAGAAGTGCATGAAGTCCAGGGTATTTAATTCATTTGCTATTTATACTATTAATTAATGAGATTAGTTTTCATTTTTAACATTTTCTGTAATTATTATTAATTCAACCAAAATTTATAAATTATGCTACTTAATATAATCCAACAAGGAACTTAATTGTTCTGGAAAAGTATTGAGGGGAAAATTCATAGGTATATTTTTTTATGCCTTTCAATCAAAAGCAAACAAAAAAAAAAAAAAAAAAAAAAAAAAAAAAAAAAAAAAAACATCGTATATAAAATTAAGAATACTAGTATAACTAGGACTTGTATACGTGTCAATGAAATTAGTATATTTTGTCCCCTCAAACAAACAAAAAATTGTTTCGAAAGATAAAGATTGCAGATACAGTTTAATTGTCACACAAACATTCAGAATCAATCATAACAAGCATAACTAAAATCTAACCATTTTTTTTTTTTTTTGCAAAGATTTGATCGATCACTTAAATTTATTCAGCATTTTTCATGTGAATATGTCTTCAATTCAGACAATAGCTTAGAGCATTGGTTCCCAACCTATGGTATATAAAAATAGTATCAGTTATGATGGAAATGACAAAAATGGCTAAAAAAACCCCACAAAAAAGGGTAAAAATTGTCAAACAAAAGTGGTAAGAAAAGTAACAAAAATGATTAGAATTGTCAATGTAATTTGTACAGATTTTATAATAGAGAGATTACTAATGAAACAGAAGGGGGGGGGGGTGGTACTTGAAAGCAAAAAAGTGGGGAAGGGCTGGCTTAGAGGATGGTTTTCCTTTTTCATAAAGTTAAAAAAAAAAATATTTATACTTTATCCAATTCGCCACTTTTCATAAGAAAAAAAAATCACTAACTTTCAATGAACAAGTGGAATCTTAAATAAACAGAAGAGATTTGAAAAAATCTCTCACGTGTGAACTATCAATAACTTTAAATAATGAAATTTTCAATAAATTAAAAAAAATGGAGAAGAAAATATATTATATATTTTTCTTCCTAAATTTTACTTCTCGATTGGAGAATGTTTTTGGTATAAATTGAAAATGATGTGTTGTACATGACGATGTTTTGTCGCCACTGTTTTTCAGTGATCTTTCATTTTTAATGTCAGGTAGTCGCTGCTAAACTAAGTAGTCACTATACCAATTACGGAGATGTATAATAAATCAGTAAAATACAATTAAAAATAACGCGAAATATCGAAGAAATCTCTTAACGATGCACCACGTGTACCGTTAATGCCATCAAATGAACGTAACTCCACATATATAAATATTTAGAATTAAATTCTAGCTTTTTCCTTATGAAAAATGGGAGCGTAAAATAAATAAATAATAACAACCAAATTAAAAGAGATTAATATAAGGGCATGATTCTAATTTTGAAAAGTTAGGCCTACGTACAACTTCAGAGAATTTTAAAGAATTTAAGTAAATAATGAAATTTTAATATACAATACCTTTAATAATAAAAATTTTGATTGTTTTAAGCAAAAGCTACTAAATTGTGTAGTATTCACAGAGAAAACTTCACAGCCGAGAACACAACAGAAAGCACAGGTGATTCTACAGACGATTCAATGAATCAATCTCGATAACGCTTAAGGAAACGATAACGATGAAATTAAAATTTCGATTATATATAAATTTAAAGTTGATTTCTAAACTTTAAATTAGCCTTAAAATAATAAATTTCCCTCTAAATTCAGAAATAAGGGTGCTATTAATGCTTACTTAATTTAAAAAGTAAATTAGCATCATCAATTTCCATTCGGAACGAATCCTTAAGATTGGCCCTTTTCGGCTTTCGGCACGACTCCACAGATTCGTTCCAAAATATAGTGACTCCTAAAAGGAGCAACTCATCTGAGTCGTTCCAAAATCCCACTTCTCCGAAAATGAGCGGTTCCTTGAAATCAGTCCAAAATTTACCAACTCCGAAAAGGGATCGATTCTTTTGAGTCGTTCCGAAATATAATGACTTCGAAAAAGAGCGATTCCTAGGAATCAATCCGAAATGCATTGATGCCGAACAAGGGTGGAATAGCTCTTATAAGGGGTAGAAGCGATTTCAGAAATTTAGCGTTTCCAATCAGACCCGCGGCTCGGATCGGGATTATTTATTTTAAATTGTTGATTGGGCCGGTGCTATTTTTTCTCATTGTGGATCGAGTGTTGGTCCGATTTACGTTTATTTTTTGCTGTTGCCCAGGTTAACTCCTACCTTTTTGCTAGGAGTTTTGTTTGTTATCAGTTCCCTTCAACTTTCTGCTGAGGATTCGGTTGACTTCTATATTTTTGATGCGGATTAATTTTGGCAGCAGTTCACTCACATTTTGTGGTTGATTGCTAAATTTTGTTGTGGGTTGTTGTGGTTTAGTTGCTGCTGGTTGGGTTTGTGACCAGTTGACTTCTGATTTTTTTCTTTTTTTGCTATTGATCAGGTTAATTTTTATATTTTTGTTGCGGGTCACGTAGAGTTCTATTTTTTAGTTGCACATAGTTTTCAGGAAAGATTGATTTTCATTATTATGGGTTCTGATCAGTTTCAGATTGAGTTTTCAGCCTCGCAAGAAGGTTTCAGTTTGACCCAATTAAAAAAAAAAAGTATAAATATTTTGCTTGGTAAAAATTATATACTTTAAAAGCTTCATAACAAATTCTTCCAAATAATTAGTTGTGAATATTTTTTAGCTTTTACATAGAAAACTGCTTTTGTGAGTGTTATCATGTACATTAAAATCTACATACAGATTCTCCTGAATAGTAGACACATCTATTTAGCAAACACTTTTCAATAATTTAGACAACCCACTCAGCTGCTTCTGTTGTTTAGAGGATCTAGAGTTCAATGTTAACAGGTAAATAGTACAGGTTTAATTTTCTATATAAAAGATAAAATTGATATAACAGAAATAAATGTCGACTTTCATTTTATGATTAAATGAACTCTTTTCTCTGATTCTATGTATATCAAGGGCGGATGTAAAAAATCCTTAAGGGGGAGTGATTTAAAAACTTTGAGGTTCGGATAGGAGGTAATGTTTTTGATTCCATTTGTGGTTTATTTCTATTTTCATTGTTAAACAGGGGTTTAGCTGTATAGGGAGTCTTTTTTTTTGCTGTGGGTTGAGTTGGTCAGGCTGGATTGCATTATTTTAAAATCGGATTTGTTCCAGATTGGGTTTCATTTCTGAGAGTTGAATTTGAGATGAATAAAAAATTCAAGTGGGGGTAATTTTTTTTTTTTTTTACTACAGGTTATGTTTATTTCTACTATTTTGCTGCGGGTACAGACAGATTTATAATTTTTTCTGCAGACCATATTATTCAAAACTGTTTCTAATCAGATTTTTTTTAAAGCATTTTTCACTCTTATTTAAACAAATAATTACTTTATTCTTAAGAAATCATTTAGAAACTAGTTAGATATGAAATGCAAAACTTTCTTCTATCTCATATGTACATTTTAATATTTCAAAAAAAAAAGTTACACATTTAATATAATTAATTCAATGCTATACCAACTTTGATTTTTGTTTTAAATTTCTGCTTCAATCAAATAAACGAAGTGAAAATGAGTTAATGTGATCATGATATTTATTAAAATCAATTGCTTTCCCTTATTCTATTATCATCAGCTTTTTACAAATAGCCAGATTACAAGGATGCATAATCCCATCTCTGCATGAACCGATGGACAATAGAATGATAGGCAAATGTTTTTGAAATTTAAGGAGGAACTGCACAACATAAAATCATACACATAATCACACATAATCATACACAAAAGAAATTAGTTCAGTTCTATGCATAACTTGGTACACTTTTTGATGGTACAATAATGAAAATGATACAGAAATCAGCGATTATAGCGCCCCCTTCCGGCGGATTTTTTTTTAAATTCAGGGAGGGTCTGCTGATTATAGCTAAACACTAATACAAAAAATTTGGTTCAATACACTTTACAGTGTTGAAAATGGCACAAAATTCACTATTGCAGTGTCCCCTTATGGCAGATTTATTTTAAATTCAGGGAGGGCCAACTAGCCATAGCCAAACTTTTATATAAAAAGCTTGGTTCAATTCTATGCATATTTCACACATTTTTCAGTGGTACAATATTGAAAATGGCACAAAAATTGCTATTGTAATAATCTCTTATGGCTGTTTGTTTTTTCAAATTTAGGGAGGACTAACTAGCCATAGCCGAACACTTACACAAAAAATTTGGTTCAATTCCGTGCATAACTTTGATGGTACAATTATTGAAAATAACATGAAAATCGCTATTTCTGCGCCCCCATTCGGCAGAATATTTCAACTTTGGACCTGCTTGCCACAATCAAAAACATACACAAAAAATTTGGTTAAATTCCCTGCATATCTTTATACACTTTTCGATGGTAGAATGACAGCATATGGACAGACAGACATTTTGTAGAAACATGTTTTTTGGAATCTCTCACCCCTAAAGCATGTAAATCCATTGAAAACTGCCAGTCGACAAAAAATTTCGAAAAACATACTTTCTTCTATTAAAGATAGAAGAAAGTAAAAATTCATCTCTTATGATATATTTACCAATTAAGAAAAGTATTACTACTGTATCAGAGTACACTGGTGCTTCATCACCTTCGGACCCAGGTACTTAATCGATAAAGCATATTAAATTGATTCACATTATTTCGAGTTCGGTGTCTGTTCCAGACAGGGGTGAACTCATGAGAGTCGGATTTGAATAGATTCAGTTTTTCAAAAAAAAGGCTTAAATATTTTTTCCTATCAAAACATACATAGTAAGAGATGTATGAGGAACATCCCCAAATAGCGGAAAATTTTATTCAGGATATACAGTAGAAGATCTTTATAATTCAATTCCATATAATCCAATTTTCCATATAACGCACAACTTCTGAGGTATTATAAACAATAAATTTTATAGTGAAGAAGCACCTAAATTTTAGATTATAAAAAACTGATACTGTCTAGAAAACTAAATTTAATACATTAGTTCAATTTTATGCCCTTAATATAGAGCTTTGATTGAAAAAAATTGCTATTACTATAATTGTTTTTGAAAATGAGCAATATAAAGAATGATTTGGATCCAAGTATATTTGGACCATTTTTAAAAAGTATATTTATCAATATGTGGAATGATCTCTTTAATTCAAAAAATTGTATTTCAGATAAGGAATGTTGTATAGAAATACTTTAATGCATTTGGACATGTTTCAGAAATATTTGGCTACATTCATAAGGTAAATTGAATAATATATGAAAGAAAATTGAATTGATTGAAAAAAATTGCTATAATTGTTTTTGAAAATGAGCAATATAAAGAATGATATGGATCCAGGTATATTTGGACCATTTTTAATAAGTATATTTATCAATATGTGGAATGATCTCTTTAATTCAAAAATTTGTATTTCAGATAAGGAATGTTGTATAAAAATACTTTAATGCATTTTGACATGTTTCAGAAATAGTTGGCTATATTCATAAGGTAAATTGAATAATATATGAAAGAAAATTGAATTGATTGAAAAAAATTGCTATAATTGTTTTTGAAAATGAGCAATATAAAGAATGATATGGATCCAGGTATATTTGGACCATTTTTAATAAGTATATTTATCAATATGTGGAATGATCTCTTTAATTCAAAAATTTGTATTTCAGATAAGGAATGTTGTATAAAAATACTTTAATGCATTTTGACATGTTTCAGAAATAGTTGGCTACATTCATAAGGTAAATTGAATAATATATGAAAGTATGTGTATGTATGTGAAAGTATGAATGTATGTAGTGTATGATCCATATAACGTGAAATTCTGTATAATACAGACCCTTGCATTTTTAGGTTTGTGTTATATAGATCTTCCACAGTTTTCTTTGACCATTTATATAATAAAATTCAAGAACATCAGACACATCTGAAGCATGAAATTCGTCCGCTATACAAAAGTAATAACACGTACTGTAAATTTTAAGCGAATACTCTTGAATAGTTGACACTTATTTAGCGAACATTTTTCAATCTGCATTCTTTTTCCTGTGAATAATGAACCTTTCTGAAGAAGAGAAAAATTAAGAAGTCCATAAAAGTCCGTTATTTAAGGGTTTTGCACCAAACAGTAAGAGTATATGCTAAATGATTACCGTAAAATACCGTTAATCCGCCCCCCCCCCCAAACGTGATGAAAAATCGTAAAATAATTAGAGGGGGGCGCTTATACGGGATTTTCCCGCGATCGTTTCACAAAATTTGCAGGGATGAATCATGATGAAATGCATGAATCATGAGTTTTGATACTTGAAAAAATTTCGGTTTAAAAAAATTTTTGTTGAAAAAAAGAAGAAATTTGTAAAAAAAAAGTATGAAATCAATTAAAAAATCTCGAAAAAACGCACATTTCATCAAAGATTCACGATTCATTCATTTCATCATGAATCATTCATTTTATCATGAATCATTCATTTCATCATGATTCATCCCATTCTCAATCGTTTTTGAGAGTGGGGAGGGATTTTTTGAAAATTTCAAATTTTTTATAAAGTGGGGAGGGGGCGTTTGATCGGGTAAGGCGGATTAATGGGATTCTGCGGTAGTTCTCTGTGCAAAAGATAACTTTCATGTTAAAGGTCCTACGAATTTTTTCAAAATGGGCAGACTCCACAGGGATAAATTTCTGAGGAATCGTACAGAAGTGACGGAAAACAGCTGGTTCCGAGGACCGATTTGTAAACGAAAGATTACGTATGGGTGAATTTTGAAAAGGAAATATTCATAACTGGGACGTATGAAGAGAAAATTGTGGACGGGGCAAAGTTAGAATTTGGCGCTACCCCTCCCAACTTTTACTTGTGACAAGACAAAAATGACATTAGTAGTATAAATTTGGTGTCCCCTAAATTTCCAACCGAGGCAACTGACTTCTTTCCGTCCTCTTTTCGCGCGGCGTTCTTCATAAACTTCGTGACAAATATCAGATCAATAATAAAATTTCCTACATAAAATAATATAAATGGAGGGTCATGCTGCTGCACAAACTGCCGCAACACTCTAATGGCCAAAACCAAAGCTACAGTAAAATTTTGAGGTAAATGAAATGTCAGCAAATGGTAATTTTTTGAAGGGGAATTATGCTTAATGCCATAAATCGCAAAGTCGGGAAATACTTCTATTATGATGATTAGAACTAACTGCTGATTAATTCCGCACACAGATAAATAAAGTAAACTCTTAAAGGCAAAATTATCTGTTCAAAATATTAAAAAATTTCGGTGAATGCATTTTTTGAGGGTTTGAGAGAACAATGTTTTGAGGTCTAGAAGCTACAATGGCTGTTACCTCGAATGATCCTTAATACACAGAAACCAATACAGAACACCTTTTTATTATTACATGAAATACAGTACATACATTTAATACACATCACATGGACAACACAAGACATCCATGCCGCTAGCTGGATTCGAACCAGGGTCCAGCGGTGTGGGAGGAGCCGTCGCTACCGACCACGCCACTGGATCGGCATGAATGCATTCGTAAGAAAAAAAAAATAATAAATATGATATGTTGTATGGAAACGCTTCTTTTTTATTGGAGTCGTTCCTGTTTTTTCTTTTTATCAGAATCGTTCCGACATAAAGGAATGAGTCCAAAGAACTCTTTTATTTCGGTGACGATTCCGGCTGGAACAATGCATTAAAAGGAACGCTATTGACCGTCTTTAGTATATACTTGTAAAAGTATCAGAGTTCTTTGAATTAGAAAATTAGCATGGCGTTTATATTCTTGGTAATATTCTCTTAATAATGACCTTCGTACATACACACAACTAGATAAAAGATTCATTGGTGATTTCATCTGTTATAACGGCAGTTTTTTAAATTTTAAAATAATTGCATTTGAAAGTTCCTTTGAATGATTCAAGTTCTGGCTAAAATGCTTACAAGTCATAATTCCCATGACAAAATTTTCATGTAAGACAGTGAACATGAAAAAAGAAAGAAAAGAAAAAGTATCTGACTATAACCATTATAATTTTTTTATATATTACTTTAAAATTTTCAAAATAAAAAAAAATTAAAAATGACTCCTTCAGGGGAAAATAAACTGTTCCCCCTAAGACTTTTCGTTACTACTTAGTTATCCTGTTGATCAATTTTGCCAAACTAATAGCCAAATTATATATATTGACATATTTTTTATTTTAAATTAAAAATATTGATAAGTAATAGAATATTAATAAAAATACAAATAAAAATCACTTAATGATGTTTTAAACATGTGTATTGTATTTAATATCATATAATGTGACATTCACGATCATCCATTATTGGCATTTAATCTTATAGTTTGGCGATAGTTTTTTGGACGGAGGGATAACCAAGTAGTACCGGAATTTCTTTCTCTTTAGTATTTCATTTCCCAACATGAAGAAATAGTGAAAAGAATTTTCCTGTTCTTTGTACCCTCTTTGAAATACTTTTTTTTCTTATCAACTAAGTTTTACATGCGAAGTTTTAACAGGTTAAAAATATATTGTTTTGTGTTTTAAAGAAAATGACTGCAATACAGTTTGAAACCTAAAATCTTCTTATTTTCCCTCTGCTCACAGGTGCTGCTAATAAAAAACATTGGCCCAAAAATTTTATCATCAACTTTTGATTGGTGTTATGCAGAATTAATCCTTAACTACTGTTAGGAGTATCAATAAGAATTGTAAAAAAAAATTAATTATACACAAAATATTAACAAAATGAATTTAAAATTGTGCATTTTATGCAGGTATTCTTGCAAATTCATTATTTCTGATTGTTAAACAGATGAAGGTGCATCTACTAAATACAACTTCAGTTTTTTTTCCCTTAAAAGAAAAAGAAAGTTTTTGCATCTGTAAGCTTTTATTTGTCTAATATTTTATACTAAGTGCTGAACACTCATTTTACAAATTGACATAGACTCGATATATTAATCTGATCTTTTATATTTGCATGTGGTTTCTGGGTAGAAATGTGCTGGAGCAGGAGTTTTCATCATCACTTGAGTAACTCAACTTCGATTTGTTGTAAAAGTACTTGCCAATAAGCACCTTCACAAGTCTAATAATTTCCGTGAATCGATTTTTTTTTTGTTACTTTTCTACTCCTTATGTTCATCACTAGATCTTATATTTCACCATTCATTTTATTACTCCCAGACTTGTTTCAACTGTGGGATTTTTTAAAAATCTTTATCTGCTTTTAAATCACGCTAGAATGCAAAATTTTCAAAACAATAATAATAATTTAAAAAAAATAGTGACAGTCTGCTTTCTTTCATCAAAACCTTTTCTATTCCAGACATCTCAAAAGTTTTTATTACTTATGAGTATTGAGAAAAGCTCAGAATTTTTATTTATAAATTAGCTAAACAGTGTACAATTTGGTTTAATTTACTAAAGCGTATATAGCCCACCCCTTCTTTTTTTAGTCTTAATATTTTTTCATATTTTGTTTGTCGTCTTACGGTTTTTCTTTCCCTCTCCATGTTTTTACCATGGTGGCGATTCTTGTTGAGCTTTCCCCCATGTTTTCTCTTTCCTTTTTATCCCTCGTGTTTTACCTTCATCTCTCATTGAGGTAAATAACGTGCTTTGGCAAGTTCAAATCTTTATTTTCCCTTGAAAAAGGCCAAATAGTTTGATTGAAGCCGTTCCCATTGTACACTGTTTAGCAAAATTATAAATAAAAATTATGAACTTGCCTCAGTACTCATATAGTAAACCACAGTGTAAAGTCCACTTTTAACCATTTTATTACTTATCATCACTTCTAAATATTGCATTGTGTTAATTATCACATCATCAAATAAGATATTGTGGAATTTCAAAAGAAAATATAAAAGTTAATTTAACAACCATTTTAAAAAGTATCAATCAGAATACCTTAACAATAACCAAAACTTTTATTGAATAATGGTAATAATTATAGTCATTCATTGTAATTTTGATACATAGAGTGAAGCTGTGAAAAAAATATATCAAACATTTGATCCCTAGGATCAAAGTTACCCTGGATGATTGTGGTGGCATGGCTACCACAATTGGCAATTGAATGCCAAAAGAAAATGAAATATAAATAAAACATAGTTTATTTATAATCTTATAATGTCACATTTTGGTTTCCTTTAATATTTATCTCTATTTAAATTGATTAAGCTAATTAATAACAAACAGCTTATCTGCAAAAAATAGTTTTAAAAAAGAAACTTTGCAGTTTAAGTAGAAAAATGCGATTAAAGAAAAGCTTAATTTAAACCTCTTTATTTACTAAATACTGCAAAAAAAAAAAAAAAAATCCCTGAAATTAATAATTCACCAATGAACTAATTTCTAACAGGCATTTAATCAGTACATTTATACACTTGTATAGTAATGTTTACATAAATATTAGCTGATTCAAAATCTTGCTCTGCACATCTGAACAAGCCTTAGGAAACGTAAAAGCAGTAATTACCTTATTTACTACTCTGTTTGGATGGTGACATGGATACATTTTGAATATTGATTGCAAATCAATCAGGAAAAGCAAAATCATCAAATTAGAAAAAAATAACAAATGCGTGTGCAATTTGTGCTAGCATTCAGCCATGAAATGCAGTTGTTAAATCCCATATTTAACGCCTGCTCTCATCGGATCAGTGGTGTGCTGCAAATAGCCTCTAACCTGGCTGCTTTGTTGCCATGGATTGATGGAATGCAGCAAATATCCTCTTACCCAGTAAATTTTAATTTCTTTAAAAAATTTTTGAAATTGAAAAATCCGGCTGCGAAGTGCACTTTCCGGTGTTAGCATCCACACATGACAAAAATTTCAGAGACCTGTTGTAATTTTAGTATTATTTGTGGTCAAACAGGCAGGCAAATAGACATCTCTTATTTTAGATATATAGATTAAATTATAAAAATATATTATCTACTTCTGTATCTATTTTTAAACACTGTATAAAAATTTGAGTAAAAACAATTTGATCCCATAATTATACTAAAAGAATCTCATATGAGTGTGAAGAACTGAAGTGGAATACAATGGACATTAATAATTTCTTTTTCTTACAAAATATTAATTCAAATACTAAAAATATTATTTAATTTTATTTATACAACTTTTAAAATTATTTTGTATTATTCAATTATTCAAAACACTTTTTAAAAATAAGTGAAATTTTTGTTAAAAATGTTTTGTTTTGTTGCTCATTTTCAACAATCTCTTTCTTATTTTCCGACATTTTCAATTGATTAAAAATCATTTCTGCCATTTTTATTATTTTTATTTATAGACAGCAGCACTAGACTTTATGATGTAATGGACAGTAGGGTGGGCCGAAAAAAACTTTTTTTCGATTTTCTATTACGGCGGGTGCGGAAAAGTGGCCACTGGTGGCACTCAGTTCACACAAAAAATTTGAAATTTTTTGGACTTTTCCTTACCCTGCCGCAAATGGCTTGAAAATTTGAAAAAATGCTGTTTTTTAAACTTTTTTAGCTAAAAAGTTAAAAATGTTAAACTAAATTTATTTTGGCTGTATATACTTGAAAAGGCATCTTTAACGTACCAAATGCTTAAAAAAGTTCTGATAATGTATTATTTAATTGCTAAGTGTATTTTAAATAAGCCGATTTTCATAGCTTTTTCACGTATAACAGGCAAAAATTATATTGGTTTGAATCATTCGTTAATTTCTCTCTTATTTATGTTCCTTGGTCTTTAAATTTTTTCTATGCATCAAAGGTCATATATTTGGGCAACGGGCAGCAGTATAACTCAAAAACAAATCTGGAAGGTGAGAAGGGGTGAAGTGGGACTCTAAGCGTGCGCAATGCCTCATCGTAATGTTGAGGGAGTTGAGGAGGAAATAAAAGAGAAGAGAAAATTGCGATAAGGGATTGTTATTATTTTACTATGCTCAAAACGTGCGACATATGTTCAGTGTGGTCGTGAAACCTTTTCCTAGGAAGATTCGGTACTTTTTGGATCATTTAACGCACCATTACAGTGTTTTGTGCTGACGACACAAAACACTGTACGACGAGCTTAGAAATGGCTAGAATGAAGGTCCATGACAATGTAAAAGACACGCGACAGCATGAAAAAGATCCTTTTTGGGGCACCATGCTTATTGAAAGACTTGCAATTGCCAACTTATACTGATATCATGCGCCACTACTACTGGTTGCGAAGCGATATGGCAGAAAATCGAGAAATCCAATATTAGTCAATAGATGATGTTATTAATATGGTAGGTGAAAAAGTTACTGAAATCTGAAAAAAGCTTCCATACCAGTGTTTTCCCAACGACCAATTAAAAAAATATATTAAAAACTACTAAAAGGTTTCACCATATCATGTGAATTCTTCGCGGGTTGTCTTTACTTCGAAGCCCATACGATTACAGGATTTCCACAATGATCTACACTTCTTTTAATAATGATAGTTTAGAATAATAGTTTAATGATAGGTGAAAAAGATACCGAAATCTGAAAAAAAGCTTCCATACCAGTGTTTTCCCAATGATTAATTCACAAAAAGAATAAAAACTACTAAAAGGTTTCACCATTTCGTACGAATTCTTCACGGGTTGTCTTTACTGTCAAGCCCATACGATTTCAGGATTTCTCCAATGATCTACATTTCTTTTAATAGTTTTTAGTCTTTTTGTAAATTGATCGTTAGAAAAACACTGGCTTTTATTCAGATTTTGGTAACTTTTTCATCTACCATTTTAATAACATCATCTATTGACTAATATTGGATTTTTCGATTTTCTGCCATATCGCTTCGCAACCAGTAGCAGTAGCGTATGATATCAGTATAAGCTGACAATTGCAAGTCTTTCAACAAGCATGGTGCCCAAAAAGGATACTTGTCATGCTGTCGCGTGTCTTTTACATTGGCGATGGACCATTCCATGGACCTTCATAATAGCCATTTCTAAGCTCGTCGTAATAAAACGCACAAAACACAGTAATTATACGTCAAACGATCCAAAAAGTACTGAATCTCTCTAGGAAAAGGTGTCACATCCACACTGAATTAATGTCGCAGATTTTGAGCATAGTAAAATAATAACAATCCCTTATCGCAATTTTCTCTTCTCTTTTATAACTTCCTTCACTCCCTCAACATTACGATGAGGCACTGCGCACGCTTAGAGTCTTGTTTCATCCCCTTCTCACCTTCCAGCTTTGTTTTTGAGTTATACTGCTGTCCGCTGCCCAAATATAGGACCTTTGATGCATAGAAAAAATTTAAAGACCAGGGAACATAAATAAGAGAGAAATTAATGAACGATTCGAACCAATACAATTTTTGCCTGTTATACGTGAAAAAGCTATGAAAATCGGTTTATTTAAAATACACTTAGCAATTAAATAATGCATTATCAGAACTTATTTAAGCATTTGGTACGTTAAGGATGCCTTTTCAAGTAAATACAGCCAAAATAAATGTAATTTAACATTTTTAACTTTTTAGCTAAAAAAGTTCAAAAAACAGCATTTTTGCAAATTTTCAAGTCTTTTGCGACAGGGTAAGGAAAAGTCCAAAAAATCTCAAATTTTTTGTGCGAACTGAGTGCCACCAGTGGCCACTTTTCCGCACCCGCCATCATCGGAAATCGAAAAAAAGTTTTTTTCGGCCCACCCTAATGGACAGCAAATCATTATGATTTTTTCATAAAAATAAAAATATTCAACTGGATGTATGCAGGATTTCAGGAGAATATCAGTATTGAAGACTCCGTCAATCCCCACTCCTAAAATCCGCACATAATTTATAGATGTAAACAATGAAACATTAAATTCAGATGTAGGTGCAAAATTTGACTTTTTTAGTTTTTTAAAATTCCATACTATTTTTAATTTGCAATTTTTGTTCAGGTAATTGAATTCATGTTTTTTCATGAAGAAAGAATAATTTATTCCTGAAAAAATCAAGATATTGCTGATATCATTGGTAATCACAATCCTACCAAATATACTTATGTTTTA
Source organism: Maratus speculifer (assembly GCA_964019185.1). Taxonomy (NCBI): domain Eukaryota; kingdom Metazoa; phylum Arthropoda; class Arachnida; order Araneae; family Salticidae; genus Maratus; species Maratus speculifer. Next base: position 36,134,339 of record OZ025303.1, read on the forward strand.
ATGAAGCTTTTTTAGTTATTCAATCTAGCAAGACCTGAAATAAAGCTTTGTTTTTTTATGATCCTGATATGAATTAGTAATGTACCTTTATGAGGTAAGTTTCATTGAATTAATTAGGAAAAACATATTCCATCTTTACAATGAATATATAATTGTACATTATTGATTATTAACTTGACCTTTGCTTTTAATATTTTAATCATGTTAAGAATTATCTAAATTTTTATTACAGTAGACTCTCTCAAATCCACCACCCTAAAATCTGCACATATTTTATGGATGTAAACAATTCAGATAAATGGATAAAATTTGACATTTTTTAGTTTTATATCAATTCCATATATTTTTTAATTTGTAATGTTTGTTAATATTACTGAATTTGTGTTTTTTTTCATGGAGGAAGAATAAATTTATTTCTGAAAAAAATCAAGATATTGCTAATATCATTGGTAATCACAATCTTATTAGCAAATATATTTATGTATTAATCAAGCTATTGGTTATTAAGTCTGGCGAAACCTAAAATAAAACTTCCTTATTTTATGATTTTGATATGAATATAGCAATTTAACTTTACAAGGCAAGTTTCAATAAATAATTTAGGTTGTTGTATTTTGTGACGGCCGATTATCTACGCTAGGGATATAGGCCCAGGGGGAGGTATGCCCTTCGTGGGGGTCTTTCTAAGGGAACCTAACCCGTATTTACGCAAGGTTCGAAGAAAACCACGAAAACTCCGAACGGTTAGGCCGACGGCCGCGATTGGGTTCGAACCCAGCACCTGCCGTCTACCAGTTGAGAGGTCTGAACATCTCGGCCACTGGTATAAATAAATAAATAAATAATTTAGGAAAAATATATTTCATCTTTATAATGAATGTTTAATTTTATATATTTATCATTAACTTGACTTTTGCTTTTAATATTTTAATCATTTTAAAAATTATCTAAATTTTTATTATTTTAGTTTATTACTTATTTTAATATTTTTATTATATTGTAAACATTTGTTATAGCTCCAATTGCATTATTAATTACATTCAAATTGCTGTTTAAAAAATGTAAACAAAGCAATGACCAGAAATCTGCAAAATCCTAAAATCTGCACATCTTCTGGTCCAAACCTGTGCAGATTTGAGGGAGTCTACTGTATTTTAGTTTCTTACTTATTTGAATATTTTTATTATATTGTAAGCATTCATTAGTTTCAATTGCATTATTAATTACATTCAAATTATTAAAAAAAAATAAGCAAAGCAATGACCAGAAATCCACAAAAATTCTAAAATCCGCACAACCTCTGGTCCCAAGCTGTGCGGATTTGAGAGAGTCTACTGTTTCCTTTTATTAAATTAATTTACTGAAATTAGAAAAAAATTTCCAACAAAGCAATATTATCGAAAAACTTTGACCTTCTGCATGTTTATACACATTTCCTTATTTTATGCACATTATGTTAATACAAACTTTTTGATTTCTGTCTGTAAATAAATAAATATATATATATATATATGTATATGTGTATATTTGTTGGTAATTTGTATGCCATATTGAATACCTCCACCCCCAATTTTTATTAGTATTTTTGTTATTATTATTATTATTATTAATATAGACTCACTCTTGGGACCAGAATGCAGATTTTAGAATTTTGCAGATTTCTGGTCATTGCTTTGGATACATTTTTTAAACAGTCATTCGAATGTAATGAATAATGCAATCGAAAATATAATGAATGTTTAAACAGTGGCATAGCAAGGATGGGTGACACCCGGTGCAAAAATATATTGTGTCACCTCCCCCTGCCCCCCGCGCTGATCCATCATATTTTTTCAATCACAATTCTATGTTATTACAACAAATGACCATACTATTCCTTATTTATATTTTGTCCTCCTGCATAAAAAAACACCGGAGCAAATCATCCCTCAATCCATAGTCCAATGTACTGTCTATTGAAGAAAATTCTTTCTTTTTAAAGTTTGCTTTTGTTACCCACTTGTTGGATAGGTTGATTTTTGTTCCATTATGCATAACTTATTTAGATACACCATTATGTACAAAATTTTGCATTATCATAGAAAAGAAAATTAACTCTATTCTGTAGTGCGCTGGAAACTTCATTTTATTTTTGAATTCTTTTTCAAAATCTTATAAGATTAAATATGTATATGTATTTGCAAATAAAGATTGGGTGTCACCCCCTTAGAGCATGACATCCGGGGCAGACCTCCCCCCCCCCCCCCAGCTACGCCACTGGCTGACAATATAACAAAACATGAAAATAAGTAATAAACTAAAATAATAAAAATGTACATAGTTTTTTAAATGATAAAAATATTAAAAGCAAAGGTCAAGTTAATAATCAATAATGCATGGTTAAATATTCATTATAAAGATTAAATGCATTTTTCCTAAATTATTCTGTGAAACTTGTCTCATAAAGCTACATTACTAATTCACAAATCATAAAATCAGGAAATTTTATTTCATGTTTAGACAGTCTCAATAACTAAAAAAGCTTCATTAATACATAAATATATTTGGTAAGAAGATTGTGAATATGAGTAATGTCAGCAATATCTTGAATTTTTTTAAGAAATGAATTTATTCTTCCTTCATGAACAAACATGAATTTTAACAAAAATTTCAAGTAAATTGTATATGAAATTGATATAAATATAAAAAAGTCAAATTTTGTCCATATATCTGAACTGAATGTTTCTTTGTTTACATCCATAAATTATGTGCAGAATTTAGGGTTGTGGAATTTGAGGGAGTCTACGGTATAAAATAAACGAATCAGTCTTGTTGGCAACATGAAAATCGTAATGTACATCCTAGATATTTGCCGGGCCGGGCTTCGGCCCAAAGCCCAAGCCGTGTCTGGCCCCTGAGCAGGCTTCAGGCCAACCTCAATTAACGACACTCGGATGAGGTTGAACCTAGACACTAATACTTTCAGGCCCAGCTCGGGCCTTACTTTTTTGCTGATGAATCGGACCGGGCCCAATTTATTTTTTCCATATGGAAAAATGCTAGGAAGAATGAAATCAGTCCCCGAAAAGGAATGATTTCATTCTTCCTAGTCTTCATGGACCAAAAAATCAGTTTCGGTTGAATCATCCCGTATGAAAATCATTTTCTCGACATGGCGAATTTTTTTTCAAAAGTCAGTAAAATTTTGCTTGGTCCAAAAGTTTTTACAAAAAACACATATACTTTTAAGTCATCATTATTCTACAAATAAACATTAGAATTTATTCTTTTTAAAGAATCATAGATTTCTAGGCTTGTTAAAAATGAGTTAAACACATGAAAAAATCTATGATGGAATTTTCTTTTAAACTAAAACCTGGAAATTTCTAATAAACTTCTTTTAAATTGTTTATCAATGCAAAATGAGTACAGTAATATCCAAGAAAAAAAATGTATTTAACATTTACACCTGCTAAGAAGGGAACATATTTTTTTTCTTTCCGATGCAATTCAGTCTTAGAATATTTTACTTTTATCATATACCATTTTTTAGATTTTTATGTCTCCATAACATGGAATATGGATTAATAATACTAATGATAATTGAAACATTTATATAAAACAAACAAAGTTCATTAAAAGCATAAATATTGCAGCCTATGGCACTTCTGCATAAATGAAGGCAATAAACATGAAAAAAAAATACCAAGGTAAGTTTTTTTGGTCAGATCTCTTCTGTAAGAGTAATAATCAATGTTTTGTAGAAATTCACTCGAGTTGGGCCGAAATTTAAACTTTTTTACAAGACCCGGGCAAGTTCGGTCCTTATTTTTGTCTATTATATCGGGCCGAATTGGGCTGTTAATTCTTCTCTAAGGGCCTGGCCGAAATTTTAATTTCAATAACAGGCCGGACAGGGCTGAAGTTTTTTTCTATGAATCGGGCACAGCTCAGGCCTGCAAATTTTGGCCCATGCAAACCTCTAATGCTTACAGACAAATTCCCCTGACTTTTGAGAATTTTTACAAAGTTCTCTGAGTTTTCCGTATTGATAAACTTCCTGGATTTTACCATAATTCTCTGATTTCCAGATTCAGTACATACACTTTTCTACATTAAACATAATGAACAATGTTAACATATTAACATTGTTCATTGTATTGAATGTAGAACGAGGTGTTTACAGAATCTCAAAATAGTCTATAGACTATATTACATTTAAAAACAACAGCTGTAATTTAGGAAAACAATACTATAAAGTCACATCTGCATAAGATAATACCAAACATAAGAACATGATTAAAACTTTTTTTTGTAATTTTTTTAAATTCTGATAAGTTCTTTTTTTATATTTTATTTCTAAAAAAAATTTTACTAACCCTAAATTTGTTTCATATGGGATGCTAATTTTTTTTTATCTAAAAGTGTGGCAAGATTCTAAGCACCAGATTTACCTGTGAACAAAACAAGAATCTTCCATCAAGAATTTTAACACACACATGAAATTATTGTAATAACAGCTTGTTTTCATTTCTGATATAAATTCTTTGACCAATGTCCTACCTGAGTTTTAATTGAAATCGATTGAATCATTGATTTAATTACAATTTACAAATCATTCAAACTGAATCGTTCGCTAAAGGTATCATTCTTTTTCACTTTAAAAAGTAGAGTATTGCAGTTTGTGATAGTCTTATCAATGAACTTTTTCGAAAGTAAAATTTTCCTCCTTATATACCTCAATTTTTGTAATGATTCATTAAACTTAAGTATTTTGATAAGTTATTCAAATGATCTATTTAGTTACGGTGTCACTGCATATAACTTAATCACATTTATTTTCCTGGCCATCTTTGGCATATATTTTAATGAAAATGATAAACATTTTATTGTATATAAATCATTGAGGAAATTCACAAATAACAGAAATAATGAATTTTCAATATTTTGAAAGTATAACATTAAGGATTTCATTTAATATTGCTGAATACTTTGTTAATTCCAGATTATTTGATGAGTTTTATTGAAATTCACAGAATTCGATGGAGGTATAACATATGCCTATAAATCGAACAATAATTTCTAAACAAATACACTTATTTTGAAATGATGTGTCCACTTATATATTTTTTTACCATAGTGTCATTTCGCTGGTTTGAAATGTGAGATGCATTATAATACAAGATACCCTGGGGCCAAGTGCTAATATTATGCATAATTATGAAGTAATTTCGGAGTTGGCAAACACGAGTTTTGAGAGAATGACTGTGAGTTAGAGGTCTGCACGATCTGAAATTTCCAGGCCCTAGCGAACGAAAAAAATATTGGCCCGGGCCGTAAGTTAAAATTTCAGCCCGAGCCCCGCCTGGCCCGAATGAAAAAAATATTGAAAGTTAAAATTTTGACCTTCTTGTCCCAGACCAGAAAAAAAGTTAAAAATTTGGCCCGAATCTGACCGAGCTCGAGCGAATTCCTACAGAACATTGATCTTTACTCTTACGAAAGAGTTCAGGCCAAAAAAACTTATCTTAGTCTTTTTCTCTTTTTTTTTTCATGTTTATAAAATCTATTTATGCTGAAGTGCCGTAGGCTGCGATATTTATGCTTTTAAGGAAACTGTTTGTTGTATGCAAATTTTCAGTTATTATTGGCATTATTAATCCATTTTCCATGTAATGGAGACAAAAAATCTAAAAAATGGAACACGGTAAAAATAAAATCTTCTAAGACAGAATCGCACTGAAAAAAAAAAAAATACGTTTTCTTCTTAGGTGATGTAAATGTTTAATATATTTTTTCCCGCCTATTGTTGTATTAATTTTGCATGGATGAACAGTTTAAAAGGAATTTACAGTTTTCAGTTTAAAAGAAAATTCCATCATAATCATGTTTTTTATGTGTTTAATTACATTTTAAAACGCCTAGTAATCTACGATTCTTTAAAAAGAATAAATACCAATGTTTAATTGTAGAATAATGATGACTTAAAAGTATATGCCTTCTTTGTAAAAATTTTTGGACCAAGCCTAATTTTACTGACTTACGAACAGACTTGGCCATGTCGAGAAAAGTATTTTCATACAAGATGATTCAACCGGAACTGATTATTTTGGTCATTGAAGATAAGGAAGAATGAAATCAGTCTCGGCTTCGTAAGGAAAAAATACGTTAGGCACGGCCTAATTCTCCAGGAAAAAAGTAAGGTTCAAACTTGGCTCGAAAAAATTAGTGACTAGCCCCGGCCCGAATGCCGTTAATGGAAATCGGCCCGAACCCTCCTCGTGGGCCAGATTAGTATGCATATTAGCATTTTTATGTTGCTAACAACAGTAATTCGTTTATTTTATACAATGGATTCCCTCAAATCCCACAATCCTAAAACCTGCACATAATTTATGGATGGGAACAAAGAAACATTCAGTTCAAGTATATAAGGACAGTATTTGACTCAATATATATGACGACAATGTATTAATTATTCTTAAACTCTAGGTGTGTAAACAAAAAGGTAAACGTCATATATTTTAGCGAAGAATTTTCTCCGAAATCTAACAGGGCACTGTCAACAAATTGAAAAAGAATGGAGATCTTTTGGATAACCCTGTCAAAACTAATGAAGTAAAAGAGTTCAAACCGCAGATTATGATTAAGTGGCTTATTGTAATGAACTGTGTTCTTTTTTATTAGCATGTAAACTCGAAGATAAATTAAGGTTTTTATGAAAACGGTCCCAAATTTTGCTGTTTTTTTGCTTATAATTTGCTGAGTTTTTAATAAAAACAATATTCTTTTCAGAAAATATGATAAACAAGATTGTACATAGCACGTTGCAATGAAAATAAAAATATTAATAATTGCATGAAAAATGGACAAGTTTACTAAATAAAGTTTCAGTGTGCATGTGTGATCTCATTCAAAATGCAATTTGCAAAATTTGTTAGCTAAATGTATACAGCACCTTTTGTAAATCTCAAAAACATAGCTTGAAAAGTCTGAAAATTACCGTCGACAGAATAAGATCGAAATTCGCTATTCCCAAAATGAATGAAAAAGATGAGGGGCTGTATCCATATTCCATTGATTAGTGTCTACACAATATTGCACGTATTTGGATACAGCTACTTTTTTTTTGTTTCATTTTGAAAAAAAACGGACTTTATGTTATTCTATCGACGATAATTTCAGAATTTTTATCAAAAAATTTCGAAAATATTTGTGAGAAATGGAGCGAGAAAGTTTAGTGATACCCACAGTAAAAAAAGTTCACAATTATTAAGGATCCAAGAACAGTGTCCTTTAGAGACCATGAAGCTGCATCTCATCGAGTTCACAGCTGAAATTCCTGAACCAGTTAAAATTCGAATCGCATATTAAAACGCAACTGCTCTGCCAATTCATACCTTGATGTAAAATACCTGAAAACCCGATTTTAGTGGTTGTTTCGTAGGTTTATCACTCGGTTTTCCCGCACTCAAAAGTATGATAACATGAAGAACTGGGAGCAAAAATTCACGATGGTAAACCAACGAATCAACCGCTAATATCAGGTTTTCAGTATTTTCTCCCCGCCGAGATATGACTTATCAAAGTGTTTGCATTTTAATATGCGAATCAAGTTTTAAATCATGCTGGAATTTCAGCATTGAAATCAATGAAGTGATTGTCTATGCTGCCGTCTCCCGTTCTATTAGAATGTATTTTTATTTTTTAAGAAGCCTGGAAACAGGAAACATTTAACCCTCTCGCTATGTTTTCTTTTCTTTTTTTTTCAACTATTTGGAAAACAGTTGTCTTCGGTAGAGAACTGCAAAATCTGAATCTTTTTATTGGTTAAATTTACGAAACTTATTTTATTTTATTCGTTTTATAATTGGTCCAAATTTAATGTCCAAAAATGGAATAACTTCTGTTGCCACAATGACAAAAAAAGTGATAAAAACATTAAACGAAATAATAATTTGAAAACAAACTGTGATAAAGTTTTCAAACTAATTTTATTTAAAAGTGCAATTTTTTTTTAAATTAAAAGTAGTATTAAAAAATGGCGCATTTTATTTTATTACATATTTCAAATTTACATATATTTTAGAATTATTATGTATATATTTTAAAAAACTTATTTTTAAAATATAGAATTAGATCATTATAAAAAGGATCTCAGAAGTCATGGGTTGTGCAACGAGATGTTTAAAAGAAAGCCAAAAAACGATAAACAAGAACTAAAAATCATACGCCAAGTCCAGATTATGTAACACTTTCCAACACGCTCAGAATAGTGTAATAAAATTTTACAATTTATTAGGGTGAAAGACATGTCTAAATGAACAATAGAAAAAGCAGTTGGAAACCCAGTTACTGCAATGAAATATAAAAAAAAGTTGAATAAATCACAATAAAATTTAAAAATCATGCAGGATGTGTTTCGAGCTGGAAATTATAAACGCCTATCATCAAAATTATAACAGCATATCAACAGCTGATGTAAACACGTGTAGATGACAAAAAAGGTCACAAAAACAACTTTTTGTGACTTTATCCTTTTAGGAATACACGTTGTAATTTTCTGTTGAAGGTCCTCTGTAATAATTTTCACTTCTTGTGAATTATTTAGATATCATGATGATTTATACAGTTTTAATATCTCATTCTGATTTATTGCCAGCTTTTAAAAGGTATTGTATACGCAAGTGTTCTTTTAGGCTATCACTTTGAAAATCTTTTTGGAACATAATTCACAAATAGTTTTCCATGTGCATGGATGCACAAATGTCTTTTTAAATCACCATTTCACGAAAATCCTGTGGAACATATTTTAAAAACAAAAGGTTTTTCCTTAGTATTGAACTGAAAAAAGATTTGCTTGTCCATACAATGTAAAAATTCCATATAACATAATTCACACTCAAGGTTCCTTTGTATGGATACTACTTATGTGTTGCTTTAAGTGAGCATTTTGTGAAAATCCTTTAAAACACAATTCACACACAAAAGGTTTTTCCTTTGTATGGGTACGTAAGTGCATCTTTAGAGTACTTTTATGTGAAAATCTTTTGGAACATATTTCACAGATAAAAGGTTTTTCTTTTGTATGGGTGAGCAAGTGTTGCTTCAAATTACCACGTTCTGAAAACCCTTTGGAACATACTTCACAAACATAAGGTTTTTCCTTTGTATGAATATGTAAGTGTTTCTTTAGAATACTTCTTTGTGAAAATCCTTTGGAACAAACTTCACAAACAAAAGGTTTTTCCTTTGTATGCACAAGCAAATGTCTTTTTAGATCATTACTATAAGAAAATCCTTTGGAACATATTTCACAAACAAAACGTTTATCCTTTATGTGAGTTCTTAAGTGTTCCTTTACACTACATTTATTTGAGAATCCTTTGAAACATATTTCACAAACAAAAGGTTTTTCTTTTCTATGTGTATATAAGTGTCTCTTCAGACTATAATTTCGGGAAAATCGTTTGGAACATATTTCACAAATAAAAGGTTTTCCATTTGAATGAATTAATAAGTGCTTTCTTAGATTACTTTTCTGGGAAAATCCTTTAGAACATATTTCGCAAACAAAAGGTTTTTCTTTTGTATGGGTACGCAAGTGTCTTTTCATATTACCACCTTCTGAAAAACCTCTGGAACATATTTCACAAACAAAAGGTTTTTCCTTCATATGTATGCGCAAATGTACATTAAAATGATCCTTTTGTGAAAATCCTTTGGAACAAATTTCACAAACAAAAGATTTTTCCATTGTATGTATATGCAAGTTATTTTTCAGATTACCACCATGTGAAAATCCTTTAGAGCATATTTCACAAACAAAAGATTTTTTCTTTGTATGGACAAACAAATGTTTTAAGAGATAATTTCTTTGTGAAAATCTTTAGCAACCTATTCTACAAACACCTGTTTTTTTTCCTTGTGCATAAATGTGTACAAGGTCTGATGGACAAGGTTTCTGATGTCCATTTTTTGAAAATCCTTTGAAATATGTTTCACAAGCCACAGTGTTTTCTTTGAATAGATGTGACTGATGATTTTCGTAGAGAAAATGTTTAATTTGATATGATGTAGAAGATAAATGTCTGCATAAAAACGTGCAATATTTTGTTGAAGTTCTCCAAAACATTCTTTTAAACAATATGGCTGTTGTCTACCTTTTATTCTGAAATGTTGAAAAAAATAAAGAAAACTTTATTATTTGCAGTGTTAAATACATATCCATCATCAATCCACAGAATTCTATAATTTAGGGAACCACAAAATTAAAATGAGATACATTTCTAGATCATACTCATTAACATATTACCCTTTATAAATATTGATGTTTTTAAAAAGCAAAAGAACCACAGTAGTAACTTCTGTAGGATAACACAAATTTCTTATATGTTATTGTTAAATGATATTTCTTTACCATGTAAAGTCAAGTAGAAGTACGAAAACAATAAATAAAAATTGAAACACCCTAATTTTATCACAAATAATGTAACAAAATATAATAAAATATGGTTGACAATTCAAAAAAATCAAAATGGCAAAAAGAAATTATATTACTTGAACAACCCTGCTTTATTGAACAATTGCTTCTTATATAGATGTGATTAAATATTTTCATATGAGCTTTGTATGAAAAGCTGGAATGGTGTTGTGACACATTCTGTATTCCACCGATGGGTTAAAAATTTAAAAAAAGTTGGTATGAAATAATTAAAATTTCCTACTTTAAATACAGAAAAGTTTTTTGGGAAGGAACTAAATAAGGTGCAGGTGCTAAACACATGATTGTTCTCGAATTTACAGGTGCTTTTCACCAAGCAGTATACACCATGCAATATTTGTGTTCTTCAAGTTGAAAGAAATCTATTATTTAAAAAGCTTGAAATTCACTTCCTTTTCAGACTATCATTTATTTGAGCATGCTTAATGGAACTACGCGGGGGAGGTCTAAAAATAAGTTTTTCTTGTCGACTGTGGTCAGAATTGTGTATGAAAATCAAAAAACAGACTGAGACAAGACATATCTTTATTTTTTCCACATAATCACCAAGTACATTGAGACATTTATCATACCGCTTGGTAAGCTTCGAAAAATCCTCCAGGAAGAACTCAGAGCTTTGCATACGGCAATACCGTTTAATGATTAGTCCATATGCAAAGCTCTGGTCTTTTCCTGGAGGACTTTTTGTAGCTCATTAAACAGTATGACAAATCGTCACCTGAGAATAATAAGGTTCTATCTGTGTTTTTGAAAATATAGTCTTATCAATATAGAAATAGTTTTTTGTATCACTGGAGGCATTTCTGGATTAAAATATTGTCATAATATAACTGTATTGTTACATATACATTATATATAACATCATTTTGTTGCAAAAATGCCCTCGTAGATACAAAAAGAACCTTTTCTATATGTATAAGTCATTTTTTTTCAAAAACACAGATGGAACCTTATTACTCTCAGGTGATGAAATGTCTGAACGTGCTGGGTACTTAGGCTGTCAAATAAAGTTGTGTCGTATCTTTTATGTCTCATTATATTGTTTGACTTACATAGACACCTCTGTCCACAGACGCGAGGGGATGCTTTGTTTCAGACTCCCCCTCATGTGAGTGACTAACACACAAAACATCATTGAAAGAATTTATATCAAGAAATCATAGATCTGCAAATTTTGTATTATTTTACGATTTCTCTAGTCAGATTTTATAGTTTTTGTTGTATTGATTTCATATGGTCACCGCATTTCAACTCAAACTTAGTTGTACAGTCAAAGTTCTATAATTCGAACATGTTGGATCCAAAGGTTATGCAGATTATGGAATACTGTGGATCATAGAGTATTATGGATTATACGTCATTTTATTATTCCTAGACAGCATTTTAATTCTACAATCAGTATAATATGAAATCTAATAATTAATTTAATATGCTATCTCAAAAAGTGCCTTTTTAAAGTTATCTTATTAAACAAATTATATATGTGTGCATTTAAATAAAAATAATTACACATGTTCCGTAATACAGTTTGTTTTTTACTGTTAATAAAATAAAAGAGTTATATTTTTTAAAAAAGTAGATGTTTTATTATGATTTATTTTTTCAATTTTTTATTATTTGTTTTAAAAAATAATTTTTGGATCATGAATTTGTAATTTTTTTTAAATATTTATTTCATTGTTTACATTTATAAAATAACGTGAATTAAAAAAAAATTGCGAATTATGCGTGCGCGGATTAACGATCCTTGACTATATTTCAAATATTACTGAAATTACTTGGACAGGAGGCTGCCATCAGTGAAACTGTTTGGAAAAGAAATTCGAAAAATCTGGTCATTACACTGTTCAGCCGTTTTCAAGCTTTGATTTAAAAAAAGAATAATGTTTTATAAATGCTTAACACTAATTTTATGTAAGCTTTTCATGTCTACAATTGCGTACTTTGTTTCATAAGTAATATAGACAACTCTTGGACTTTTAAAACTTCATTGAAAAACGGTTTTCCTGATAGACCTTAATGTGGTGGAGGTATTTTGTATGTACATAGGATTAAAATAATTGTTACTTGTTATGCTTTTAAAAAAGGAATAACATTTCGATTAAATAAACTGGTTTTTTTTCAATTCCTCCATTTAGAAATATCGAATAAAATTGACTATAGATGCAGTTTCAAATACAGTGTATATGAAAACTTCAAAGATAACTTCAATTCCTTTATGTTTAAATAACTGTTTTCTATTTGTCAAATAAATCTCTTAATTAATTCAAATATTTATTTTTTTAACTCCACAGAATTATTTTTTATTCTAAAATAAATAAATAAATAAATAAGAATAAATAAAAATGCAACCACTTTTGTGCATTTCTATTTAGTAGAATGCAAAATAAGTAGCAGAAAGCATTGCAAAACCTCACCTTTAAAACAGTAAAAACATTTCCTAAAAATTAATTTAGTGTCACTTTTACTTTCTTCATCATGAGTATAGAATTTTGAGAATTGTTCAGTTTCTGCGGTAAGCACACTTTTTTATAACATTTGTTACCTTTATTGTTGTGAAGACAAAATATTCATTGCAATTTTATAAAATAGATAAACTTTTTATGAAAAAGAATTTACTTATTTGCACACAATTACTGAAAATAAATATTTAATTTATTCAATGTAACCTTCGGTGCATTACTTTTCTGTTTTACTCAAAATACAGCTTTAATAAAGTGTATTTTAATTTTAAAACTAAACTTTTTCATGCTGGTACATAATTTAGATAGTTTAAGGAGAAACAAGGTATAAAGGTTTTTTTTTTTTTTTTTTTTTTTTTTTTTGCGTAAAAAGTATTGAATCAAGAGGCTCATACTTTAGTTATTGTAATAAAATATTGACCAACAAAATTAAAAAAAAAATATTTCAACTGTAACAACTTATAAAATATTAAAAACTTTCTTAACCATGAAGCATGGTCCATAAAACCCTGGTTTGGGTTGGATTAGACAACATAGATGGCGAGTACATGATAAACAGCTTAAAGATAGCTAATATTTTCATAAATATTTAAAATTTAAGCATTCTAATATTAATTTTCATATTACTCTAAATCAGGGTGCGACACTTCGAGTCACTGGGGCACTGTTTCTATCCTGAAACTTGTAGTTGTTAACTAGAAGGCTGTACATAGTCATTTCGAATTAATAAAGCAACGTATCAGTATTGCGGGGTAAGCAAATTTCGGTCCTGGCTTTTGGTACTAGGCTATTTCGGTGCCCACCTTCTAACAACTCAGATACAAATTGTTTTAGGCCTGCCAAAGGCTGTATTTTGAACATTATTTGGACCTTTTTTAAATATTTTTTTATCAAACCCCTATCAAAAATAAATAAATAAATATAAAAAGCTAAATGAATTTTTATAACAAAATAAATTTTTGTAATAATAATGAAATCACAGACAGTTGAAATTTTGTTTGGTTGAATAATGTAACAATTTTACAGGGGAATTGTCATTTTATTATCGTAAAATACCGAAAGTAATTCCCCCTCAAGTATAATCCTCCTCCCCATTTTTAAGAAATTTTTCTTTTTCTTATATTCTTGTATATCCCCCCCCCCCCCCAAAAAAAGAGAAATAATCAAAACCCTTATTTTCAAATTAATAAACATTTTCGGATTAATTAAATCGTAATTTAAATTATGAATCTTCTTTAAATTTAACCCAATTTGCATTTGAAAAAAAAAAGCAGCTTGATAGTCTAGATTTTACAGAATCCTAAAAGACTTTTGAAATAAATATATATATATATATTTTATTTTATTAAACTTTCTTTCATTTATTTAACATTTAAAACTAATTTAAAAACTAAAGATATTTTCTGTATCCAATAAATACTCTTTTAAAATTTATTTATTCTTATGCTGCTTTTTAAACTACATCTTCAGAGAAAGAAAACAACATTGTTACAGTCAAAGTTCTATAATCCGCACAAGTGGGGCCAAAGGTTGTGCGGATTATGGAATATTGTATATTATAGAGTATTATGGATTATACGCCATTTGATTATTCCTAGACAGCATTCTAATTCAATCAGTATAATATGAAAAGACAAATATGAAATCTAATAATTATTTTGTTATATTATCACAAAAAATTTATTTTTAAAGTTTTTTTATTAAAAAAAATTACATATATGGTGCATTTAAATAAAGATAATTACGTATATTCCATAATGCAGTTTGATTTTTACTGTTAATAAAATCAAAGAGTTGTATTTTGAAAAAAAAAAAAAATAGATATTTTAATGATTTTAAATTTTTTTTATATACAATTAGTTTAAAAAAACATTTTTGGGTGACGAATTTGTAAATTTTATTAGCTGTTTATTTCGCTGTTTAACTAAAGTAACGCGGATTATAGAAAATTGCGGATTATGGGTGTGCGGATTTTCGATCCTTGACTGTATTTTCTTTGTGTCATGATTGAGGGCAACAAGATTCAAACTTTTGTTATTTGTTTAGTTTTATATAATTGTACATGACTGATCAAGGGTTTTTTTAAATCTATTTCATTAAACTTGGATTAATTTATTTAATATTTAAAATCAATTCACTAACTAAAAAGAATTTTTTGTATCTATTACTATTGTTTTTTAACATACTTATTTTTAAAATTTTCAAAGGTGTAGATTTTGCAATTAAATAAATAAATTGCATGATGGATATATATATAATATAAATATACAATGATAATTTAATTTTTCATGCTTTATTTACCTTAAAACTTCAAATTAATAATAAAAAAGAATATTTTTTTTTTCAAAAAATCTTGGTTATAAATCCGTTTTTTGCTATATAAGGTAATGTTTTTTAATGAGGGCTTACAATCGGGACTTTATGGTATTACTAATTAAGAGAAAAGATTTTTTTAAGTTAGTTTATTTATCATTAGAATTACATATCTTATATTATAATACAAGCAAATCTTGTGTGTGTATTTTTGTGTCGGTAAATTTTATTTTAAAAATGGCTCTAATGATTTGTACTAAATTTTGCACCTTATCATTTTCAGGAATTAGAAGATCATTGGGTTGGGTCACATATTCCAGAAAATTAGATTAATGATAATTTGGGTCATTATTAATTATGGTAACGTTAATTATACATAAATAAAGGCTCAATCGATCGTGACTAAATGTTGTATTTAACCATTTTCAAGAAATTTCTATTAGTGGGTCATTTCAGGTCAAGTTATTTTTACCTAAAAAATGGCTCCAATGATTTTCATTAAATTTTATATTCTACAGTTTTGATTTAGGAGAAGACCTTTGGGCTAGACCCCATGTTTGACAAAATTTTAATAACAGATCAATTAAAATCACTATGGGGCAAGTTAATTTTATGTGGGAAACAGTTCTAATTATTTTATCAAAATTTTGTATCACTATATTTTTGGGCATGAGAAGACTGTTGGACTAAGTCATATGTTTGAGAAAATTTGATTAATATACAGTCAAAGTTCTATAATCCACACAAGTTGAGGGCCAAAGGTTGTGCAGATTATGGAATATTGTGGATTATAGAGTATTATGGATTATTCGTCATTTTATTATTCCCAGACAGCATTTTAATTCTATAATCAGTATAATGTGAAAAGATAAATATGAAATTTAATAATTAATTTAATATGCTATCTCAAAAATGCCTTTTTTAAGTTGTTTTATTAAAAAAATGATATAAATGTGCATTTAAATAAAAATAACTACAAATGTTCTATAATGCAGTTTGTTTTTTACTGTTAATAATATAACAGAGTTACATTTTCAAAAATGCTGTTTTTATTGTGATTTTTTTAATTTTTTTATTATTTGTTTTAAAAAAATCATTTCTGGATCACGAATTTGTAACTTTTCTTAACTGTTTACATTCATAAAGTAACGTGAATTATAGGAAATTGAGGATTATAGATCTTTGACTGTATGTCATTTTTGAATCACGGTAGGTTAAGCTGATTTTAGTTAGAAAACGGCTTCAATGATTTTGGTTAATTTTTGTGCTTGAGATTTCAATTTCGAGAAGACTATTAGGTGACATTCCATGCTCAAAAAAATTCCATTAATGAGTCCTTTTTGGTCACAATTGGGCAAATTTAAGCTGATTATATCTAAATAATGGCTCAAATGATTTTGGCAAAATTTTTTAGTACACTATTTCTCACTACAAGAAGACTATTGACATAGGTACATGCTCAATAAATTTCGATTATTGGGTCTTTTTGGGTTACCATAGGTTAAACTAATTTTATCTATAAAACGACTTTAAGGAATTAGGCTAAATTTTATACTCTATTATTTACGGGCTTGAGAAGAGCATTGATTAGGCTGTATGCTTAAAAACAATCAATTAGTGGGTTATTTTTAGTCACTATGATTAAGAATGATGCTATTTCTACCTAAATAGCAACAATGATACAGTGAAAATAAAATATAGAATTGAACAGTAAGATAATTTTGACCGAGCTTAGAAAAGCTGCCATAAATATTTTTTAGCTGATGTCATACTTTTTTAGAAACTTAAAATTATTATTAATTGAATAATAATAATAAAACATGTGCTTATTTTTTTCTTTCAATTAGATTAATAATAAATGTCTTTAATATTTAAATTAGACATTTACAGGCTATTGCATGTAAATATTTCTGCAAATAATCCCTAATTAAGCAAAAATATATGTTAAAATGCAAATATGTAGCTTTTTAAATTATTTTTATAATGCTACAATGTTGCATATTATAAATTTCTTTTCATAAATTACCTTACCATTATAAACGTTGAAAAAACAAGCAATAGTGATTTGGTAACTATGTCGTGGGAGGGGGGGAGGGTAAATAATTTTAAATGATTGTTTAATTTATATTACAAGAAAGTTTTTTTTTTAAATATTTTAAAGTGTTCACTGGGAGAAGGAAGTACAAAAGGAAAAGAAAATACTTTTTCTTTCGGAGGGGAGGCTGGCATAATTTAAAATAATTATAATGAAAAAACAGAAGAAAATGGAATTTAAATTGCATGAGATGTGGGAGGGATTGGAGTTCTATCTTCATTTAAAATTTTACAGATTTAGCTTTTGACAGAAAATTTAAATAATGACTTTACAGAATATATCTATACAGAACATACAACATACAAATTTTAATAAATTCACTTTGTGCAGGCCAAGTCATATGCCAAAAGTACACAGCAGAATAATATTAAAAACACTTCAAAATTCCTTTACGATTAATTTTCTCATTTAAAAATCCATTTTTAAATAAAAATCTATAGCAGAATTTTTTTCTGCAGTCTGCAACACAACAAGAAACTTTAAAAACAGTCTGCAGAACTTAAGACAAATGGCCTCTTTTTAATTCCTTGCATTATGGTACATACACTCAAACCTTCCAAGTATTTGTGATTAACATAAAAGGAAAGTACTTTAAAAATATGTTATCTTTGTCCTTAGAATTTTAACACTACCATATACTGAAAGGTGGAAAAGGTACACTGTCTGAAAGTTAGAAAAAATCCGCTCCTGGCATTGTTTGTTTTTTTACCTCCCCCTTTGACAATTTTTTTTTTTTTTTTTTTTGCAATATTTTGACGATATTTGTCATTTTTGTGACTTTCTGAAGAAATTTTTTTATTTCTGCCATTTTTTGTTGAAATTTGTCATTTTTTTGCCATTTTTAAGAAAATCTGTTGTTTTTTTTGACAAAGTTCGTATTTTTTGCTGAAATGTGCATTTTTTTCGTGACACCTGGACTAAATTAGCTTTTTTTTTGCATTTCTCTGACAAAATTCACTTTTGTTTTCCCTGTACTTCAACGTGTTTATTCTATGTTGAGTGCACAAAAATATATGTGTGTACATAGGCTAATTAGATACCTTATAATTTACCATTACTCAATTAATTGAACAAATATAGTAGATTATATGATATGAGAAAATGAAAAAACCCTTTAAAGGTTTTACATTTATTCTTGAATTCCACATTTTACATTAATAATAATAAAACAGTAAAGTGATACTCAAACATTCTGCTAAAAATTACTTTGGAATATTTGTAAATGAATGTTAAAATATCTAAAAACTTTGTATCAAATAATTTAAAGAACATAAAATTTTAAAGAATCTTACCTAAAAATTAATTATTTTGAACATAATATCACAAAAATTGTAGAAATAAAAAAGAAAAGAAAAGAGGAAAAGTTACTTACTTTATGCATTCAAAATAATATTTATGTGAAAATACAGGACACATAAAATATAGATAACTTTGATATACAACACTAGTTTATTTTCTATCTTTAAAAATACTGTAAGATAATATTTGGCTTTCAAAATGAAAGCCAAAAAAAAAAAAAAAAAAAAAAAAAATACATGTTTGGATATTGTAGAAAAAAAATTCCCAGTGTTTTCCAGATTTTTTAAAAATTCCCTGTGTTTTCCTGGTTTTCCAGGTTCTCCAGGTGGCATGACAACCCTATTTTATTATGTTTTTTTTTTCAATTTTTTTATTATTAGTTTTAAAAAATCATTTTTGATCATGAATTTTCAAATTTTCTTAACTGTTAATGTCTCTGTTTACATTCGTTAAGTAATGTGAATTATAGAAAATTGCAGATTATGGATTTTGACTGTATATATAAAAAGTTGTTTTCAAGAATCAAAAGTAAATTTGCTTCTTATACTTTCTGCATATTAATGACTTATTTATGCATGGATGTAACAGTTTCTCTACTTATGGAACATTATGCTGTTTATTATCCAAAATTCAAATTAAGCATCAAAGCAGCATTTTTATTTACTCAGAAAGTTTAACATAAAAGATGGTAGTGGGAAGGAATGGGAAAGTCTAATTCCTTCTTTTTCATAAAATGAATGTTAAGTGCTAATATGCAATTAATCTTTAGAGGACAGCTTTAATTATAAAATTTTTTATTTTAATGTTATAATTATATATTAATTATAACATTAAAAATATATTCATATGCTTCAAAATATGAATGTAAATATAAAAATAAATATATAGTATTATATAAAATAAATATATAACATATATGTAATAATAATATATATGTAAATATACAGTTATAAAAAGTCATTCACAGAGTATCATTAATATCTTCTGTGACTGACAATTCTGAATTTTCCTTCCACTGATGAAGAGATTGAATTTGATATTGCAGCACATGCATTATCAATCAAATATCTTTGTTAGACTGTATATGTAGGCACACTAGACTGTTTGTGCTTTGTCATACTTTGTGTTGTAGCTGTCCCATACCTCCTTGTTAGTGGAGAGGTATGGAATACATTTTGAAAGTTATGTTTTCGTTAATTATAAAATTGCTTCTGCTTATTATGTTTTGATATTGTTTTTAGTACGGATGGGACAAAATACACACTAATTGACACCAATTTTATTTAAGGGTGCTAGTCACTCAGTGGGAAAATTTCCCTTAGTTATGTTAAGTCTATGGGCATTTGATGCATTCTTATATTTAAAATATCTCCTTAAGGAATTACTAATTTAAAGTTCTTTTTTTTAGTGTTCTGTTCTTAAAGGATGTCTCTTTGTTTCTTAGCTTTCAAAATATTTCTCAAATTTATGCTTAATTTTATATGAAATGTTAAAACTTCACTTTCAGCTCATCAGTTTTTTAAAACATAAAAGAATAAATTTAACACAAATTTTAGAAACATTTGACATCTAAGAAAGAAAGTGATATCTTTGAGGAAAATAATATTGAAAAAAGAACTCAATAATATTAATTCTTTAAGGAGGTATGTTGACTAAAGAATGCATCAAGCACCCAGAAGATTTAAAATTACCGAGATGAATTCAGCCACTGAGTGACTAGACCCCTTAACTGTTTGCCCCAGATTAAAATTTTGACCATTTGATTCAATACACATAAAAAATATGACTATGCAACAATCCAATAGTAAAGCATATAAGAGAATGCAAACGTGGCTATTCCAGAGGTGATACTCAGATTTAAAAAAATGTTCTGAAAGATTACACCAGAAAAGAGGGGGAGGGGCAGAATCCTTTGTTACCATGTTGTTATTGGATGAGATGTCAGAAACACTGTAATAAGTTTAAGTAAGAAAAAGAAAATTCTTTGGTAAAGAAACAAAATGACTATTTTCACACAAAATAACTCATTATCTATCACAGATATTTCCATTTTGGAAATTGGTGCAAGATTTTAACCCTTAACTGCTGTGACTTAAATTGTCGCATAACTACTGTGAGCAGTCTGTCGGACAGCTTAATCTAAAGATGAATAAAATGTTAAATTAACTCTCAGAATATTATTTTTGTATTAATCTTTATGTACAGGACTATTATAAATAAAATTCAGCTATTCAAAAGTCTCTAGAGATAGTAATAGGGCTCCAAACAAAACAAAATTTTACTAGTATATGTAGTTAAACTAAAAATTGCGGTATAAACTCCAAAAATTGAAAATCTCAGCGGTCTCAGAGATTTCTAACAGTAGTTAAGGGTTCAGTACCCACAAAAGTGACAATTTTCTAGATTTATTCAAATGGCACAAACATTTTTTCACCAGGAAATTTTACTTGATGAATTCACTGCAATAAGTATGACATAGAAACAAGACACATATATACTATAAATTTTCTGTAATGTTCCTACAAAAAGAAAAAAAAAACAGAAGCATACATAATATAAAATAAGTGGTATTATAAACCAAATACTTCCTCAAATGTATTTAATGAGGGAACTATATAAGATTAAATATGACATTACAAAGAAAATAAAATGCTATAAATATTAACATTGTTGTCACAGCATAGCTTACTAGCATGAGAAAAGAAAATTACCATTTTTCTAAATGCAAGGACACAATAAAAGACTATTATTTCTTTTTTAAATTTGTGCAGCAACAGCAATTATTAACTACAGATCTAATATAATAAAGACAATGGAATTTCAGATCCTTGGTTTCGTAAATTGTTTGACATTTTATGTAATTTTTGATAAAATTTATTAAAGAACTTCAGTGAGTGATTAATGATTTTAAAAATATTTACTTTCAATAGGACAGAATACGACCAAATTCAGTCTAGGAGCAACTAAATGTTTTAAGTTTAACCATTAATAAAAATTCAAATGAGTTTACTGTTTTTAAATTTAAAGTTGAATGTTGTTCAACTAATTACAAATAAATAAATAAAATTATATGTTACAAATAAAACATTTTATTATGAATGCTTTAAATGACTATTAACAGAATAAATATTGTAACACATGAAATTTCAAGCAGTCATAATTATCAAACTGCAAGTTGAGATTTATAGTTGAAGAAGAAAAAATAATCACTTTACCATTAACTTATTTTAGTAAAAAGGGTGAGATGAAAAAAATTCATATTTTAAAAGTTACCCGATATTTATAGACAGGGCAAGCAAAAGACGCCAATACATGAATGACTCATGACATTTTACATTATGATTCAATTAAAATAAATCATTCGTTGATCCCGAGAATGGGGAATTGCCGAGATTAATTAAACTGCTGAAATAGCAATAATACTAGTATCCTATTTTACCCCTTATTTAAAACTAGTTATCAGACAGTTATTAACAGAAACAAGCTTCACAAAAGAATCTATTTAGATTTTAGTGAGTCATTCAAAATTAAGTTGCGTAACTTTAATACGCGATGGTATATTTGATGCTAGATTTGCAAATTTTTATTAATGCTTTCTGTTCTTTTTTTCTAATAGATAAATGTTTTGTTCTATTAGTTAGAAATTTTCTGTTGCAGTTTGTTTATTGATTGATTCATTGTTCATGAATGATTTCTTCCTTTGTAATTCATTAATGGTGTTGGCGTCTCATCAATTAAACTGTAAAGACTGCAATATGGCTAAAAAAAATTTTCTTTTCTTATCCCGGGTAGAAATAATAGTTACCAGACAGCTATTAAACAAGCTTTATCAAGGAATGTAAGCAAGATTTTGCAAAGTTTCCAAAATCAAATTCCATCCAATTTTTAAACTGAAATAGTCATTGAATCATTACAAATGAATGACTTTTTATTCATAAATCATTCATTGTGTGGCGTCTGTACTAAAATAAGCAAAACCGTCATACTCAATGAGCGCGTTCAGAGACCGAAACACGAGTAACTCGGAAAAATGGGGAATGACGTCATAGTGGTTTCTAGGGGTAAGGTTGGGTTAAAACGGCTCTGAACGCTTTCGGGAAAAGTTACGGGATTTTTTTATTTACATCAACAAACATGGCGGCAACTGGGCTTTTGATAGTTGTCATGATATTATAACGTAACTGTTATTACCTGTAACCTTAACTGTACGTATATCGGTTAATATTGTAACCTTGTTCCGTTACTTATTATATATATTATGTGATCGTGTATGAGCGTGTCGTTTATTAATTTATGTTGTACTGTTATTAATTATTAGTTTAGTAACGTTCATATGAAACGTAATTATTACATGGTGCCGAATTGATCGAATCTAATAATCGTCATGCCGGGAAATGACAACAGTAATAACAGTGTAAACATTCGACCGCCGCCGCCTCTAAGCCTAATGACCAACGATGTTTCGAAATCGTGGCAAGATTGGTTCCAACAGTTTCAGTGGTACGCTACAGCCATAGAATTGGAGAAGAAGCCAGAAAAAATTCAAATAGCTTTGTTTATGTCAGCTATTGGACCAGAAGCGGTAAGCATTTATAATACTTTCACCGATGATAAGAAAACAACGCTAAATGTTCTAATTGAAGCTTTTAAAAAGTACTTCACGCCTAAAGTAAACATAACATACGAAAGATTTTTATTCAATAAGTTATATCAAAGTGAAAATCAAAAATTTGATGATTTCTTAACGGAAGTACTTAGTAAAAGTAAATCTTGTCAATTTGGTAATCTTCATGATAGTTTAGTTACTGACAGAATTGTAATTGGTATTTACAGTGATTCCGATAGAGAAAAATTGTTAGCAGAAGATGATTTGACATTAGATAAAGCGACAAAGATTTGTAAAGCTAGTGAACAAGCGCGATCACAAATGAGTACATTCAAAGATAAGCCATTAAACATTGAAAGCATAAAGAAAACCGTTACAAGTACGAAAAATAAATATACTAATGAAAAGCAAAGTTTCAGTGGTAATTTATGCACGCGATGTAATACGCATCACAAAAAATTTGAATGTTTGGCTTATAAAAAGAAGTGTTTTGCTTGTGGTAAAGAAAACCATTTTAGCATTTGTTGCTCTTCAAAGAAAAGTAAAAAACATGTAGCTACTGTAAATAGCTTAACTGGCGAAGTTAGCAAAAATAATGAAAATTCAAAAAGTTTAGTTATAAGTAGTATAGCCAATAATGTGGAATCATTAGATTGGTATGAAATGGCTGAATTTGAAAACAAGTATAGAGTAAAATTTAAATTGGATACTGGTGCTCAATGCAATGTCCTATCGTATTCGTTGGCGAAAAAAGCAAATTTAAGCATTAACCCTCTCACTGACAAGCCCGTCTATAGACGTTCCCTAAGCTATAGGTTTCACTGCAATGCAAGCAATAACTAAAATGGTATAACTCAGTTGATTTAATGGATTTTTAATACATTGTGCAATGATTAACACCCTCAAGGATAACACTCATATTCGTAAATAAGATTTTTCTATAATTTTGAAAGAATCATATTTTTTTAGCAATTAAAACAAAATGCTGAGAAAACAACATTACAATTTTGCCCTTTTGCAAGACTGTCAGAGGGTTAAATATTCTAACGTGCGATCTTTGGTATCATTTTCCAATCATAAAATGAAAGTTGTAGGTGAAGCAGTTGCCAAGTTAAGTGTTAAAAAGAAAACTTATATTACTAGATTGGTAATAATAGAAGAAATGTTGCAACCTATATTGGGAAAAGATTCATGTGTAAAAATGGGTTTAGTTAAACGCATAAACAGTATTGGATTAACAGAAAAATTTCTTAATACCAGTGCTAATGAAGAGGAAATAGGCTGTTTAAAGAATTTTACTTATGACATCGATTTAATCGATAACCCTAAGCTTGAAATATTTCCTGCTAGAAAAGTGCCTCATTCCATTAGAGAAAAAATTAAAGAAGAGCTTGATAGAATGCAACGGATGGGCATCATAAAACCGGTGAGTGACCCAACACCTGCAGTCTCGCCTATGGTTGTAGTTCATCGGAAGGGTAAAATACGAGTCTGTATGGATCCATCTAGTTTGAATAAGAATTTGAAAAGAAGGCATTATCCTTTAAAAACATTAGAAGAAATTGCTGCTCGCATAAATGGTTCTAAATGGTTTACGAAATTGGACTGTAAAAAAGGATTTTGGCAACTTAAAGTAACTGAACGTACTAGTAAATACCTGACTATGGCCACCCCTTGGGGAAGATTTTCTTATTTGAGAATGCCAATGGGTTTAGCATCTGCACCAGAAGTTTTCCAGCAAATTATAGAACATCTAATAGGAAATATAGAAAATGTAGAATGTGCAATGGATGATGTTTTGATACATGCTTCCTCTAAAGAAAAATTAGAAGAACTGACCTCTGAAGTCATAAAAATTCTCACAGAAGCGGGATTGACTCTGAATAAAGAAAAATGCATTTTTTCGCAGAACAGTGTTAAGTTTTTGGGACACATTGTAACTGATGTAGGACTGAAAGCTGATCCTGAAAAAATTGAAGCTATTATTCAGTTAAAAGTTCCAGAAAATGTAGCATCGTTACAGCGTTTTCTTGGAATGGTTACCTACTTGGCTAAATTTGTTCCGAACTTGGCTGAATTAACGCAACCGTTAAGAGCATTATGTAAAAAAGAAACCGAATGGACTTGGGAAAGTGAACAACAGAGAGCATTTGAAAAGCTGAAAGAAATTTTGAAGAATTTACCTGTATTGAAGTATTTTAATGTGAATTCGCCTATAACATTGTCGGTAGATGCAAGCAAACATTCTGTAGGAGCAGTAATTATGCAAGAAGGGCGTCCTGTAGCTTATGCAGCAAAAGCATTAGACAAGACGCAGCAGAATTATTCACAAATAGAAAAAGAAGCGTTTGCAATCAAATTTGGATGTTTACGTTTTCATCAATACGTCTGGGGTTGCAGAAAATTAACTGTGGAGACGGACCACAAACCGTTAATATCAATTTCAAAAAAGCCATTACATTTAGCTCCTCCTCGTCTGCAAAGAATCATGTTGGACATTATGCCTTATCGTCCCGAAATTATTCATAAAAAGGGAACTGAAATGTTTATAGCTGATACTTTGAGTCGAGATTGTATTCTGAATTCTAATTTAGAAATGCCTGAATTACAGATGGAAATTCATGTAATTGTTCCAATGACGGAATCTAAAACGACTGAACTGATTCAAGCACTGAAAGAAGATGAAGAATTAAGCCTGCTAATTAAGATGATTCAAGATGGTTGTCCAGAAGAATTAAATGTAGTTCCTGAGAGTCTAAGAAAGTATTGGACTTTTCGAGATGAGTTTGCCATTTATGAAGATATCCTGTTTAGAGGTGACCGAATAGTCATCCCGTCAAAGCTCAAAGAACCCACATTGAAAGCTATTCATCTTGGTCATCAAGGAATACAGCATTCACTCAGTATAGCTAGAGAAAATGTGTATTGGGTAGGCATGAATAATGATGTTATTTCATATGTTAAGCAGTGTAAAGTTTGTCAACAACGTCAAAGAGATAATCCCGAAGAACCGTTAATTTTGAATGAAGTACCAGAAAGACCTTGGCAAATAGTTGGCACAGATATTTTCCATTTGAATAAAAAGAATTACTTGCTTGTTGCAGACAGCTATTCGGGTTATTTTGATTTTTGTATACTGAGCAACTTATCATCTAGTACAGTTATACAAGCATTTAAATGTTGGTTTGCAACGCATGGTATTCCTGAAACCTTATGCACAGACCCGGGTCCTCAGCTGATTTCTAAAGAATTGAAGCATTTTGCTAAACAGTGGAACATAAATCTGCAAGTATCAAGTCCTGAACATAAAAGATCCAATGGTCTAGCCGAACGTTATGTTCAAGAAGCTAAACAATTGATTGCTAAATGTGCTGCAGATGGTACTGACTTATATTTAGCATTGTTAAATAACAGAAATACACCGAGAGGAGTGTTAGGATCCCCTGCACAGCGTCTTATGGGAAGAAGAATAAGAGGAATTTTGCCAGCAAGCTCAAGATTGTTAAAACCAGCTATCATAAAGAATGTCTCTTCTAACCTTAAAGAAAAAAGAATAAAACAGAAAGAGTATAGAGATAGAGGTTCAAAAGCAAAAAAGCCAATTTCTGTTGGTCAGAAAGTATGGTTTCGGAAAGGTCACAGAAAGTGGAGTCCTGCTGATGTAATTTCTCCAGCTCAAGGACCAAGATCCTTTATTATCAAGACGCCAGATGGTGCAACATATAGACGGAACACTTGGTTTCTCCGGCCAAATGTTACTCCTGAGAAATCGGAAGTGCCAAAGAGCTCCAATCCTACATTTGAAGAAACAGATAATTCTGATCCTATACATGGCCAATGTGAAGCAGCACCAGAAACACCCAATGACTCTAGTCCGGTAAGTGCTGCTCCTTCTTCAAATCTGTCGCCAAAACTGACATCCTCTCCTGTTCCGAAGATCGAAACTCCTTTGCGCCAAACTGATACTGGTGTAAAAACCCGTTACGGCAGGACTGTTAAAAACCTGTTAAACTTGACTTGTAAAAGAAAAAACTGTTTCTTTTTATAAAAAAAGGAGGATGTCATGATATTATAACGTAACTGTTATTACCTGTAACCTTAACTGTACGTATATCGGTTAATATTGTAACCTTGTTCCGTTACTTATTATATATATTATGTGATCGTGTATGAGCGTGTCGTTTATTAATTTATGTTGTACTGTTATTAATTATTAGTTTAGTAACGTTCATATGAAACGTAATTATTACAATAGTGCAGACAGATTATTCGTCAGATGAGAAGATTATAATATTTTCTGAATAACCACTCTTATTAGAAGGGGAAGTGTTTAAAAAGTTATTTTTTATGTGAAATATATACTGTGGCACAAATGTTTGCTGCAGATTTTGCTGGCGATTTTAGTGTGAAGTGGAGATGCAATCATTCGGTTGAAAATATGGTATGTTTAAATTATTATGTGCTTATATCTATAAAATTTGTAATAAAATTCTCGCCCTCTCGCGAAAAAAAGCATATATCAAATAAACGTTTCTGCTGACATTTCCCTCCCAAGAAACTTCTATTTTATGGATGTGGATGTGTAAATTATAAAATAAATTTAAAATGATCGGGGAAAAAAAGCCAGTCGCTTAATTTGCTAAATATCTTTGTGTACATGGCGAAAATGGGCAGATTGTGTGTTTCCATGACTTCAAGAATATGGTAACACAACTGTAGGTAGCTGTAACTATATTGCAATGTGTTTGTTTTGATGCTTACTTAGTTTATTTTTTATTTCCAAGTAATATTGTTTACTTTATTTCTATACTCTTAAACAAAAATAAAAAAATACCTCGCAGACAGCAGAAAAAATGAAAATATTTACAGAAAATTAAAGAAGTTTTTAAACTGCTATCTAAAAATGTACATTTAAAATATCTTTTGTTAATTCTAATTGAACTTGGTATCAATATATTAACTTATAATGGAGTGTAATGAAATCACATAATGTTATCCCTGTTGTTAAGAAGCCTGCTGGGAAGTCAAGGAACTCTGGAACCGAAGATCTGTTAAAATTTTTATGACAGCTGGATACATTATCAGGCAGATATTTTATTAATTTTCTGTCTGTAAATGTAGCCCGCTAGTCCTTGGTGTCTTCACTCAAGCTCTTCACTGATATTGCAAGGTCTCATTTTGTGACAATGGATGTGTTTCATTCACACTACGTTAATATGTTAATATCAAGTCCATTTGGGATTTCAAAAGTTATTCTACTCATACTTTTTTGGATAACAATAATAAAATGTTCTTTCTTTTCCTGTAAATATTTTTACATTATCTTTGTCTGAAAATGTTATAAATAAGAAATGCAGACAATGCTCGACTATAGGGATTTTGGTGAGAATAAGAAATTTTGTATGCATATTTTCTGCATAGATGTAACTAGAGGAATCAGGGGGGGGGGGGGTTGCTCAATCCAGAATTTTACATTGAAGTGATACCGTGATGATTGGGGGTATTTATTTATAGTAAATATTGTAATATGTTTTAAAGCTCATTTCTATTCTACGCATTTCAATTTTCTATTTTAAATACTAGGGATGTAATGAGTGCTGTCTATTTGGCTTGGTCATACTATCATAGTATACGCGGTAGCATTTGGTATAATATGTTTAAGAAATGAAAAATGCAAATGTCTTTTTGAAATTTGTGGCAAACAGTTCACGTATGACCAGGGATGAGATTCTTCCGCGGTTTTCCGCTTTTTTGTTATTTTCAAATTTTCTAATTTACCAAAAAAAAAAATTACAAAACGCGTAATTTCGTCAAAAAATCGCAAAAAACGGCAAATTTCCTTGAAAGATCGCCAAAAAACGACTAATTTCCGGCCAATTTTGTCAAAAGATTCGAGAAAGGATGGTTAATTTCGTCACAAAATCCCGAAAAAACGGCAGATTTTGTCAAAAATCGCGTTAAAACGACAATTTTCGTCCAAAAATCGCGATAAAATGGCGAATTTCGCCAAATGTTTTGCAAAAAATCACAACTTTTGTCAAAAAATCAGGATAAATCGGTAGATATCGTCAAACGATAGCAATAAACCGATTGATTTCGTCAAACGATCGCGAAAAAACAATATTCGCAAAAAATGGCAAATTTTTGAAAAAAAAAACTTTAAATTTTGCCAAAAGATCCCAGCAAATGACAGATTTTATGAAGATATAGTGATAAAACTAAAAATTTCATCAAAGGGACTCTGAAAAAAACTAACCCAAAAATTATTTTTCAAAATTATTTTTTTTTTGGCAGTCCAAATACAGACTTTCCTGCTCCAAAATCCATTTTTGACACCTCTAAATCTTTCTGAATGAATGTGGCTTCTGAAAGCACCCATTCATTGAACAAAAAGTACCCTTATATTCAACAAAAGTATCCCCTTTTTTCAACAAAAATGTTTTTTCAATAAATCCGTTTTGCCCTTTTTAAAAAGAAATGCAAACAATAGTGATACATGTTATCTTCTACACTCAAATAAGCATTAATTTATAATTAAATTTGTATCTTGCACATTTATTTTTTTTTTTAAATAAAATTTTTCTTAATAGTTTAAAAAAATAATATTGATTTTAACTATTCATTAATTATTGTTAAAACAAAAATTATTGCATTTCAGTCTTCTTTTCTAAATGAACAAGTTCAATTTTTGCATCTTAAAATGACTTATCAGTGAGGACCCACTTTTGTAAAAAAGAGACCCAGAATTTAAGTTCTAGGTCCTGGAGACCCAGAATTTTTAAAGTCCATTGACATCACTAGATATCTTTAATGTGTAATATCCAAGAAAAAAGCAGGAGAAAGAAATTTACCTTGTGCAAGAGCAAATCTAAAAAACAAAGAAAATTTCTATTTTCTTTTCCCTAATACTTAACCAAAAGTGTCTTACTGTTAGAAAATTTCAAGAAAAAAAAAAAAATTCATGCCAATAACAGGGTTTTATTAATGTACTGCATCTTGATAAATTAAATTTTCATTAGAGTAAGTATAAATAATTTCTGCAATTCACGCTAATAATTTCATTTTAATTTAATTTACCAAAAGCTAAATTGTATGTTATATATTAGTACAATTATATTTGTTGCGATTGACATTCCTGTCATTGCTCAAAAGTCGTTCGTGCTGTTTTCAGCTTTTTTGCTTTTTGGTCAATCTCATCCCTGCGTATGACAGTAATTTTCTTTTTTTTCAAAAGATAGAACTTGACAAGACGAATAAAATGATAGCATTCAAAACATTATCGTAGCTTACTGTAGTTTTTTATTTAACTTTTAACGAAAAAATGAAGACCTAAAATTCAACAAGCGATAGGTAACAATCACATGGAGGGATTAACTTCATTTTTGGTTTATTTTAATCCTTTTGAGGTACTACTCTGTTATCCCGTCGACCAATTTCATCAAATTATAAATATCGCCAAACTAATAGCCAAATTATACTTATTGACATAATTTTTATTTTAAATAACAAAAAAAATATATAATAATTATTATTAGAATATTAATAAAAATACAAATAAAAAGTCAAAATAAAATCATGCAATGACATTTTAAACACCTTTAACGTATTTAATGTCATTGAACATGACATTCCATTATCAGCATTTAATCTTAGAATTTGGCGATAATTTTTTGGTCGATGGGATAACAGAGTAGTACCCTTTTTGGTAAAACTTAAAATAGATTTTTTTTTCATCTTTGTATGTTTGACGATTGTCAAGAAAATCTAATTTGTGTCTTAAAGTTCCAGCTGAACATTGTTGCTGTTGTAGATTTTTTTTTATTATTCGTTGCCACCGAGTTTAAATAAGTAATTTTTTATGTATGTAGTATAATTCATTCAAATTAAATAAAACATGTGGAAAACATAATTATTTGTTTTTATTGCGAAGCATTTAGTTTCAGTTCTTTGAATAAAGTTGTGAGCGCACTGTAATTATTTTCTTCGACTCCTTGGTTTATTTATCAGACATCATGCATTTTATTTGACACTGCAATAATTAATTCAAATATAAAAATAAAATTTTGGCAGCAAATATTTTTCTTTTCAAGATATAAAAAAATCTTCAGTTTTTAACAAAAAATTTGAATGACAAGTATTAAAAAATGCTCTGGTGAGCAACAAAAAAGGTAAATATGAAAAAGTGTTTGACAAATGCTTCTAATTGAGCATGAGAGAGGACAAGGGGTCCCTTCTTGGCTGCAGCTCACTGTCAGTGCCAAATTTGAAAAAGTCATATTTGTGCTTTTTCCATATAAAAGAAATTTGCATAAAACTGTCTTTTTTTTAGTAAAATTTTCAATTCTGCTTTACATGTGAACTGCACTGTTGACTCTGCAATACAAATCATTTTCTGTGCAGTTCTATGCTGGGAGCATGCTTGGTGGCACTGCATGAGTATGATACGCTACAGGAACTAAGGTTTCTGGTACTATTTCGCCTTACATTTATGTTTAATTATGCTGCATTTTTCTTGGCTATGTCTTTGCGCTTCACATTTTTATCGTAATTGTGACTGATTTCCTTTACACATAAAAAGTGCAAATATGATTTTTTCGAATTTGGTATTGGCAGTGAGCTGCAGCCAAGAAATAACCCCTTGTCCTCTCTCATGCTCAATTAGAAGCACTTGTCAAACACTTTTTCATATTTAAAAACATATTAACGTTTTTTGTTGCTCACCAGAGCATTTTTTAATACTTGTACTACCAAATATTCAGCCAAACCGAAGATATTTAACAATATTTAGAAGAGACTTATTTTGCTTTTTGTGAAATATATTTCAATCAAAAATTAGATCACTTCCAATGACTTCTTTATATTTCATACAAAGCAAAGTTAATATGATCAAAATCTCATCTCATTAAAATGTTTTCATTATTATTAAAGTTGTGAACAAAAATTCAGGTTTAGCTTACCCTTGCTACCCTATATTTTTTATTGACTGTATTGTATTTTTGATAGAAAAGTGAATAGCGAGAAGAATGGAAAAAGAAAATTAGTTTATTGTTTTTTTACAAAAATTATTTTATTTAAAAATAATTTCTATTCAAGTTCTCTTTAATCAAATCTCTTTCATACTGAATTCTGATAGACATAATCAGATTTTAAATCAACACACTACAACTGTAGAACTTGTCATACTTTTATAATAGTTAAATATTTAAGAGTTAATTAAAATATATTCTAATATCATTTTTTATTTGTCTCTTTTTTTTTTTTTTTTAGTCACTATTTTTAACAATATGTTAGCTTTACTTCAGTGATATGTTAACATCACAATTTGAAAGCTATGTTATTATACGTAAAAGTAAAGATTATATTACATAAATAGAAATAGATCAAAAGGTGGCAGTGGGATCAAGTTCATGATTGAAATTCCAGAATTAGTTAAAACTCCATTGGCATATTAAAACGCAATTAGTCTGTCAAATCATATCTTTGTGGAAAACACCTGAAAATATGATTTTAGCAGTTGACTCATCAGTTTATTATTTTGTTTTCCTGCTCCATTGGTAAACTTACAAATCAATCACTAAAATCTAGTTTCCAAGTGTTTTCGACCAAGATATGACTCGGCAGACCGATTGTGTTTCAATATGCAAATCGAGTTTTAACTAATTCTGGAATTTCAGCAGTGGATTCGATGATTGTCTATGTGGCCACCTCCCGCTCTAAAATATTCCAGTGTTGGGTCATCCAATTTATTTTAAAGAAAATGGAAAATAAACTAGGCCTAAAATGTTTCTTCACAGAGGGCGTTCAAAGACTGAAAATCGAGTTACTCGAAAAATTGAGGAATGACATCATACGGGTTTCTCAATGTAACAGGGGTTAAAATGGCTCTGAATGCTTTCAGGTAATGTGGGCAGATCTTTTTTATTTACATTTACAAATGTGATGGCAGCCATATATTGTTATAGACGTTAGAATGGCTCGGAAGCGAAAAAGTAACGTGATCTAGATAGATGATTGCATCACGCAACGCTATAGAATTTTGTTGTGCTCTGCGTTTGTTGGTATTTGAACCTGTGTTTAGTTTGTATTGAATTTTGATAGTATTTGATTCAAAAACTATGTTAACCTTTAAGTGGGGGCTTGGACAACATCTGTCCAGGTTTGCAGGTATTCTCAGACAGATGCTGTCTGAGTCCCCCTGTAAAGGTTAAAATAATAGAGAACCTTTGATCACTAGTTACATTGCGCCTGGAAGTGTATGTAGTGTATTATTATTTATTTATTTTGCTGCCAAAAAAGCTCTGCAATTTAAACCTAACCATAGTGCTATTACTGGAGGAATAAAAGTGAGTTTATTATTTTTCTCTTTGTATATGTATGCTCCAATGTATTTTTATAAGCACATATAATTTAGGTTTCATGTGTATATTTTTCTATAATGCAGTATTGTAGTAACTAGAAATTTGTGTTCAAATTTAATAAATTAATTCTGTTCAGTGAATTAATAAACATAAGCCTACTTTATCTGATGAAAATTTTTTAGGCTATTACCTATCTCTATATTTTAAAATTTATTTAACTAGCTTTTCTTTGATGATGACTTAAAAAAATAACAGTGAAATTTATTCTAAATGATTTAAAACTTCTTAACACTTGGCTCTTAGAAATTAAAACTATCATAAATAGTGGGGAATAAATACACTTTGAGATTTAAATCAGTGTCATTGATAAAATGATGAAAAATGTTTTTCTGGGTGGGTGGCTTATGTTTACATAAAACTTAAAAACGTATTTTTTTTTATTTTTTTTTTTTTTTAGCAAAATTAGATGTATTAATTATGTTGTCCCCTTTTTGAGATGAAGAAAAATGATAGTACTCATTATTTAATTATAGTATTCATCTGAATAATTTCATTTTAATTCAGCAGTTATAGGTAACTCTTATTATTTTTGGAATTCTTCATGAATATTTAAGCTTTTCTGACAGCAGTATAAATAAAAATATTGGTACTTATGTATTAACGCCATCGCAGAAGAAGTTGCATTAATGTGCCAATAAAGAGCAATCTTGTTGTTCACACCAGTGTTGAATTCAGGGGGTGGCCCGGGAGGGGGGGGACATTCCTCCCGGAGCAATGAAATGTCCCCTAAGAAAAGTGTCTGAATTCAATATTAACTTGGTATAAGCTACGCAGTTATTACTGAAGTTGAAGATATACCAAGGGGCTGAGTTAAGAGGGACAGAAGAAGAATCATTTGGTATTTATATGACAGCTGGGTACACTCACAGGGCAGGGTTTCATTTTGATTTCCTGTTCTGTAAGTGTAACTCGCTAGTTCATTAAATACCTTAAATTACACGTCACAAGAATGTATATGGAACTGGGTGCTTAAGCTGTAATCGCTGTTAGTTGACAGGACACATCTTCCACACCACTTTTGTTGCTGCTCTGGTTTTTATTTAGTCTGTAATATCAGCATTTCATTCAGGAAATTAATATTAAGTTCATTTGTGATTTGAAAAGTTATTTTAGCTGTACATTACATTTTTGGATAACAATTCTGTTAAAAAGTTCATTATTTTATAGCTTTATCTAAAAAGTATTAAAAATTACAAATGCAATAAGAATTCTAAAATTAGTATGAGTGTGGCTAAATTAAAATGAAGAGATTCATATTAGTTTAATATTTTGAATGTTTAATAAATAAAAAAAGAACATAGTGTGAATAACTACAAAAGAGTATTTTTGTAGCTTTATCTTTTCCAACCAGGGTTGTTAAATACCTAGGTTTTTTTCAGAAAAAAACCAACCCACTGTATTTTTTCAGGGTTTTTGTGTTTTTTTTCGAGTTATGGGAGGTGTTTCAGAATGTTTGGGAAAAAAAGTACTTATTACTAAATTTAAATTAGCTAATTGATTACAAATATATATAAATCAATGATAGTAAACAAAATTATGCTTTGCTTTTAGATAAATTGATTATTAGTAATAATTTTAACAATAAAACTATCATTAAAGTATGTTAGTTACTAAAACTAATGCTGCTGAATCAGAATTTTTAAACTAATATTTTGTTAAGGATAAAGTATGTTTATTCATTTGAATTGAAGTGATTGCCTATATGTATATAATAAATATTTTCTCTATAAAATTCATTCTAAAAATTGAATTCTGAAATATATTGATTAATATAATGATGGATTGCAAGATTTTTTCTTTTTAATTGTTTGCATTCCAAAATGTGTTGCTATATTCTTTCTAAGGCATAGTAACATTTCCTTAGCCTGAGGTAAATAAGAAATTTCCATTTTCCATATTCAAAGCATTCTTCACTCCATTTACTGAAAGGACAATAAGAAGGAATTTTCAAGAACAGAACAATATATACTTCCTTCCTTCCTGTTTCTGTAGTCAAGAAAAGTAATTTGTTTTGATCTTAAAAATCCAACACTTGACGTCAGAAATTTTTATGTGGTTCATTTGATGTTTTATGACTTTTTATCAGAAGTCTAAAAATTAAAGATCACCAGTGAACATTGTTGACTATGTCTCTCTATGTCTTTCATTTGCTGATGATCACAGAATGCTCTTAAAAGAAAGGCAATTGACATATCGTCAGTTTTTTCTAAAGCAAACCAAATAAAAGTGCATTAGTAATTTAACTGTTACAAGTAATTAAAAATAAATTTATGTTACAAGAATTTAATTTTTTTCTTTTTGTTTAATAAATAAAGTAATAATGCGAATTACAATACTTTAACAGCGATTTTAGCCAAATACCAAATATTTGGCACAGAAGTTCTTTAAATTTCAGAGTTTTAAAACATTAAAAATTTTATATAGATCTTTTTAATAGATCTTTTTAAAAAATAACTTTATACACTAAAAAAACCTATACTTTGAATTGATATTTCATAAGAGGATAGTTTTAAAGCATTTTTAATTTGATGGACTCCTTTATAGGTTAAAACGAATGAATAATATTATCTGATATTCTAAAACAAATATTGAAAAATAACTTTATATTGCAGTATTTGCTCATAAAAATATTAGATAAAAAAGCATATTTTTCATTCTGAAGAACCAAAATGTTATTCTGGCTAAAGAATCAAATATTTAAGAGTGCTGGTCAATAAGATATCAAATTCCTTTGCTAGAGTCAAACTTATAGGTTCATAATGCATTCATATTTTTAAAATATCTCCACTGGAAATTATTTTAGTAACTTTTATTTTCTTAAAATATGCATATTATCTTTGTGTGTTTTTGTAATCAAAATGTTTCTAAAATTTATACTTTATTAAAAAGTTTATGTGTTAAAATCATTATGAGCTGTGTTAAATGTTTAGCCATTACAAAAATATGGACAAACAAAATTTCAAATAAATGGAACACACACATGTAATTATTGATACATAAAGAATTATTCCTATTTTCTGCCCTTAGTTTTTACTTATATTAAACATATTTTGCCAAAGTAAATAATTTTTTTTTTTTTTTTTTTTTTTTGCTTTTAAGCTTAACTAATTTGTCATATGAAAAATTTAACATTTATATTCTAACTTATCTAAAATAAAATTTAAACTAGAAATATCTTTATTATTCTTTTTTTATCATGAATAAACGAAATTACTGTTCTAACTTGTCGAAATGTAAAACTTAGATAAAAAAATGTCTATATTATCATTTCCTTAATATGAAAAAACGAAAACATACTGCAAAAAAAACTAATCAAAACAGAGATATTCCAATAAACAGTCGCACTTACGCTACCAAATGATAAACAAATCAAATTACCCAACCACGTGATCACTTTACCCAACAAAATTCTTCAGGTAATGTGGGTTACCCGAAATCTCGGTAATTCACGGCTCTGAATGGTACGAAAAGTCACGTGACGGCGGTCTCTGAACGCTTCGGGTTCTACTCGGGAAACCCTACGTAACCCAGGTTTACGTCTCTGAACGCGCTCTAAGTGTCTCGGTCTGGCCGAATTTTCGCCACATTTTTGGCAAAACTCTAATTTTGGGCAGAAATTGAAAATGAATTTTTGGTTGATCTCTATTTAATATAGTAATTATTATACATTTCTTATATTAATAAAACTGATGTAAATTAAAATATTTTATTTAAATGGATTTCATTCTACCATTAATCAAGAATATTTATTATTCACTACTAGTTTCAGAAATTTAAATATTAAAAAAATATGTTGGTTAAATTGAAATGTATAACATTTAATTGATTTTCTGTATTTTGGGTAAAATTTCTCTTCATTTAGCCAATGGTTGAAGATCTCTAGATAAATGTTGTGAGTGATATTGGCTAAAAAGCTGATGTAATTATTAATTTAGCATATATAGTTAATTAAATTTGTTTTGGTCCAGTGAAATTAATTTACATAAGATTATAGGGAGAAGATATTTATTATATCTTACAAAATTGAAAATGTATGGTAAATTCTTAAAGAAAAACAGTTTCTTCCATTTCTTCCACTTGGAAGAAACCTATTTTTTCCGGTCGGTTTTTTCCATGGTTTTTTCTGCGTTTTTTTCCACTGCGGAAGAAACTTGCCAACCCTGCATAATTGTACCCGGGTACGTCAAAAAAAAAAAGTCCAAAATAAAAATGTCAAAAGATCACTCACGTAAAAAATGAAGACTCATTACCTTGTTTGGTCGATATAGGAAGTTCTATTAGTCGTGTAATGCGATAAATTTTTGAAAAATGATGTAAAATAATTGACAATTTCAACTGTAGACACAATTCAAACACGGAAGGATTACTCGGAAGAAGCTAAATATGATGAAAGTCTTAAATACATGATTATTTTCAAATCTATAGCTACTTTTTGGCAAGCAATAAACTCAATACACCATGCATATAAACAAATTTGATAATTATTAAATGCACACACAACACAATTCTTCATAGGCACTGGTTATATTAAAAAACTCTTTATTAAAGGAATAACACTCACTCGCAGCTCACTGCTGCATTATCGTCTGCATTTATCTCAAAAACAACTTTAGAATAAAAACAGAAAAAACATTTCACTTCTCTTCAGTTTCTCAACACTGACATTTTAATTTAGGTAGCACGGTATCGTCTGCCTACATGGAACATACCGGCCCCCATTGACATGTTTCACATTCAATAATAACTCTTTTTTTACTAAGTACACTAATTACACAAATAAATACAAAAGTTCACTATATGTGTTACTTAAATATAAAATTGAAAGAAAAAACAATATAACTCTCACACACACATATATACATATACACTTTTTTTTTTTTTTTTAAGTACTATGGGTTTCAGGCATAGGTAAAATACATATTTTACTAATCGATCTTTTAAAAATTCCATTCTGAGTTTTTACCTGAACTACGCGAATTTCCTTATCATTACCATAATATACTTCAATAATTCTGCCTAAAGGCCACTTATTGCTGGATATATTTTCCTCTACTAACAACACTAGATCTCCTATTTTTACATTATCCTTTTCAAATCTCCACTTACCCCTCTGTTGTAATTCACTTAAATAATTATGGTGCCATTTGCGCCAAAAAAGTTGTACAATTTTAGTTATTCTTTGCCATTTTTTGAGGCGATTTTCTTTTATATTGGTTAAATCAGGCTCAATAATGACATTTAATGGTCTGTTTATAAGAAAATGAGCTGGAGTTAGGACTCCAAAATCATCTGCGTCATCTGATAACGGACTCAAAGACCTCGAATTTAATATTCCCTCTATTTGTATCACTACTGTAAGAAATTCCTCATAAGTGAGATTAGCACCTCCCACAATTCTCTTAAAATGAAATTTAAAGGATTTTATTGCGGCCTCCCAAAGACCCCCGAAATTGGGTGATCTGGGGGGAATAAATTTCCACTCAATGCCTTCACTAGACAAATATGCTGCTAATTTCTCATCAGGTTTTCTTACTAATTCATAAAAGACCCTAAGTATTTTATCTGCCCCAATAAAATTTTTTGCATTATCAGAATACAATTTGGCACATTTACCTCTGCGTGCTATGAATCTTTTCAGTGCCGCAATAAATGATTCGGAAGTTAAATCTGAAACAATTTCTATGTGTATAGCCTTAAATACAAAACAAACAAAAATACAGACATAAATTTTTTGTAAGATGGTCCTACGTGCATAACCAATTTTGATCATAAATGGCCCACACAGATCAACACCCGAAATATTAAAGCAATAGTCTAATTGGACCCTATCCCTGGGCAAATCGCCCATCAATTGATTTGCAATAACTGGTTTAGCTTTAAAACATGGAATGCACTGATGAACCACCTTTCGACACATTGCACGACCATTTATTGGCCAAAATTTATTTCTTACTAAGGATAGTAAAGTTGACGCACCAACATGCAAATATTTCTTATGATAATAATTTATAACAATTACAGAAAATTTATTACTCTTTGGTAAAATAGCTGGGTGCTTTTTTGAAAAATTTAAATTACTATTATTTAACCTGCCACCAACCCTTAAAATTCCAAATTCATCTAAGTAAGGGTTGAGGCCTTTTAACTTGCTACTCTGACTTACCGATCCTTTAGTCTGAAGACTATGTATGTCGGTACTGAAGGCTTCATTTTGCACTAATTTAATTAAATATTTCTCTGCCAATTCCAGTTCTGACGTACTCAAGGGTCCATTACACTTATAAAGAGGGTTTCTTGTATTCATCACAAATCTGAAAATATAACTAAAAATACGCACAATCGTTAAATAATTATTACTAAGATTAATCAAGTTATATACAAAACAATTCTCGGTGATATTAAAACTTATAACATTAAATTCATTCGAGGATTTAACATTAAATTTGAGCTCTTTATTGAACTCATCATTTGTTTCTGGTATGGTTATTGTACGTTGAGGATAATCACTGTTTTGAAGAAATGAAGGTCCCTTCCACCACAATTCACAGTTTGCAAGTTTGTCAGGATTCATACCTCTGGAAAGTTTGTCAGCAGGATTTTCTTCTGAGCAAATATGATGCCACTGTTCAACACTAGAGTTTTCTTGTATGTTAGCCACTCGATTTTGAACAAATTGCTTTAGGTCGATAGGTTCCTTTTGAATCCATGCTAACACAATCATTGAATCTGACCAAAGAAAAACATTAGTCACTATTACTTTCATGGATGATAATACTCTGTTTACCAGTTTGGTTAGCAACACTGCTGCACATAACTCCAATCTTGGAATAGTTAGACTCTTTGTCGGTGTAACTCGCGACTTGCTAGCGATTAAATTCACCATCACATTTCCTAAGGAATCACTGGATTTGCAATAAACTGCTGCCCCATAGCAACGTTCTGAGGCGTCAGCAAACCCGTGTATTTCTATGATTTCTGGGTTTTCAATTATAATACGCCTACAAATTTTTATATTATTTACACATTTAAATGACGTAAGAAATTGATGCCACTCGTGAAACTCTGATTCAGGAAGCTCGTCATCCCAGTCAATATTGATTCTCCACAATTTTTGCATTAGTATTTTGGCTTTAGATATATCTGGACCAAGAAGTCCCAATGGATCAAAGAGTCTCGCGATTGTTGACAATACTTCTCGCTTTGTGTAGGAATTGTTCAGTTCCACCTTAACTCGAAAAGTGAAACAATCATCTCTTGGGTTCCACGAAACCCCTAAAGTTTTAGTTTCAATTTCATTTTCAAATTTGTACCCTTCTTCATATGTCAGCGAAAGATTTTTATCACTTGTACACCACTTATGGAGTCTCATACCTGCTTTATGCATAATCGCTATGAGCTGCCGCTGCAACTCTTTGGCTTCTTCAAGCGTAGGTGCGCCGCACAAAATATCATCCATGTAAATACTTTCTCGAAGAACCGATGCTGCCATCGGGTAATTATCACCTTCATCAATCGATAGCTGGTTGAGAGTTTTCATTGCTAAATAAGGCGCACTAACCGTACCGTATGTAACGGTCTGTAGTTCAAAAATTTTAGGCTCTTCTTCGAAATTATCGTTCCACAAAATTCTCTGCAATGCGTGCTGACTAGGATCAATATTGATCATTCGATACATCATTTGAATATCCGCAGTCAGTGCATAATTATGCTCTCGAAAACTAACCATAATTGTGAATAAATCATTCTGAATAACACCGCCATTATATTGCAATGAATTAAGTGATGTGCCATTTGTTGTTGTGGCAGAACAGTTAAATACAACTCTCAGTTTTGTGGTGGACTTTTCTGGTCTAAAAATGCCATGATGTGGAGCATAATACACGACGTCAGGTTCTTTCACTTCTTTAACCTGTTTCATATGCCCCAACATTTCATATTCATTTAAAAAATCTTTATACAATTTGAAGTATTTCTTATCTTTTGATAAGCGAGTCCACAGCGATTTGAGTTTTTTAAGAGCAAGCTCCCTAGATTGGCCTAAACACGAAGGATTTTCCTTTAAAGGCATTTTCACCACGTATCTCCCTTCCTCATTTCTCCAATGCGTACGCGCAAAATGTTGCTCACATATCTCAAATTCCTTACTTTTTGATAACTCTACTTCGACGTTTTCAACTTCCCAAAACTTTTTTAATGTTTGGTTTAAATCTTCCTCCCGAATTAGCCCACAATGAACTTTTACATCACTTTCCTGCTCTATGCATCCACTAGCCACATACCCAAATACGGTATTTTGCAAAAGTAAATTTGAACTCTGAGAATATATTTGTCCCGGTCTTAAT
Organism: Maratus speculifer; assembly: GCA_964019185.1. Taxonomy (NCBI): domain Eukaryota; kingdom Metazoa; phylum Arthropoda; class Arachnida; order Araneae; family Salticidae; genus Maratus; species Maratus speculifer. The sequence goes on from OZ025303.1 coordinate 36,176,357, forward strand.
AACTCATAAAATATTTCTGCACCCAACAACATATCAATTTTATCAGGGAAATTAAATCTATAATCTGCTAATATAGTTAATTCTGGTACTTCAACATTTATGTTAACCACTTGTTGCGGAATTAAATCTGTAATTTTCCTTACTACTAGCATAGTCAATTCTCTTTCAAAACTTTTATCTCTATTCGCGATTTTTGTATTTACGCAGCCTTTTATTGTCATAGAAGTGTCATCCAAACATGAAATTAAAGTATTCGTTTTATTAATTCTAAGCTGCAATCGATTAGCACACTGCGAAGTAATCAAACATGCTTGTGAACCGACATCTAGTAAGCATTTAACTTCCTGCCATTCCGAGAACTTATCTTTAATGAGGATACGCGCCGTACTTAATAAAACGGATTTTGTTTTATTTTTCACAAAACTAGAGGCGACAGTCTGACTCGGAGGGTAGGAAAGGATTTCCTCGGGTTGTGAATTTTTTATTCCTGCAGCCGATTGAAACACATGACCAACATTTTTATTTTTATTATTTAATTCCTTTTCTTCTCTAGAAAAATGTATTAGCTCAGAATGCGGTAGGTTACATCTAGCACAATTTTTAGACTTACATTTCTGTACGCAGCAATTATAATTTAAACATTTGAAACATGCTTTATTTAATTTCACAACTTCTACTCTATCTTTAATGGACAGTTTTTTGAATTGCGGACAAGAATGTAAACCGTGATACTCATTAGATTTACACAAGACACATTTTACATTTTTTGTTTCCGAAAAAAATATATTTGAAGTGCTCTTTTGAGGCCGATTTTGAAATTTATTTGTCGCTATACGTTTATTTTCATTTATCGTGTTTCTCGAATACACATTTGATTCACCTTTAGATTTATTTTTAATCGACAAAAAAATATCGCATTCTCTTCCTAGTTGCTGTGGTTTAAAATATGACTCTGATTGTTTAATTGCGATATGATTCATTAATTCGCGATCTAAAGAACTGAAAATTTTATCTGAAACAATCAGATCGCATAATGATTTAAAATCATTTACCTCACGCAAATTACAGTAATACTGAAAAATTGAACTCAGCCTAGCTGCAAATTGAACGTAACTTTCCGACGGTAATTTTTGCGCACTCTTGAAATTGTTTAAACATTCTTGTGCAGTAGGTTGAAATTCCCTTAACACTATATTTTTCAATTTATCATAACTAATCAACTCTTCCTCTGATAAATAGATCATTAAATTGCTCGCTTTTTCGCCGAGAATATTTAACAGAATTTCGGCCTTAAACTCTTCAGGTACATTTTTAGTTCGAAACGCTTTCTCAAGAGATTGAAAAAAAAGATTAAATGACTCAGCTCTCGTTGGTAAAGGAATAGTTAAAGTTTTAATACTTTTAATAAAACTTTCCAAGTTATTGTTCCCTATTTCCGTTTCCGATTTTTCTGTTACGGACGGCAAATTTTCCCGAGATTCTTTACGCAATTTGGCTATTTCTAATTCTTTCTCTAACTGAGCTAGTTTAATTTTTTCAAATTCCGAATTTTGGGATGGTTCTTTACGAATATTTGCTAATTCTAACTCTTTTTCTAACTGCGCTAATTTAATTTTTTCTAATTCTAATTTTGTTTTCTCAGTTTCTGTCCGTGATTTATACTCCTCAACAACCGAATTAACGATGCTTTTTAATAACTGCTCATTTGAGTAATATTCACTATTCTCTATAATATTTCTTAAATCAATAATTTTACTACTTTCAGGAGCAGTTAAACCCAATTCCTCAACTACAAGCTTAAGCTCGTGTTTATTTAGATTATCAATAACAGACATAATTAAATCAAAATAAACTAAAAAATTGCTCTTACCTCACTCAAATCGCTGCGAAATTCCGAGGAAGACTCATTATAATTCTTAAATTTATCATCTTCAACACAATATTTCACTTGTTGAGCTCGATATTATTCGAAGATTCTCATGTTAAACGTTGACAGATCTATAATAGAACTCTTAATATCACATCAGCACATCGTTCAAATTCCATGATTTTTCACTCTCATAAATAATTATTTTCACCCTCCGGCTCGACGGACCATGATAATTATTAAATGCACACACAACACAATTCTTCATAGGCACTGGTTATATTAAAAAACTCTTTATTAAAGGAATAACACTCACTCGCAGCTCACTGCTGCATTATCGTCTGCATTTATCTCAAAAACAACTTTAGAATAAAAACAGAAAAAACATTTCACTTCTCTTCAGTTTCTCAACACTGACATTTTAATTTAGGTAGCACGGTATCGTCTGCCTACATGGAACAAAATTCATTATTTACAGAACTTGAAGTCATTTTTCACGAGAGTTTCCCTACCACTATTTGTATTAAATTAAAATGTTTGTTGAAATGAGAAAATCAGAAAAATATTTTTGACATTGCATTTAGTTTAAAAGGCTTGAATGAACTATAATATAAATGGCAAAACAGACAAAGCATCACTGGAAGTATTTATATCAACAATTCATAGAATTAATTTTGTAGTATTATGCATTTTCCATAATTTGATTTCTCAGCTTCCATTGTTTTAATTTTATAGTGCTCACTGCATTGCTTCCCTAACTTACAAGGAAAGTTTCCATAAGCGATACTGAGAAGAAAAAAATACAGTTCTTATCATGAGATATATATGCTAAGAATTTTTTTTTAGTGGAACCCCAATATAGTGTCCATAAAAAAAAGTAATGAAAACTTTGTTTTCTTGGGAATATATCGCTGATTAGCAACACAATGGAATCTTTTAAAATAAAATACATTTTTATGAATATACTCATTAAGGATAAACCTTTTCGATTCCTTATATACGTGTTTAATTATACACATTTTTATAATTGTAGTTTTGATATTACAATTATATGCATGTTTACAATAAATAAATAAATATACATTTAAATATATAACGTTTAGCAAGCAATTTTGAATATATTAAAATGGTTTGTGTTTGGTAAGGTAAAGTGTTACCCCATAAATCGTATGGAATGTTCAATGTTTTGCACTAAATATTCAAAATTACATGTTTTGTTATTTACAGACTTTTTATTGAAATCCCGCAACTTAAATTTCATGAATCCTCCATTACATACTTAAATAATTTCAATAGCATTTTTGAATAATATTTTAAGCTTTAAAACCTTCCTTCTTAGTTTTCCCAAAAACGGATAAAAACTGTAGACCAAGAGGCTGCCATCAGTGAAACCCTCTGTGCATTCCAATATTTAGATCTGAATTTTAAATTTTGAATAATTTGTAAAAAAATACTTTACTAACATGGATGAAAGCAATTTTACAAAATTTTTTCATGTCTTTAAATTTACATACATTTCTTGCACAGTTTTATTGCATGAATATTAAATATTTGTCTCAAATATCTCTCAAAAACAAGAATAAGTATTTGATTTTAACAAATTGCCACTCTATTTCTACTTGCCAATTTATGCATTTCACTACGCCCTATGCAAGATGCACTTTAAAATGGATTGTATTTCATTTGTAATATAATACATTTCCTTCTACTCAAATAACAGTTTTTTTTTCAATAAAATCTGGTTGGCAGTTGCCACAATGAATTCTCATAGTTTTCATGTGAAATTTCAGAGCATTCTGCCACAGCTTTCACTAAACTTATATATGAAGTGTTAAAATTTTGTGAGAATTAGATTTAAGAAAAAGCTTAAAAGCAGAATGTTTTAACAGCTGTGTTTACAAAAAAATAAAGATGACGGAGTATAACTCAAGTTTATCTGCTTGCGTCTTTAGTAGCACACTAAAGTATTCTGTGAGAACGATTTTATTATTTATTCTGGTAGTAACTTTCACAATAAACCTTTTGATGCTACAAAATTGAGGAATAAAATCATCAAAATACATAAAAGGCAAAAATTTGTACATAAATATATGCGGTTAAAATAATCTTAAATTAGTGGTGACCACTGCCAACAGGCCTATTACATAAAACAGAGGCTATTAATAAATAACTGTTTCCTTTCTCTGTTTTAAAATATTTCTAAAAGGAACTTCATAAGCGATAAAACACGATTTCTATCCCTGCTTCATACTAATTCTTGAAGTTTTGTCACCCCAATCGATTCAATCTTCATTCTGTATTAAACCAAAAGACCATTAAACTATGGTCCATACTCACCTTTTACTTTGATATTGCTTGTTAAGAGAGAGCAAAAGACTTTAGCTGAGTAACGTTCAAATATGGTTTCCAATGGAAAGCTATAACAAAAATTTTCGAAAGTTATCACCTTGATATACAAATTATATTTCACATGTACAAATCGCTAATTTATCTGTGTTTAGGTATAGTGCTTCAATGCGACTTTGAGTTGTAAAGTGACATATTCCAAGCTGGAGCATTATCTTTTTATTTTTTTATCTGCAATACAAGCAGTGAAAATATAAGCAACCACAAGGGTATTTCCTGTTTTAAACAATTGTAACCAAAACATTTTTGCTAACAACAATTATTTATTGTACGTATCAGCTGCATGACCAGTTTCTGAAGCTGAAGTTAAGAAATCTTTTTCTTAATTAGAGTAAAAATGTGATTTTTCAAAACTCCATGGAGGATGACAGGTTCAATGAATTGGGACTTATGTTAGCTCATTATCAAATATGCATTAGTGTAAAAATTCTTGATACAATGGCAAAAAGTGGGAAAAGAAAAATGCTGTTATAAACTAGGCATTAATCGAAGCAATAATTTTGCTAAATCCCAAAACTTTGGTCAAAGTGTATACTAAATATTCGGTATACGACAACCGAATACTTCAAAATTTTGAGCAGACATTTTGCATACATTAGCTTTTTCAATAAACTGTAATTGAAATTAAATTCTTAATAATTTATTCAGTAATATTTTTATTCTCAAAATAATTAATGACTTTTTTCAATCACAGATTCATTAATCCATCACCATACTTTTCATTATTTTATAACCAGTCAATAACCTAGAAAAAAGTTCAGATTATAACCAGGATTTGGCATGTAAACCGAATATTCAGCTTTTGTCAAATATTTTTAAGTATTTGGCCAAATATTTGTGGAAATATATTCTGTTAGAAGCAGAAGAATTATCTTTTTAATTTAAAAAACTTTTTCCTTCTCAAGCAATTTACATAGGAGGTAAAATCAAAACAACTGTCTGCAATAGAAAAAAAAAGTAAGAGAGATAAGACATCTTTATCTTAATCACTTAACGAATCAATATTTTTGAAAAAAACTTTCAAAAAATGCCTTTTATCATGTCTTTTACAGAGTTTTTAATCTTTTACTGCCGGTTTTTCAAAAAGAAATTTTTGCCTAACAATCAGAAAAATGATCAGATTAAAAAATGCAAAATTTACAATAAAAATTAATTAATGCCAATAAAAAATTATTATTATAATATGGATGCTCGTAGACGATACAGTCGACTTTCGTTAATTCGAATCTTCACTTAATTTGAACTAAACATGAAGTTCCGAAATTTTCAATGGCAGAATAACGTTAAAAATTTTTATTAATTCGAACTCATTTTCTCTTAACTTCATTTAATCTGAATTAACGAGAATTCCGATTTTTCATTTTTCTTCTCTTTCTCACGGATTTTAGATGATTTGAATAATTTTCTTTCTTTGATTTTTGTGAAAATTGTTCCGAACGAGTATATATATAATACAATGCATTTGATATCCACTTTCTTAGAGCCCCATCCATTTATCAGTGACGCCTTAAATTTTTCTTCCATCGTGCTTGTTTCAAATCTTTTAATTAATTTATGTATTTATACATTCTAATTTAACATTAAGTCATATTATAATGATAACAGATGCAATAAATTAAAAAAAACACTATAACATTAATTACTTTGTAATAGTTTCATATTAATCATGTTTTCATTTCATATTTTCCATAATTCGAACTCCGGATAATTCGAACATTTCTTGTGGTCCCGACGAGTTCAAATTAACAAGAATTGACTGTACATGCATATCATGATATGCATACACTTTGCCAAGCAAACATTTAACTATTATTTGTCAAATTATTGATAGTTATATCTTGATTAATGATTTAACTTTGTGGTGAAGATAAAAAAAAAAATCTGAGCAATTTTAATTTCATGGATACAAAGGATAGGCTTACAATTATACTTATTTTATGTGTATGGTACTAAAGAAAATATACATTACAAAATTTGGAATTTAAAAAAAATCTAATTTAGAAAGAATTAAAATTAACCATTTCCCAGATTTGCATGCACATCATATGGGCAACATGTTTATTCAAATTACGAGCTGCTTGACGACATATGGGCACCCATATTCCAATCATGATTTATTAGCCTCACCAGATACTTTTTATTGCAAATTTTGCGTTGCTTAATCCGAACATTTTTTGATTCAATTAGAGGTAAAAATTTCTTATTGAAAACCGGTGATAAAAGATTAAAAATTCTGTAAAAGATATGAAAAAAAAGAGGCATTATTTGAAAATTTTTTAGAAAAAATATTGATTAGTTAAGTTGTTAAGGTAAAGATGGCCTATCTTTCTAAACTCTTTTTTCTATATTACAGACAATTGTTTGGATTTAACCCCCGTGTAGATTGTTAGAGAAGTAAAAAGTTTTTTTTTATTTTTTTTTATTAAAAAGAGAATTCTTCTTCTAAGAAAATATATTTCCGTAAATATTTGGCAGAATACTTAAAAAGTATTTCGGCAGGAGCCGAATATTCCATTTACATGCCAAATCATCAGATATCAAATCGAGTATTTGATATTCAGTTAATCCTAATTGTAAACTGAACTTTTTTTTTATTACTTTAATTTAAGTAAATATTCTTGTTGTACTAAATGTGATTTGAATACACTTATCTTTTCAACAGTACACTATAAAAAAATAAGACGTTCCTTAATCTAAGAAAATATGAAATAATCAAGAATGAAAATCAAGGATATACTCTCTCACTTTAGTTACCCATGTTTGAGAAACAGTTTTTTACCTTTAGAAACCATATAAACTAATGTTTTTTCATGACTTAAAGGAGAATTTATAAAAACAAGGTTTCATTTGCTGCCACTGGTTGTTAAAAATGTTTCTGAGTTATTTTTATCAGTATACTTATAAGAGAAATATAAGTTTAAAAAAAAAAAATCGGGACACTTGATTTGAGGATGCAATTCTTTCTCAAGTAAATTTTTAATATTCAACAAGCATGTTAATAGACAAAGATGAACAGCATTAAGACTAACATTAAAATTAATAATATTTTGTTATGCTTGCATGTATAAATTGCTTGATGCAACTGAAAAGGTTTCATAGGCAATCTATAGCATCTTAAAATCCCACATTCCAACTTTAGGAAACTTATTAACGTATCTTAAAAATTAGTTGGATACATTTTCGAAAATCATAGCAACAACATAGAAATAATTTTTACTTAAAAATGCATTTTTAAATCCTGAAATGAGGTCCAAGGTTATAGTTTATTTCCGTAGATAAAGAAACATTTGTCCTTTTTTTTTCCATTTCAAGTTATTGTAAAAAAAATTTCTATGCAACAAGATCATTTAAGACAATAGATGTAATTAAAGATTGATTTTTTTTTTTTTTTTTTTTTTTTTTTTTTTTTTTTTTAATCTCCATAAGGTATTTTTGAGAAATAAAGTATTATAAAGGAAAATACTTAGCATCTAAAAGTTTATCAAAATGCTTCTACTACAGAAGTATTATATATGGATATATGTAATTACCTAAAACAGAATTGCTTTAATGGCTCTTTGTTATTGAATTAATATTAACGTCTTTATATATATGTGTGTGTGTATGTACATATATATGTATATATATACAAGCAATGAGCCATTAAAAAATTTTTGTCAAGACATTTTTCTATCTTTTGAAGTATAAATTTATCATATACATAACGTTGAGAAGGACCAGGAAATTTTTCTAGTAAAATCAAAATCATAAATATCGAATTTTTTTTTTTTTTTATATACAGGTTTCCTTCTTATAAGGTAAATTTGTGTACTATTTAACATTCCTTCCATCAAGAAAACTAAACCTTTTAGTTTCATGCCAAATTGCTTTATAGACAGATTCTATTTTCCTAGGTTTTACAGTACATATAGTATAAGTTTTTTGCCCCATTAAAAAGAAATCCCCTTTACTCCTGCGTCTCTCCACTTTTCTATCATAATTTTTCTTTCATCCTATGCAGAAATTGTCATAATGACTATTTAAAAATTGTGACTTCTGTATAAATATTGAAAAATTTCCGGCCTGAATTGATTGTCACCATGAAGTTGTATTCAAATTATGATATTTTATTTACACTACCCAAAGTTCCATGCATAATTTTCTTAATAATGTATGAATTTTAGAAAACTTTTTCAGTAGTCTTACTTTGCTGTGTAAACTTTTCAAGAAGATGTTAAAATGGCTGCTACACACTGAGCTAGAATGTCGAAGAAATATAGCAGACAGAATCTATTCTAACTTGACTTGAAATAATCTAAAAAACAAAAAAATGCAATTTAATGCAATTCTTTAAAATTATGCTATGCATAACATAACCCTGTTTCCCATAATTGCTAAATTTTTAGCAATTAGACACGTTTATGTTAGGCATTGTTTTTAGGGAAACAAAAATTGAACTATACAAGAATATAACAATGCTTAAAATTTAATGAAAGTACAATTAATAACCTAAAATCTTAATTGGGCTTTAATCTATTTAATACATTTGAAGAATAAAAGCACTATACAACCTTATTTTGGCAACACTCACATGTACAATTATGCTACATTCATAGTAGATGCACATGCTCTTTGTGCCTGATGAAGAAAGATTCAGTTCTTTCGAAAGACATTGCACATTTTAGTTTATTTTATGACGTTTTAAAGAAGTTTTTTCACTTTGAGGTATCTAGGTGGCCTATATATCCCCAATCCAGTATAAGAACTAAACGTTCAGATTGTTTGTATTTTGGCAGCTTACAGCCCAGCTTTTCCTATTCAAAATGAAAATAAACTGACCAGACCCAAATAAAAATCAATGAAATTAGAGCAGACTCACTTTATAACACACAATTACATCTTTTCAAGGATACTGCATACAAGGAAAATTTAACAGTAAGTTTTAGATTAATATATGTTTGTGAATCACAGAACACAGAACTGCAACATTAATAACATTGGTTAAGAACAAAGTTTTTGAAGTTGCATTAAATAAAATAAAAAAGATTTTTGAAAATATTTCTCTGTAATATATTGTTATAGTTTCAAAGACTCAAATACTAGAAGATCATTATTAATATTTTTATGAAATAAATTAAGTAGCTGATATGTTTTTGAAATAAGTCCAATTTTTATCAGTTTACTTAGATTCTTTTAGTTTATTGCATCAGGCTAGACAGCTCACTTATTTTTTTATCTGCCTGGTCTTTCATGTATTTTTTAATGGGCTCAGTCCATTTTCTGCTCCATTGCAAATTTTGTCTTCATTTTTCTGGTCCTGTGCAGTACTTGTGAGTAATGAATTTTACAAAATATATAATCTATCTTGAGTCATAAATTAGTGTAAGACTTTATGAAGTAAAAAACTTACATGTTATTTATCCTTTATTGCTTTTACATAGAAATTTTTTTTCACATTTCATATTACAGTAGTATTATTAACACAACACGTGGATATATTTCAGAGTAAATTATGGCTCTTCTTTCAAAGCCTGAGCTTAACAATTTGAAATCAATATGCACATTTAACAGTTTGGATTTGTTTTCCTAAAAAAATTGTACTTTAGGAACATCTTTTGTGTTGTTGTTTTGTTGTTCTTTGTGGGTTTTAAATTATTGATAGAAACAATTTCTGCTTTAAACACTATAGGTAAGCAATCATCATAGATATAATTTGTCTAATGTATGTTTGCATGCATGTAGGAATACGAAAAGTAATGTGTTGATGAACATATCGAGATTAAAACATGAAATTAGCAAATATAAAACAGATACAAATAATGTTTGAAAATTTCTGATCAGGCAGATTACAATTTCAGTCATGCAAAAACAATCTTCTGGCAATGTTAATCCTATGGAAAAAGAGGGTCATGCTTTAAAATTTTTTTTGAGGGAGAAAATGTTCGGGAGGGGTGGGAGGCAAACTTCTCTTGAAGGAAAAGGCACAGCTTAAATATGGATCTGGCATCTAATCCATCTCTCCCCTCAGAATGAAAAACGTTTACTACTTAATCATGGATATAAAAAAAAAAAAAATCAAAAAGTTTGAATGCAGAAATGGAAAAACTGATCAAGTATTTTCTTTTAAAGAAATTTCTGTCTTAGCAGGTAAAATTTCAAGATACTGAACATGAAAAATATTTGTATAAAACAAGACTCTATTATAGAGAGATACCATTTTTACAGGTATTCCCAAAGATATTAAACCATGTACTTTTTAAGTACAGTTTTAAAAAGCATAGATTTATAACATTTAAACTTGTAAAATCAAAATTTGTATATGCATTTTTTTCAGACAACAAAAATAAATTTTTCAAAAAAAAAAAAAAAAAAAAAAAAAAAAAAACACATTTACATTTGTTAAGGTCCCTTATCATTCAGATATGTGATTTTCCTCTCTAATGTTAAACCAATGGCCATAGAATGCATTCTTATTTTTCAAAAATCTCATCTGAAAATTAATATTTTAAACTAAATTTTTATGTATACACTTCTTAAAGGATGTTGCTTTCTGTTTTTGTAGACAAAATAATTTTAAAGTACATAGTTATTTTAAAATTTAGTGTTAAATTCATTAGAAGTACATGAAATATGAATAACATTCTATAACTTCAAACCTATTTGGAATTTTTGAAAATTAAAAATAACATATGAAAGCCTATGTTTTAATCTATTCATACAAATTATAATTTTTCGTTTAAGTTAATTTAAATTTCAGATATTTGATAAATAAGGTAAAAATTCTATCCCCAAAATTAAGTTATTAATCAATCCAAGTGTGGACAAAGTCTGATCTTTGACATGTCGACTGTCACAGTGGGAGGTTCTCGTGGTCCCACATGCACAAGTGAATTGAATGGAGGACGTCTCATACAATATTGCAAAATTTCTTACTTTCCTGATCTTTATTTTTCAAGAGAAAGAGCTATTTTCTTTTAGTTATACTAAAGCACAGCTTATTTATTTATTTATTTTGCTAAATATTGCTTTTTTTCAATCAACATATTTTGAATTACATACAATATTTTCTTAGAAAATAAAATTGCATTAAACATTACCGTAAAATACCGTTAATCCGCCCTTCCCGATCAAACGCCCCCTCCCCACTTTATAAAGAATTTGAAAATTTCAAAAAATCCCGAGAAAACGCCCTCCCTCCCGATTCTCAAAGGCGATTGAGAGCGAGATCAATCATTTTGAAATGAACGAATCATGAATCTTTGATGAAATGCGCGTTTTTTCAAGATTTTTTAATTGATTTCATGCTTGTTTTGGCTTTTTTTACTAATTTCTCCTTTTTTCGACAGAATTTACGTTTAAAAAAGAAAAAAACCCAAATTTTTTCAAGTATAAATGTGTATGATTCATTTCAACGATTCATTCATTTTATGATGATTCATTCCCGTAAATTTTGTTGAACGATCGCGAAAAAATCCCGTGTAAGCGCCCTCCCCTAACTATTCTACGATTTTTCTTTTCGTTTGGGGGGGCGGATTAACGGTATTTTACGGTATACATATTCATTTAAATATCTAGGCTTTTCTTCAACTTTTTCTAAATAGTTTTGACACACCTATAAAAAGTTTTCTATCTTTATATGCATAGGAATTTTTAGATTTTATTAGGTTCCAAAGCAATGCAATTTTTTTTTCTTTTGCTAAATATGTTTTTTCCTAAATTAATTGTCAATTTATTGTTCTTTTTCGTTGCCTAAAATAAATGTAAAATTTCTGTTTTAATGTTTTCAGAAAAATAGATTATTTGCATCTGCAAGAAAAAAAAAGGAAAAGAAAACACTTATGTTATTTATAAATTATTCAGAATGTCTAAAAAATGCATTTATCAATGAAATAAATTAAAACACTGTTCATGCAAATTTGAAGTTGTAGTGAAGATTTGATTGCTCATTTATAGTAATCATTCTTATTTTTTCATTAATTCATCATTTTATTTAAAATTGCTTAAACTTGCTTTCAGTCTAGAATCCATTTAAATATTTCGGTACTACTTGGTTATCCCGTCGACCAGAAAAACATTGCCAAACTATAAGATTAAATGCCAATAATGGAGATCCTGAATGTCACATTCACTGAAGTTAAATATGATACACGTATTTAAAACATAAGTGATTTTTATTCCAACTTTTTATTTGTACTTTTTAAATATTCTACAATTTATTTGTTTTTTCATTTTTTAAAATAAAAATTACGTCAATATGTATAATTCGGCTATTAGTTTGGTGATTTGTATAATTTGGCAAAACAGGTCAATGGGATAACAATGGATAATGGGGTCATCGGTATAACAAAGTAATACTGATATTTCAATACAAAGTTTAAATGCTTCTAAATAATAAAGTAGGATAATTAAAAATGAAACCTGTTTGAATAAGCATTAATTTAATACAATAGCTGTAACAATAAATTTTAATGAGATAATTTTTTTTTTTTATGTAAAAGTTTTAAAATTTGACAAGATCAACAAAATTGGCAGACATATGGGTTACAGGCTAGACTGCAGTGTAAGTCAAGTTGGGTCTACTCGAGCCCAACAATTATTTTTAAAATTTATCCGAACTCTGCATTTTTCATTATGTGTTGTTTTCTCCTATTTCCTTTTGCTTGAATTTTCTCATTTTATAGTTAGAAAAAAAAATTAAAAAAAAATTAAAGATTATTTAATCTATCACAAAATATGTCGAATCAGCTGTTGCAAAATCACTAAATGCAGTCTTGGGAACTGAAAATCTTCCCAGTTAAAGGAAAATCACAATCCAAATGCAGAAAACTGCCACAAGTCATGATACTATCAGTTAATCAGACATAACCTTTTAATACTTTTAAAAACAAATTCAATTAATATATTTTTAGAACCAGCAAGATCTAAAGGAGGGGGGGGGGGGTGTGGAAAGGATAAATTGTAGGGGATAGAGCCCAAATACAAATGTCGTGTTCATTCAGATTTTAAAATGGATTCTGTTTACGTAAAAAATAAATAAATAAACACATATTTTTGAAACATTGCACAAGTATTTTAAGTTGTTTGTCTTATTGGTATAAAAATTTTTTTTTTAAAGATAACTACAATGTTTTAAAGTGTAGAAACCTTCTACAATTTTTTTTTAATCTTAATTAAACTGAATAGATAGGGATAAATTCAAATCATACATTTCCCCATTACCATCTAGCAAAAAAAAAAAATCAATTTAGCTATATAAATGCTTCAAAAGAGGGAAGAAAAATCTACAAGAATAGCTGAAAATCACCAAATGTTAAGCAATTTGGAAAAAGTATATACAAATATTTTAAACACAGTAGAAAATCTATATAACGGCAAAAAAAAAATAAAAATGCAAGGTTGCGTGTTATATGGAAGTTTGTATTATATGAATCACATTTCACATATCATTAATTTTACCCCATAAATGTAGCTAAATATCTCTGAGACACATCAAAATACACCAGAGTATCTTTATATTGCATTTCTTATCCGGATTATAAATTTTTCTATTATGCTAGATCATTCCAAATTGTGTTTAATATACTTTATTAAAATGGTTGTACATACCTGGATCTAAATCATTAATTATATTACCCATTTTCAAAAACATTTATTGAAATAGAAATTTTTTCTACTAAAAGTTCTAAATTAAGGAGGAAAAAATTAACTAATACATTAAATTTAGTTTTTTAGGGAGTAGCAATATTTTACAGTCTGGGAATTCAAGTGCTTCTTCTCTGGAAAATTGATTATATTTACATCTAAGAAGCAGTGACAGATTTATGGCAGGGCATTCTGGGCACGGGCCCAAGGCCCCCGATTTTCAGGGGGCCCCATATTTTGCTGCATGTTTTTCAATTACTGCCCAAAATCCGATGTAGCTTTAATATTCAATGAAATTTTAGATTCTATTATGTTGATATTCTATTTTTATAACATTGTATATTTTGTCTAAAACATCCATTAATTATTTTATTATAGCGAATATTTTCTTTTATCTTTATCACTTTAAAAATATATTGCATTTTTAATTCTTGTTAAAATGTTAAATCCTTTTCCTTTTATAGTCAGATTTTTTTAGTATTGGGGAACATATATTGAAGGCGGCAGAGTTCCCAATATTTTAAATAATTGTAGCTTGGTGTTTAAAAAAAAAAATATTATTAGTTGTTGCTTGCTTTACATTACAGATATATACACTTTCTTAGGAAAAGATAATTAGCACTACACAATTTACTATAAAACGTCTATTCATTTAATTTCATAATTGTGAAGTAATTATTTCAAAGTAAGTTATTGATTATCATATTTACTTTGTTATTGATATACTAAAGTCAATAATGGTTATTTTAGTAACTATCTTTTATCACTTTTTTAGTCAGTCCCCCTGTAAGTATCGGTACAAGGGGGTCCTCATAAGCATCTGTGCCCAGGGCCCCCAAATTTGTAAATCGGTTCCTGCTAAGAAGTTGTGTGTTATATAGAGAATTGTGTTATAAAAATCTTCTACTGTATATAATACAATGACAAACTAATTTAAATTTTAGCTCAATGCTCCTCAAGCTCTACAAAAGAACTTCAATACAAAAATATACAAATTTTTATTATTATATTGAGAACATATGTCATATGGACTGCAACAAAAAAAGGTTTGTTATTAACACTAAGATTAAAATTTAGATAGTATTTGGAAATTTTGCTTTTTTTTTTCACTTCTAACGAACAACAATGACTTATGCTTTTTAAAAAAAAAATTGTTGTTATCTTTATGTATGTTAGTGTTAAGCGGGAAGTTTCGTGTGCTGATTTCATAAGCAATGCAATTATTATTAAACAGATTGTTTGGATAATTTACCAAAACACTTACTTTCAATGAATCATTTGTAAAACTGGGCCATATAATGACAAAAATTTACCTTTGAAGAACATTCCGATCGAAATATTACTAATATCATATTTTCACAAATAATGAAGCAATATAGCAAAGTAAAAGATTCAATTTGAATGATTCTTTTGAAGAATTTTCAATAGAACTAATTAATTTTGAATTAAAATATTTATTAAAAAAATTCTTTGCATGTATTCAAATAAATCTTCCCTGAGATTCTTGTAGGATTTTTATATTAATAAAAAGCTTTTTTGAAATATTTTAGTGAAAAACAAAAGTAACTGTGTGAGATCAAAGTCTCAAGAATTCATATCTTTGAAGAATTTTTCGATCAAAATATCACAAACTGCTATAATATAACTATATTATATCATATACTAAACGAACAACTCAATTTGAATGACTCTTCAGCATCAAAAGTCATTATCATTCCTGAAGGTTAGCGAATACGTACAAGCGTCTAGGGACAGCACTATCACAGAATGCACAGCGCACAAGTTTCGCTTTCAAGAAGCGAAAACCAGTTTTCACGGGGGAGAAAAGTGATTTTATTGAATGCGTTGGCTTCAGCGGTGGTAGTGCAGTCTACGCGATGCGAACGAGATGAATCCCTTTCGTTGGTTTCGAATACTTAAAACATTCGTTTAAAAGCTGTTCAAATGTGTTAAAAAGCCCTACAGATTAATAAATAATAGATAAAGAGTTATCAGAATATAGATTTATGGATCTTGAAAACATTTCAGAAATTCTTTAATAGTTTCTGCAATTTTTCCCCGCCTTCATTATTACTTGAAAATTAATTTTTAATTACTTTACTTTTTCATTTGTTCAATTTGTATTGCGACGTGGTCAAGGACTTTTTTAATGGGATTAAAAAAACTATAATTTAGGACTATCATAAATTTGTATTAGTACAAAATATGTAAATTACCAAAATAAGAGGCAGAAAAAATTTAGATCATTTTCCGTTTTAAAATATTGATTTATAAATTAAAATTTCTTAGTAAGGGTAATTCTCAAAATATGGAAATAGACATGTATTATAGGGATTACCTGATATTTACAGGATTAATATGATAGTACGAATCCCCTAAAAATAATAAGAACATAATATCAGTAGTACATCATGCGTGTCATAATATTAATTTACGTTAAAAAGTATTCTAAATAAAATGAATAATTACTGTTATTATTATCATGCATCTTGAATTATAATTCTATTTTTCCTATCACTTTCGTGTGTTGAAAATTAGATTAAATGTAAAAATTAAAAAAACCCTCCCTCTTTTTTTTTTTTTTTTTTTTGTAAAAGAAATTTATTTTCTATGGTAAAATGTGAAAAGCTGTTTAATTTCTAAGTAATTAAATAAAAATACTAGCTATTTTCATGCATTTACTAATGAAAACAGTTTTGAGGACGGGTCAGAAATTTGTGATTATGGATTTAATATATAATAAACTTTTCTGTAAACATTTTCATAGGAGGGGGCATATAATATTTTTTTTCTTTCTTCCATTTTAAATATGAATATTTATTTGTTTATGCATGTTATCTAATCCTTTGAAAATGTGGAACTAGCTGTGCATATTGCAATTAAGAGTGCTCCTAAATCGAAAAATGCAACTTTATCACATAAGTTTTAATTTATTTTTGTTCGGAAATAAATGAAACTAACAAGTGTTGTTCAAAAACTATCTAATCGCACTATTTTTTTTTTTTTTTTTTTTTTTTGAGAGAGAGAGAAAGAGGGAGGGGGCAAGCGCAATAGATCCTTTAGAAAAGTGTCAAAATGGACATTTTGAACCGAATTTTTGCGAAAATAGCCTTAAAAAATGGAAAATGAATGGAAAACAGTTCTATAAAAAACATTAATGATAATAATTAACATAAATGTTTGATATTCACATGTCGGTGATGGTATCATGAAATATCACGAACTCAATTTTGATGCATTAGGAAAGCTCTTATTAATCTATAGTTATAGCAATTTATTGGGATTTAATGAAATTTTCTCACATAAAGCTTAGTTAAACTAATAAAATTAAGGTACTGCAGATCTGGATAAAAATATTTCCTACAATTTACAATAAATGATAAGCTGTGATATAAGTAGATATAAGGGAAAAAAATCACATTTATTCAGGGAATGAATTTATGTCTTATTAAAATAACCAATGAATGCATTGAAAAAAGGGGGGGGGGGCGGCTGAAATCAGGCAATAGCCTGATTTCAGCAGAGTTTGATTTCTATGTGTCTCCCCCCCACATCTCCTCCCCACACACACTTCCATTGTGTTTTTATACAAATTAAAACAGCCGGATGGAATAAATACAGATTACTTTTAAAGTTTGAACTATCAAATATTCAAAAACTTATAAAACAGTTCATGTTATATATATTTATGATAACGTAGGGTGAGAGGAACTACATCACGTTAAAAATGCAAATGAGTATTGTTCCAAAACAAGCTGATTTTACTATCACATTAGTTATGGAAAACATTTGAGTTGAATTACCAAACATGTTTTGTGCATGTTCTTAAAATAATTTTACGTTTTATATTAAATTATTATGAATAAGCACATAATTTCATCATATGAGAAATTTCATTTTAATTTATCGCATGATTTTCTTTTAACTATCAACAATTAAAAAATAAAAAAGAAAGAAATGAGAAAGTATTTTTAGAATAAAACTATACATCTAAATGTTTGGTTATTAATTTCCATGGGGATCTGAAATTACTTATATTTTACCATTATGTTATAGATAATAAACATAAATAAATCTATCGCTCTATAACTTTTAAACTAATAATAATAATAACAATAATAAATAATTAATTAAATAAATTATTAAAAAAGAGAAATAAAGGGAAAGAAATAAAGAAAAAACAATCTTTTAAACAATCTTTATAACTCATAAACTCATTTTGAGTGTAAATGCTTCATGCTCGAAGCACAAGCTTGCCGAAAAGATAACAGGTTTCGAAACTTTTATAACATAAAAATTAAAGCTTCACAATATTAACAAAAGGTTTCATAGCACATTAATACTTGAGTAACGAAAACTTTAACATTATGTAGAAAGAAAGTAGCATAAACTGTAAAACTATTTGCACAGAATATGCACACATTAAGGAAACGACAAAGTCCAAACGCACACGCAATAAAGCCAGTGGTCGAAAACGGACGAAAACCGGTCAGAGGAGCGATCGAAACAGAAACTTGTGCCTTGTGTATTTTGTGAGGGTGCTGTCTTTAGACGCTTGAGCGAATACGTCAGATAGCTAGTTTGTTCGAAGAATTTCAAGCAGGAATTAAACAAATTTTAAGTAATTAACAGTGATTTAAAATATTTTTAAAAAAGTTTTATGCTGTGTATGTAAAAAAAAAAAAAAAAAAAAAAAATCTCTCTTCAGATTCTTGCAGCATTTTTGTATAAAAAATTTGATTCAAAATCGAATCAATTTAATTTTTTGCAGAAGTTTTTCTTTTTCTTTCTTTTTTTTTTCTTTTTTCTTTTTTTTTTTTTTAAGTATGATGTTGAGTTTAGCGTGTTTTTTGTCTTTTTTTTAAGATTTCATGAAAATGAAAGCTAATGATCTTGTGTGTGATGTAATCACATGCACGTAAATAAGTGCATAGCTTTTGTTTTCAACTGTGGTATAAATCAGAGCCTACCGACAATTTTCGTTGCATTTTGCTGAAGAATGCTATCCCTAAATTTAAATTAATAAAGTCTACTTTTTTTTATATTCACTGTTTTGTTCCACTCTATTTCTACCTTTTATAAACGCAAAGCATCTGGTTCATGGAAAAGGATAAATACCTTGGATTTTTAGAGGGTTTAAAACAGTTTAGCGAAGTTAGATCAAATTACTTGCTAGTGTTGAATCCGACTTGACAATGTTTAACATTTTTGCATAGCACTATATATGAAAATGGATAAACAGCAAAATTAATGACCAGGGCTGGCAAGTTTCTGCTGGGGTGGGTGGATAAAACCAGCAGTAATAACCGATTAAAACCGGCATGATAGAAACTAGTTTCTGCCAGTAAATGACAGAAATTAAGAAGAACTTTAACTTGTCATGATTCATAATTCACATATGTATTTAATGTACAAAGAATTAAATTAAAATAAGGAATATGAATGTTATTCAAAGTAGCAAAAAGTTTTAAAATGATCATTTAAGTATACTTTGTTTATATAATATTTTCCTGTCACTTGAAAAACTGAAATTTTCATAATGGTAATCTGTTGCTATACAAGTTTAATTACAGTCAAAGTTCTATAATCCGCACAAGTTGGGGCCAAAGGTAGTGCAGATTATGGAATATTGTGGATTATAGAGTACTGTGGATTATACGTCATTTTATTATTCCTAGACAGCATTTGAATTCGATAATAAGTATAATATGAAAAGATAAATATGAAATTGGTCGATGGGATAACCAAGTAATACTGATATTTCAGTACAAAGTTTAAATGCTTCTAAATAATAAAGTAAGATAATTAAAAATCAAACCTGTTTGAATAAGCATTAATTCAATACAATAGATGTAACAATAAATTTTAACAAGATAAGTTTTTTTTTTTTTTTTAATGTAAAAGTTTTAAAATTTGACAAGATCAACAAAATTGGCAGACATATGGGTTACAGGCTAGACTGCAGTGTAGGTCAAGTTGGATCTACTTGAGCCCAACAATTATTTTTAAAATTTATCTGAACTCTGCAGTTTTCATTATGTGTGGTTTTCTCCTATTTTATATTGCTTGAATTTTCTCATTTTATAGTTAGAAAAAAAAATAGAAAAAAAAAATAAATAAAGATTTTTTAATCTATCACAAAATATGTCGAATCAGCTGTTGCAAAATCACTAAATGCAGTCTTGGGAACCGAAAAACTTCCCAGTTGGAAAATCACAATCCAAATGCAGAAAACTGCCACAAGTCATGATATTATCAGTTAATCAGACATAACCTTTTAATACTTTTATAAGCAAATTCAATTAATATATTTTTAGAACCAGCAGGATCTAAAGGAGGGGGGGGGGGGGAGTGGAAAGGGAAAATTGTAGGGGATAGAGCCCAAATACAAATGCCGTGTTCATTCAGATTTTAAAATGGATTCTGATTATGTTAAAAAAATAAAAAATAATAAACACTTATTTTTGAAACATTGCACAAGTATTTTAAGTTGTTTGTCTTACTGATATAGAATTTTTTAAAAATAGATAATTGCAATGTTTTAAAGTATTCTTCTTGTAAGTCTAAAGTAAAAGTTAGTGTTAAGAACATGTTAAAGTCCTTGTAAGTCTAAAGTCGTGTTGTGTAAAGTATTATTCTTGTAAAGTACCTTCTGCAAAAATTTTTCAAAAATTGTAATTAAACTGAATAAATAGGGATAAATTCAAATCATACATTTCTTCATTACCGTCTAGCAAAAAAAAAAAAAAAAAAAAAAAAAAAAAAAAAAAAAAATCTATTTAGCTATATAAATGCTTCAAAAGAGGGAAGAAAAATCTACAAGAATAGCTGAAAATCATCAAATGTTAAGCACTTTGGAAAAAGTATATACAAATATTTTAAACACAGTAGAAGATCTATATAACGCCAAAAAAAAAAAAAAAAAAAAACTAAATTAAAAAAATTGCAAGGTTGTGTGTTATATGGAAGTTTGTATTATATGGATCACATTTCACATATCATTAATTTTACCCCATAAATGTAGCTAAATATCTCTGAGACACATCAAAATACACCAGAGTATCTTTATATTGCATTTCTTATCCAGATTATAAATTTTTCTATTATGCTAGATCATTCCAAATTTTGTTTAATATACTTAATTAAAATGGTTGTACATACCTTGATTCAAGTCATTCATTATATAACCCATTTTCAAAAACATTTATTGAAATAGCATTTTTTTTTCCATTAAAAGTTTTAAATTAAGGAAGAAAAAATGAATACAGTTGAACCTCTCTAATCTGGCATTCTATAAACTGGAAAACTCTATTATCTGGCACATTTCTCCCTGTTTTTTTTTATTTCCTCCGTTATGTATTTTGTCATATATATACATATATCCTCCCATTTTATGTTTTCCTACGTTTATTCATTTTACATCTGAGAAGTGTGCTGGTATCGTTATAAAATATAAAATTTTGCACTTTAACACTTTCGCAGCGGAAGCCTGAAAATTTAGTTGGACTCAAAATACCGCAAACGGCTGCATTTTAAAAATTTGTTGCTAACATTCTTCTCCCTCGCCTTTGTATGCCCAATTGTCAGCAACACAATACATTGGTAGTTACTTCCTAATGTGAAACCTTTAATCCCTCAGATATCCCTCCTAAAGTTTATCTTCAATTCAGGTGTCTTGTACAAAGGGAAATCTCGTTGGGATGAACATTATTGTTACAGTAAACTGTGTGAAATATTTCTGTAGTCTTCAGTGATTCTTTTTTTATTGGGTGATAATTCCCTGAGAAATTCGCCACCCCTTGATTGCAACAAATCTAGCATCAATCACTTATTCAACGACAATAGAAAGATGTTGGGAATAAGACGCTAAAGAGAGAGCTTTTTTCCAATTTGAATAACCTTCCCCATATCTGATCTGTTAGCTACGCCAGGAGAAATTCGTTGCCTCGGGTCAAGGTCAAGTGGACGCTGGCACGTATAATATAAGAAAAGGGCATGTGTATAAACAAACGCTTCCTTCAACCAATCTATCAATTACATTTTTGCTTTAGCGATCATTAAAGGAATCATCACTTCGACGTTGATCAATCATACAACAGAGCTTTTAATCGCAAACAAATCAGATCAGTCGTAGGCCAAGCAGATCGCCTTGACTTCTTGTGCAAAGTAGGAGTCTTAAAGATGCGCAGGAAATTACTGTAGATCCACAGTAATTTTGGCCACAGTGACGTCAGCTGCCCTTTCCTTTTAGATACTCTCTAGAGCACTTTCAGGGAGAAAAATTCCAACAGATTTACTGATTTGTGGAAAATGACACTTTTTACCCACTTAACTTGGTTGGTGTGTGTCACTTGATTTCAGAGATTCTTTTCAGTTGCTTTATATCTACGTACTTCTTTTATTTGCTCTATGCTTCTTTAGTTCTTCTGTTCATAAGTTTTATTTTCTTATGGCAAGGGCCATATATTCTTATTATATTTTTTAAATTTGTTATTTAATTCCTAAATTACCCCCCCCCCCCCTGCCCACAAGAAAGGAAATTGATGAAAATTTCTGTAGTATCTTAGAATTTCCATAATTCGGCATCGCGCGAGTCCCATACATGCCGGATTGGAGAGGTTCAACTATATAATCTAGGCATAGTGTACAAGCGACAAAATATCTGTCTTAAGATTTTAAAATTGTATTTAAAAATTAGTTTATCTCAATAATTTGTTAACATTAATGTTTTGAAAATCTTTTCTAAATGTATGAACTTCTTAGTCTTAACTATTTTGAACTTGCAGTTAAAAGCTGTTTTTCTCCTTTCAGGAACTCAACATTGCTGATATATGAAGAAAGATATTCATTTTCAAATATGTAAGAACATCATTCAAGATTTCTGTCTATAATAATGGGGAAGGAATGTTACAGCATTGAAAAATTTAACCTATGAATTAAAAAACACATTTTTCTTAAGAACTAACTTTCTTAAGAAAATTCTTGACCAAAAGGTTTTATTTCATTCAACTTTTATTTATCAAGACTCTTTACTGATTATAAATTTTTTTTTAACCTTGGAGGAAAATGATAACTTATTATTGAAGAATATTAATGTAAATAATGAAAATTTAATTTGTGATTTATGATCAAATGAATTTTATGCAAAGATTCACATTCAAAGTCATTTACCCACCTCATAAACAAAGAGCTTGAGTGCACAATATGTATTAATTTATTTAATCAACTTTTATTCTTAGATGAACATCTTCACCGCCATTATAATTAAAATAATTTCAACTGTAATTTATGCAAAGCCAGTTTTTCTTTAAATTCCATCTTAAAAAAACATTTTCAAAACCATACAAGTAATGATTCTTTGATTGTGAAGTCAGGAGAAAAATTTAAATACAAGTAAAGATTGTCAAAACACAAAACAATCTTTGGCGTATGATCCTCCCATGGATGAAATTTGGGAAAAAAGAAATCCAGATAAACATGTTGAAAATAATGAAAAGAAAAATATTCCTCTTTCTCAAATTAAAAAGAAAAACAAGGAAGTACTTAAAAATAATCCTACTTTGTTACTGAATACTCAAAATGATTATGATTACCAGCTAGCTTCTACTGAACAGTCACATGTACAGTGTACTAACAGCGATGATAATTTTAGTATAATAAAAGAGCTTGATGAAAATGAAACTCAATGTGAATATCCAGTATATGATAATGAAATAACAAGTGAAAACCCTGATTTATTGTGTAGAGTCTGTAAAAAATTATTTTCTTGTGAAAGTAGCTTAAGAGTCCATTCTATTTCTTGTAAATTTAAAAGAATCTTTTTTATGTCATGCGTGCAATAAGAAATGTCCTTCAAATGTGGACTTAGAAAAACATTTATTATCTCATTCAGAAAAGAAATTTAATTGTGCTGTATGCCAAGAGACATTTTGTTCAAAAGATGAATTATTTGATCATATTCATGTCCATGCAGTAGTAAAAATTTTGATTGTGACAAATGTTCTTCAACATTTTCTGAACAAAATTCATTGGTAAAACACCAAGAAACACATGGAAAAATACCACCATTAACATGTGAAATATGCCATAAAAGATTTTCAAGGAAATCTTCATTACGATTGCATCGCCAAACTCATTCAGAAATAAAGCCTTATGCTTGTGAAATATGCCATAAAAGATTTTCAAGGAAATCTTCATTACAATTGCATTGCCAAACTCATTCAGAAATGAAGCCTTATGCTTGTGATATATGTCAAAAGAGATTACCTCATGTTCGTGCTTTAAAGTATCATCAAATGGGTCATGCCAAAATTAAACCTTTTGTCTGTAACATATGCCAGAGGGGATTTACAAATCCAAACAATTTACGTAGACATCACCTGATCCATTTTGATAGAAAACCGTTTGTTTGTGCAGTGTGTGGGTCACGCTTTTCTCGAAGATATAATTTATCTTACCATCAACGCACACATGAAGGTTTAAAGGAACCTGAAGAGTCATCTTGTGATATATGTTTAACAAATCCCTCTGTTGTTTGTGTTTATAGAAAATCAAAGTCATTTAACTGTGATATTTGCTCAAAACAGTTTTCCACTGAGGCTAATTTAAATAAACATGTACATAACTGTGGAAAAAAGAATTTCACTTGTAATGTGTGCAACAAAAGTTTTGCTAAAAAGAGGTATTTGGCTATTCATTCTCAAATTCACCAAGGAAAAAAGTTCATATGTGAGTTTTGTGAGAAAGGCTTTGTTTCAAAACCTGGGTTAACTGTACACCGACATACACACACAGGAGAAAAGCCTTATCTTTGTCCTATTTGTGGGAGAGGATTTAGTCAACAGTCTTCATGTAAAACACATGTGACAATTTATACTCGAAAAAAAACCACATGTTTGTAAGATATGTGGTAAGAGATTTGCTATGCAATCTTCATTGAAGTTTCACATGTGCAATCACACTGGAGAAAACCTGCACAAATGTGACACCTGTGGAAAAGAATTTACTCTTAAAAAATACTTAGTTGTGCATGAACGTAGTCACAAAAAAGAAATGTATTTGCGCAAAGAAAATACCTAAAACAAGAAAATCTCTAATGGCTTTTTCAATCGAAAAAACATTTAACTTAAATCTTTCAAATTTAAGATTTTTTTTTCAAATGGAAATTTATTACTTTTTGAATAAGTTAAAAAAAAGAAATTGTTGATATTATTCTCTTAAAACATTTTTGGTTCATATTTCTTTTTACAAAGTTTTGTTTTCATAATTTTAATGTTCACTACAAAGTTTTGTTTTGTTTTGTTAATGTTAAATAAAAACAGTTGAACCTCGAAAATCCGGAATCGTCGGGACCGCGGCGATTCCGGATTTTCGAATTTTCCGGATTTTGGAGGTTTATTAAAAAATCTTTTTTTATGGCTATATAATACCGTAAAATCCCGTTAATCCGCTCTTCCCGATCAAACGCCCCCTCCCCACTTTATAAAGAATTTGAAATTTTCAAAAAATCCCGAGAAAATGCGCTCCCTCCGGATTCTCAAAGGCGATTGAGAGTGAGACGAATCACTATGAAATGAATGAATCATGAATCTTTGATGAAATGTGCGTTTTTTCAAGATTTTTTAGTTGATTTCATGCTTGTTTTGGCTTTCTTTTTTTTTTTTTTTTTTTTTACAAATTTCTCCGTTTTTTACATTTTTCCGACAGAATTTACGTTTTTTTTAATCCAAATTTTTTCAAGTATCAAAATTCATGATTAATTCAACGATTCATTCATTTCATGATGATTCATTACTGTAAATTTTGTTGAACGCTTTTTAATTTTTGTAATAATAAAGTCTTTAATTAACGGCAAGTCATTACAAATATTAACCAGAATATATCTATATATATTTTTTTAGTATAGTTATCAGAATTTAACTGCAGTTGATGAAAATTACAGCTATGTCTTATTTTAAAAATTAATAAAACTGAAATCGGAAAAATGTCCGGATTTTAGAGATTTCCGGAATTTAGAGGTCCGGATTTTCGAGGTTCAACTGAATTATGCAAAGTGAAAAACTGCATCTCTTTGTAATAGTACCCATGTTTGGAAGTGACCAGTCATTTATTGCAATCGGCAAACTAAAACAACTTATTTTCATTTCTTTCACTTTAAACAAGAATTGTTAAAATTACATATACTGTATTTTTGTTAATATTGAAAATAAAATATTTTTCTTTTTAAGTATTGTCATTAACTATCATGATGATGCATGTTTTAAATTCTGAAAAAGATTATTTTTAAATATGTAATTGATATATGTTCATTTTCCCCACACCAATTCTTAATTTACTATTCGTGTAACAATAATATGTGTTATGGAGCATTTTAGTAAAATAAATTGAAGGTATAGTCCATGTCAGTTTAGACAAGCAAAGAAAAAAATCTTATCTTCATAGTCTCAAACGTTTTGAAATTGAATATATAATTAATTTTAAAAGAATAAATTTAACAGTTTCTTACATTGAGGGATGATTTCGAGTGCAGAATGGTGGAGAAAGATCGAACCTTATAAGCTGCATTGCAACTTTTGTTAGCAAGGGGAATTTTTTTAAGTATTTATTTTTTTAACAAAATCCTTGTGAAAACAATAATTGCAATTTCGTAACTGATCGCAAATTTTCCCGTTTTATTATTGTGAATCATTGATGAAGTTTGCTGGTTAATTTTTTTCCCAACAATTATTTAATGAAATTTTTTATCATTTTCCCTAATTCATTGATGCAAGTCATTATCCCCCTGCCCTCATAAGTACTTAATGAAATTCCTGATTTTCTGCAACTGTCTGACAAAATTATATTTTTTTTTGCGAGTAAATCATGAAATTGGTTATTTCTACTGTGACTGATTAATGAAATTTTCAATTTTCTTCAGGGATCATTTGGGTCATTCCATGACAAATCAACCAATGACTCAACCTGACCCTTTTAGATTTTGATAAAATTCTCAGGAATTGTTCTGACTGATGATATAAATAAGAATATATGTTCATTTTTTTCATCAAAATTTTATATAGTTAATTATTTAATTTTTGAAAAATCAGCATTTTTGGCTTGTTTATATATATATTTTAAATTTCTCAAATTATATCAAATGTAAAAAAAATTATGACGACTCATCTTAATGTGGAGTTTATAAGGTTTAATTTAATATACAAGTTGACTAGGCATAGTTAAAGAAATAAAATTTAATTTTTTTTTAATTTAAAATTTTTTAGTAATTTAAAAAAAAAAATGAAAAAATGTATGTTTGTTGTAGTATTATAAGCTTAAAATTCTGAAATTTTAAAAATGAGATCTCAATGAGATCAGGAGTTCTGAAATAAAAGTTACAAATTATATTACCATTAAAATAACAATTTAATTCTGTCTATTTTGTTATTTATTTGTAATTTGTATGGTAATTTTCAGCTTTTCTTTCATATCTCCTGATCGCATTGGATCATACTAAAAAAATTTCGGAATTTTAAGCTTATAATATTACAACAAACATATATTTCTTCAATTTTTTTAAAAATTACTACCTAAAAATTTTTCACTTTAAAAAATTTAAATTTTACATTCTTTCACTATGTCCAGAGCTCAATTAAGGTTTTAGGGGGCCCAAGAACCCACACGTTTATGGGGACCCATCACACCGAAATATTAGGTAGATCTCCCTTCCCTCCCCATGAGTATTTGAAAGGAATCTTTAGATTACCATACGGTTGCCAAATTAACCAAGTTCCGAAATGCTTCAACCTTGCATTTTTATTTTAATGAATTTTTAATTTTTGAGAAAATAATTGCAGGATACTCAATGTAATTTTTTATTCTTAAATCATTTTATTAAATTATGATCCTCCTCAGAAGTAGGCCTAAAGCCAAGGCCTAGTTGGCTCATACAATCATCTACATATATATATGTACGTGTGTGTATGTGTAAGAATCTAAGGAACAAATTTAAAGCATCAGTGTTAAAATTAAAAAGAGCTTGGAACTTTAAATTTTTAAATTAAAAATTAAGGTTTTCAAAAAGGGGTTACTCTTTATCCGTTTACATATATTGTATGTCTGAGGTTATATAAAATATATTTTTCTTTTTCCCTTCAATTACAAGGGTTTGCAGCAAAAGCATACAAGATCTTTTCTGTTTTATAGCAATAAATCATGTACAGTAAGCTCCCTCAAATCCGTAATCCTAAAATCTGCAACTCTAAAATACGCACGTAACCTACTGATGTAAATAATAAAACGTTTGTTTCAGATATAGAAACAAAATTTGACTTTTTTTTTTTATATCAATTCCATACATATTTTAACTTATAAATTTGTTAATATTACCTATTGTTTTTTATGAAGAAAGAATAAACTTATTTCAGAAAAAATTCTAGATATTGCTAATATCGATGCCGTTGGTAATCACAATCTTCTTACCAAATATAGTTATATATTAATCAAGCTTTTTTAGTTATTACGTATGGCTAAACTTGAAATAAATCTTCCTTATTTTATGATTGTGATATGATTTAGCAGTGTATCTTCATGAGGCAAGTTTCATTGAATAATTTAAGAAAAATACATTTCATCTTTATAATGAATATTTAATCATACATTATTGGTTATTAACTTGATCTTTGCTTTTAATATGTTAATCCTTTTAAAAATTATCTAAATTTTTATTATTTTAATTTATTACTTGTTTTAATATTTTATTATAATGTACACATTCATTATAGTTTTGATTTCTTTATTAATTACATTGAAATTAATGTTTTAAAAATGTAAACAAAGCAATGACTGGAAATCTGCAAAATTCTATAATCCGCACAACCTCTGGTCCCAATCTGTGCAGATTTGAAGGAGTCAACTGTATATATAATTTTACACAATATTAATCCTAAATAAAAGTTATGAGAAAATGTGACATCATGCTAGGGTC
Organism: Maratus speculifer; assembly: GCA_964019185.1. Classification (NCBI taxonomy): domain Eukaryota; kingdom Metazoa; phylum Arthropoda; class Arachnida; order Araneae; family Salticidae; genus Maratus; species Maratus speculifer. Next base: position 36,205,213 of record OZ025303.1, read on the forward strand.
ACTAAAATCTGACAATTTATGGCACAGAAAAGAGACATGTCAAGAACTGTTGCGAGGTGTTCCACACTTATCAGGTTCTTAATGCTTTAGATGCCACTTATTTCTTGCAGATCATGTCTAATTCTGTTAAGGCGGAGAAAATTACCTTAAATTAAAAAAAAAAAAAGTCAAAAGTCTAAGATCCATGATTTATGCCAGACACCAGGCAAGATTAGGGTTAAGTAACTTTAAAAATTTATGTGACATAATTAATAATAACATCTAAAAACAATTTATTAAAATATGATAGCACTAAAAGTGCTTTACAGGCCAACTATTGCTTTAGGACACATTTTTTTTTTCATTTATACATTTTTCAAAGTTTTAGATAATCTAATTCAAAATGTAAATAAATAAATTTATTTTTAGAATTATGTCAATAAAAAGAAAGAAATATAATATGTATCTAAAATGAAATATTTATTTACATGATGAGTACCGATGAAAAACTTCTTCAAAAATTCTTAACAATAGATTGATTTTGCACATTTTTAACGAGATTTACAGCAACTGTATTTAATCTTGAAACAAGCAAGCATGTAGTAGAGGTATACGGGGATAGAAGCCGTAAACCTTCTGGATTTAAAAAAAAAATTCTATATACCCTCTATTTCTCAAATGAAGCATTAGCATATGCCATATCTATTAATGTTCCTAATGCCAGCATAAACCCTCTGCCTTTACCATATGCTCCCTACATTTTTATGACTACAACACTGGTTACCAGTGCTTCCTATTAGTGAACACTAAACAAGATTAGTTTGTCACTAAACAAGGCAAGATATAAAGAATTATTTCTTAGTAAGAGTAGTAACTGTCTAGTCCTCAGATCAGACGTGCACATTCCTGATTTAGAGTCACTATATTTATATCCAATAAACGTTTTAACACACACCACGTTTAATGCAGCGATTTTGCTGTGAAAGAGACAATGGAGTCTTCATACTTTTTTAATCAGAATTGCATTGCTTATTTTGCAAAACTGCCATAACCCGACATTTGGATAAAACTGTGGTGTCAGAATCTTATGACACAATTATAATTGAGGAAAATGTAATTTATGAGAAATTTGATGTAGTAATATTTAAACCAGGTTTTGTTTTATAAACTTTGGCTATTTTAATCTGCTCTTGCTACACAATTTTAACTTCTTACACTTTAATTTTAGATAAATATGATTGTACAGATTTTAACTATAACAATTTAATTTCTAATATTATCATTTCATAAATGATTTTAACTACATTTTTCATTACATTTAACTCATTTTTATGACATAGTATTAATTTGTGTTTTTAATAGAAAATTTAATGCTTGTTTTGATTCTTTTTGGCAGAGCTAAAGGAGCTTGTGTCATTAAATCACATGCTACCAACCCTTACATAAAATTCTGTTAATTGAATAATCCTTCGTATCATGAACAAAAAGGCTTTTTATTCTTATATCATGAAGACAAAGATATTATAAATATTCTTGTGACACTTTATGTTATTAAAATAAAATTCATGCTTCATTTGTATGAATAGAATGCGATTATCAACATAATAATTCCTGTATGAACAATATTCAATTCACTCTACACTGGTCAGTGCATCATCTAAATCCCATTTATATAGAACAAAGAAGCTTGTTTCATACATATCTTTTATTTCAGAAATTCAAATTAGTAAACAATAAAAAACAAATATTAATTAGAGGTAAAAGGCATTTTAGTAATTAAATAAAACTACATTTGAAATAAGCATGTCAATACAAGCCTCTAAAATTACACCATAAAGAAAAACAACAAACATATGACATTTTTTCTTTTTCTTTTTTTAAACATTTGCAATGGTCTAAACATTATCTTGGGATAAAAATATTAGTAGATATTTCAGTTATGAAATATTTTCCTTTACATAAGGTACAGGATGTCATAATGGGAGATTTTTCCAAAACTTTCTCTGTAACGTACTTCACAAAGGATTGCTTTTTCATATGTAAGAATATGCAAATGAATTTTCAAGCTATTATTTTAAATAAACCCTCTAGAATGTAATTCACAATCGAATGTTTAATTTCTAGTTGTTCTAAAACAGGAATGCTAAAATCTAGATGTCAGCAAGTAGTCTTTCACCACTAAATTTCTTTCTTTTCTTTTTTGCGTAAAATTCTTGTTAGAATTCTATTAAATTTTCAGTGAATGAAACTTTTAAATTTTAGTGGTAAGAGACTACCTGTTGGTGCCTAGATTTTTGTACTCCTGTTCTAAAATGTAGATTTTTTAAGTTAACTTTCTGAAAATTCATTAGACTATACATCACGAGTTACAGATCTTACAATTTTACATCATCCAAATGTCTTTTTAGATTGCTGTTCAATTCAAATCGTTTGGAACAAAATAAACAAATAAATTTTTTTTTTGTGAGGGTGTGTATGCATTGTCAGCTGACTATTATGTGAAAGTCCTTTGAAAAATATTTTACAAATGGAAGTTTTTTTTTCCCTTTGTATGGATCTGCAAGTGTTTTTTCAAAGTACACCTTTTTGAAAATTCCTTAGAACTTATTTCTCAAACAGATGATTTTTCCTTTTTATGGATATGCAAGTGTTCTTTCAGATGATTGTTCGTTGAAAATACTTTGGAACACATTTTACAAACAAAAGATTTAATCTTTGTATGTGTACGCAAGTGTTCTTTCAGTTTGTCACTTCGTGAAAATCCCTTGGAACATATTTCACAATTAAAATGTTTTTCATTTGTATGGGTATGCAAATGTTTTTCCAGATAATCTTTCCTAAAAAATCTTTTAAGACATATTTCACAAACAAAAGCATTTTCCTCAGTATGGTTACGCAAGTGTGCTTTCAAATTATCACGTCGTTTAAATCCTTTGGAACATATTTCGCAAGTAAAATGTTTCTCATTTGAATGGGTACTGAAGTGTTTTTTCAGATGAGAACTTTGAGAAAATGCATTGAAACATATTTCACAAACAAACGGTTTTTCATTTGTATGGGTACGCAAGTGTCTTTTGAGATGACTACTTCGTGAATATCCCTTGGAACATACTCCACAAATAAAAGATTTTGCTGCTGCTTGAGAGTGACTCGCATGCACTGACATTTTCTTCAGTTTAACAGATATTAATTTTCACAGAATATGTAAAATATCTACATAAAAATGTGCTTTGTGTGGATTCGCCAAGAAACTCCTTTAAAAACAAGTATTTCAGTTGTCAGCCATTTATTCTGAAATATTAAAAACATATATATGAAACATTTTATACTAACAGATTTAAATACATTTTAACTATGAATTTTCAAAAATTTCAATAATTTATACAGCCAAAAAATGAAAATAAGAAATATTTGCTGAAACAATGTGTTTACACGCTTGTTTATAAAAGCGTAAACATAATTTTTAAATAATTTTCCTGATTACTGTTCAATCAAGTGTCAGTATTAATTCTTGGGAATAAAACTAATTATACTGAAAAAAAAAAGAGCTGATAAATAGCTGCCCTTCAAAAGTTCACGTGTTGTGCAAAAGTTTACAGGTCAAAAGTTACTCAAAATGCTTTCTACACATGCGCACAAACTTCAGATTTATTTCTTGTCTTTTTTAGAGTATGTTTCCTAATGCCAATTGAATATGTCATAGTTTGTAAGAAATGTAATATAAATTTCTATTTGGAAATCACTTATTATAGGTATAGTATTAAACTGTGAAATCAGTAGAACGACTTAAATTTATGAGAGGGACAAATGGTTATTTTCAAACAACTAAACCAATCAAACAATCGTGATTATTAAAATTTACTAATCTATAACTAGTGTAGCAAATTTTTTTATAGAACTACCTGAAAATGAATAAAATACTACATTGACTCTCGAAATATTACTCCTTTACTAAACTCTATGTCCTGAAATATTATAATTGAAATTCAACTATTCAAAGTTCCTTGTGATAGTAATTGGGCTCCATATGAAACAAAATTTAACTAGTATCAAAACTAAACTGAAGATTTGGGAAAATTGAAAAATGCAGCGGTATGTGAAACATCAAACGACGGTTGAGGGTTAAATATTTAAGAGAAGGATTAGTCGTTCACATTTTATTATTAATATTTGTAATATAAAAGGCATAATATGAAAACTATAAATTAATATTTTAATAGGTAGAAAAAGACAACACAGTTCTAAATAATTCATGTGAGGTTTGGGGAAAATGTCTTTATTTTGAATGGGGGTGAACTTGAATTGAGAAAATCAGTTAGTTAGTGAAAGTCTTTTAAAAATTTTAAATAATTTTTCATTGTTTTAAATTTTTAAAGGCTGGACTTAAGCCTCTTTAATGATTACATCCCTGAACAAAAGCAGACATAGCATATTGAAAAATTATGTTTGTGTCAAAAAGGGCCTTCAAATTTGTGATTGCATTAAAAGTTTCTTTAGCAAAATGACATATTATAATATAATAATATTATAATATGTCATATTATTGATATAATATGACATATATTATATCATAATTTTACCGACAATCATTTTCTCAAAATTATGTAAATCATCAAACTATTCGCCAAAAAATACAAATTGACATAATTTTTCATTTTAAATATTAAAAAAAAAACTAATCAATTAGTCAAACATTAATAATAAAAAACCCCACCCAATTAAAATTGCTACAGGCAATTAAAATGCGTGTAACACATTTAACTTCAAATGAATGTGACATTTACAATAAGTCTTTATTGGCATTTAATCTTACAGTATGGCAATAGATTCTTGGTCAAGAGGATAACCAAGTACAGTAGACTCCCACAAACCTGCAACTTTCTAAAATCCATGCATGATTTACATATGTAAACAATGAAACATTTAGTTCAGATATAGGGACAAAATTTGACTTTTTTGTATTTCTATCAATTCCATATATATTTTAATTTGTGGTTTTCATTAATATTACTGAATTCAAGCTTTTCAAGAAGAAAGAATCAATTTATTTCCAAGAAGCATCAAGATATTGCAGATATCACGGATAATTACAATCTTCTTACAAAAATATATTTATATAATTAATCAAGTTTTTTTTTGTTATTAAACCTGGCTAAACTTTAAAAAAAAAAAAACTTTTTTATTTTATAATATTGATGTGAATTGGTAGTTTACCTTTATGAGGCAAGTTTCCTTTAATAATTTAGGAAAAACATACTTCATCTTCATACTGAATATTTAATCACACATTATTGATTATTAACTTTATCTTTGCTTTTAAAAAGTATCTAAATTTTTGTAATTTTAGTTTATTACTTATTTTAATATTTTATTATATTGTAAGCATTCATTATAGTTTTGAATGCATTATTAATTATATTTAAAAGACTATTTAAAAATGTAAACAAAGCAATGACCAGAATTCTACAAAATTCTAAAATCCACACAACCCTTGGTCCCAATCGGTGCAGATTTGAGCAAGTCTACAGTAGTATAGTATTTTTAATATGACTGTATTGTTTCTAGTTTGTACACATGAAAAATAACAGATACTATATACAAGATTTGCAGTGGAATAAAAAAGAAATGCTCACTTTTTTTTTAGTATTACTAACTATTTACTAACAACTTATCAAACGCTATGGAGATACTGGAATTTTAAATTTTTGCTTGGAGTTGTCACAATTACTTAAACTGTTTTAATATTTTAGATAAATTTGATAAGTTAATTTAGCAGGTGATCAATTCTTTAAAGAACAATATTTAATTTCAAATGAGATGAATTAGATCCAAATTCAACCAATATGAGCAATGTTAAGCCCTTAAGACCATGCTCTTAGGGGTTGTGCAAATACAATAAAAGCTCTATAATCAGCACAAGTTGAGGCCAAAGGTTATGTGGATTATGGAATATTGCGAATTATAGAATATAATAGATTATATATCATTTTATTATTCCTAGACAGCATTTTAATTCTATAATCAGTAAAAGAAAAGAGTTATATTAAAAAAAGTAGATGTTTTATTATGATTTTTTTCCAATTTTTTTATTTGTTTTAAAAAATCAGTTTTGGATCATGAATTTGTAAATTTTCTTAACTATATATATTTGTAAAGTAATGTGAATTATAGAAAATTGCAGATTATGGGTGTGCGGATTATCGGTCCTTGACTGTATAACATTATCATTTTAGGAAGGAATGTGGCATATGATATCTCTGGGAGTTATTCTCTTGTCTTTTGATATCGATATCATTTTTGATACAATCGAAATTTTTTGTTTTTATTTGTAACATGGTCATTGGTAGAGGATAGAATGTTATCTTTTAATTTACACTATTATCTTTTTATAGAAAAATTCAAAGTTCTTATTAAAATCACTAAATTATTTTAAATTTTTTTAATTTTAAAATATGAAATACCCTAACGTTTGACATTCCTAATCTTCTTCATATGTGTATACATACATAATCATGGTTTGAGAATATGTGACAACATGGTTGATGATATGTTATGCATATTTGAAATGAAGCTTGTATTTAATAATAAATCAAAGAGAAAGAGAAGGAATGTTGTTTACATGTTTTGTTGATAAGAATTTCTATTCCCAACTCCTAATCTGTCGCGACAAGTGCAACAGATGTTTATTGCTGTTGAATACATTGCAGTCAAGGATCAACAATCTGCACATCCATAATCCACAATTTTCTATAACCTGTGTTACTTTACAAATATAAACAGTGAAATAAAGAGTTAAGAAAATTTACAAATTCATGACCCAAAAATGATTTTTTAAACAAATTATAATAAAAGAGAAAAAAAAAATCATAATAAAACAATTACTTCTTTTTAAATATAACTCTTTAATTTTATTTAAAGCAAAAATCAAACTGTATTACGAAACATATGTACTTATTTTTATTTAAATGCACAATTTATTTTTCATTTAAAGAAAATGATACTTCAGTTTTTTAATAAAAAAAACTTTAAAAATAAATTTTTTGAGATAGCATATCAAATCAATTATTAGATTTCATATTTATCTTTTCATATTGTACTGATTTAAGAATTTGAATACTGCCTAAGAATAATCGAATGATGTATAATCCACAACCTTTGGTCCCAATTTGTGCGGAATATTGATCTTTGACTGTATATAGCAGTAAATTATTATAAAATACTTTTAAATAGTAACTAATTCTTTTAAGTGATATTTGATATAAAGCTTTTTCATACGCAAAGCGATATTTTATTGACTTTTCATCACTTGAATTATAAAAGTGTGCGAAAAATTAATGTAACTAGTTTTGTATATCATTTCAAACAAAAGAAATAAATTCCAGAAATGAAAAAAAAGTACATTTTGATAACAATATCATTGCCACGGGGGTCAAGGGATGATATCTGAAGGGGGGGGAGGGGGGTCCAAAGTTACCAAAAAGTTGATAATATTATATTAGCACACTCCTTTAAACATTTCAAGAAAAAATTGAATAATTTTTTAAATATCAATTCTGCATAATAATCATCAAAATACTTAAAAATGCATAAATAAATGAAACTATCTGCTGCAAAAAACATTTTAATTAATGCTTTAAGTGGCACCATAATATCCACAAAAATAAAAATAGTGACACATGAAATTTTGAGCCACCATTTTAATACAAAAGTTACAAAAATAAATAACTTATTGGTAACTTATTTTAATTAATAGTGTCGGATAAACATAATAATAGTTTAAAGCTAACACTTTTTTTCTCTGTTTTTGTCCTATAGAGAAACTTCCTCAAATCCGCACAGCTTGGGACCAGAGGTTGTGCAGATTTTAGAATTTTGAAGATTTCTGGTCATTCCATTGTTTACATTTTTTAAACAGTGGTTTGAATGTAATTACAGTCAAAGTTCTATAATCCACACAAGTTGGAGCCAAAGGTTGTGTGGATTATGGAATATTGCAGATTATAGAGCGTTATGAATTAATGTGTCATTTTATTATTCCTAGATTGTGTTTTAATTCTATAATCAATATAATATAAAAAAATATGAAATCTATAAATTAATTTAATAGGCTATATCAAAAAATACCTTTTTTTAGGTACTTTATTAAAAAAATTATGTGCATTAAAATTCAAAATAATTACACGAGTTCTGCAATACATTTTGTTTTTTACAGTTATTAAAATAAAAGAGTTATATTTAAAAAAAAAGTTTTATTAAGATTTTTTTATATTTGTTTAAAAAAATTGTTTATGGATCACTAATTTGTAAATTTTCTTAACTGTTTATTTCATTGTTTACATTCATAGAGTAATGCGGATTATAGAAAATTGCGAATTATGGGTCTGCAGATTAAGACTTTGACTGTAATAATGCAATTGAAATTGTAATGAAAGCTTAAAATAAAAGAAAGTAATATAAATAGTTAATTAAAGTAATGAACTAAAATAATAAAAATTTAGATAATTTTTAAAATAATTAAAAACAAAGGTCAAATAAATAATCAATAATGTATAATTAAATATTCATTATAAAGATAAGATTAATTTTTTCTAAATTATTCAATGAAATTTGCCTCCCAAAGGTACACTACTATTTTACATCAAAATCATAAAATAACAGAGTTTTTATTTCAGGTTTAGTCAGACTTAATAACCAAAAAAGCTTGATTAATACATGAATATATTTAGTAAAAAGATTGTGATTACCACAGTAATATCAACAATAACTTGAATATTTTCAGAAAATTTATTCTTCCTTTATGAAAAAAACATGAATTCAGTAATATTAACAAAAAATAGTGGTTAAAACATATATGGCATTGATATAAATATAAAAAAGTCAAATTTTATCCCAAAATCAGAAGTTAAAGTTCCATTGTTTACATCTGTAAATTATGTGCGGATTTTAGGGGAATCTATTGTATATACTTTTTTCATGATGGACTGGATTTATATGAATCATCTTCATCCAGTACTACTTGATTATCTCCTTGATCAATTTTGCCAAATTATACAAATTAACATGATTTTTGTTTTAAATTAATGAAAAACAAATGTAAATTAATGAAACAAAATGAAAATAAAACTAAAAAGTTGAATCAAAAATCTGTAGATGATGTAGCAAATATGTATATCATTTTAATGTGAAGTAAATATGGCATTCATGATCATCTATTATATGCGTACAATCTTCTAGTTTGGCAATTGTATTTTGGCCGACATGATAATCAAGTAGTACCCTTTGCGTGTCACTCAATGACACACAAACATAACTAAAATCCTTTCTCTAACCCAGTGTTCTCGCTGGCATTTGACCAATGTTACTAATTTGGCAAATGAAAAATAAAAAACATTCACCAAATGAGAAAAGTATTAGCCAAATAGATTCACCGTGTAGTACTAAAAAATTATCTTTAATCCTTTAATGTACCCCCCCCTTTTTTTTTTTTTCTAAAATTACCTAAGTTTTTATAACTGCAACAACGATTGTTATTAATCAACGTTAAATTCAACTACCTGCTACAAATATATTAAAAATATGTTATTCTAAATATCTTGCGTAATCAAGAAAAGAAATCCGAAAACCGATTTACTCATTAAAATGTTATGAAATAAAACTTCCTAAACTAATTCAGAATTTAGGATATCACACACAATGAATCTGAAAAATCAAAATATGTCATATTCAAATTAACTTTTTTTTTCTAGAATTCTTTGGCTTTTCTTAGACTTCAAATGCAGTTTCAAAGTTGTACTGTTGTCAGAAAATTTATTCATTTTCTGCTATATTTATTTCATTTTATGCTAAAAAAAAGAGTAGGATGATGAAAAATTCAAATGTATAACTAGTGCAATTTTAAACTGCATCTCTAATTTCTAAATGCAAATAGGATGAGCAAGTTTTCAAACACTTATTTTTGCTACAATTTAGTATTTCTGCAAAACTGTGAAAAGGCCTCAAAACTAAATTAGATTTTTGAACAGAATTTGAATTTGATTTTTGGAACATAAATTCATTTAGTGACCTTGGACCCGTTTACACATACTGAAATGATATTATTGACATTTCTTATATACATTTGATTTCTGAATTTTTTTGTAGCATTCGTCAGAATGAAGCTTCTCTCTCTCAGTCTATGTAGTGGCAAAATTGCAGCAAAGTGTAGCATGTTACATGTTATTGGATAAAGTTGCTGCAAATCGTTTTTATAGATGAAGTCGATGGTATCTGCTAAATTCATTTTTCTGCAATGAGAGCTTAAGAAAATTTTAAATAGTTTCGATTCTGATATTTATTATTCTATTATTCGATTCTGATTCTTCGGATAAAGAATTATCTGTATCATTCAAAATGTATAATGTTAAATACTGATTCAATCTCTTTTACATCATAGTTTTCAAAATTGTCCTAATCTGCTATTTAGTGGAAATTCTGTGGACATAACACACTAAATATCTCCAGTTTATAAGAATCTACAAAGTGTACATTTAAATTTTGTAAGAGATACTTTATATAATTAAAAAAAAGGGAAAAAAAGCAAAAATTGAACACTAGCAATTTGGCGAATCTAATCATTTGTTTACTCACCAAATGAAGAATTTAGTCGCAATTTGGCACAATGGCGAACAACAGCGAGAACACTGCTCTAACCCTCATTATCCAGTAATTAATGAAAATTATCCCCAAACAAAAAAACGCAATTGTTTAATATGCATGGCAAAAGTTTAACCTAGCCCTAAATATAGTTACTTGCAAAAAAGTCTGTAATATACATATATACAGGGTGATTCAGCTCGTCGGTGACAAACTTTAAGGATCGATAGAGCACACCTAGACGAACATTTTTGAATAGGGAATGTAGGGTCCCTGACGCGATGGTAAGGCGCTAGGCGCTTTCGAAAATTTGGGTGCCGAAATTCGAAACGTCATAAAAACTAGGGAAATGGTTAGAATTTCTTGCTTGTTGCGTCGAAATGATTCTGTTTGTTTAGACTTTCTTCAGTACCAGTTTGATAAGCGTATCTCTTAAAACATGGATAGGGGGCGCTGCAGACTTTGGAGAGCTAGACAACAACTTTAAGCCCGTTATTTTGATAATTTAACACATGCTCGCCAAAGTTTATACTCTAACTTAAAGTTTGAACCCAAAAGTAGAGCCCTGCAAAAAGCGTAAGAGCCGGAATAAAATGTCAAAGTACAGGGTGGTCGAAACTCGAAGGCTCCTAAGAGATAAACAAACAGATTTCTTGACTTATGGCATGCATTTTCATGATTCTGTTTGCTGGGGCTCTCTGAAACTCAGTTGAACGGTACAAAAAGAAACATCGATAGGGGGCGCTTTGGGCAAAAAACATAATTCGTTGACATTTCGGACGCTAACTGGAAACGGGGCGCTACGATCAGTTAGTAATAATGAAAACACATTTTCTACCTCTGCTCAACACTTCTGAATAAATTTAGACCAAAAACATCAATGATACTGGAAATTTATTTACAAAAAATAACACTACAGAAGATGCTCGAAATTTCGACCTTGGGCCATGATGCAGGCTTCGCACCTCCGTCGCATTGAGGAGTGTGTGTTTCCAACAATGCCAGGAGTATCTCTGATCTGCCCTGCAGCTGCCACAATGCGCGCCACAAGTTCTTCAGCACTGCTGACAGGTGTATGGTATACCTCGGCCTTCAGGTAACCCCAAAGGAAGAAATCCAAGCAGGTGAGGTCTGGTGATCGGGCAGGCCAGTGAACTGGACCCCCCGCCCGATCCACCGCTGGCCATACCTTGCGTTTAGATGGAGACGCACGTCGTTCGTGTAATGGGCCGGAGCTCCATCGTGCTGGAACCACATCTGGCGACGCGAACCTTCGGGTACGTGCGCCTCCTCCAGAAGCTGCGGCAGCACTTGATCCAGGAAAATCAGGTAATTTCCACCTGTCAGCCGTTCAGGTAACAAATAAGGGCCAATGAGGCAATCCCCCAGAATGCCGGCCCACACATTTACTGAGAAACGCTCCTGGGCTGCTCGGCTTCTGGTTTCATGTGGATTTTCATCACACCACACATGACTGTTGTGGGCGTTCCACATTCCCTCCCGGCTGAAGGTGGACTCGTCCGTAAACAAAATGCTGTTTACAAAACGGGGATCCCTGGATCTCATCGCCAAGTACCATCTTGAGAATTCCACTCGAGGGCCAAAATCCTGCTCTCTGAGCAACTGCATCCGCTGGATGTGGTAGGGGTGCAGATTCCGGGAACGTAAGATGTGCCACGCAGTTGCTTGCGAAATGCCAACATGTCTGGCGATATCTCTCGTGCTAAGACCTGGGTTGTCCTCAACCAGGTTAAGCACAGCCTCTTCGTTGTCGGGGGTGCTCACTGATCGTTCCCGTTCAGGCCTGCCTCCGTCGAAAGATCCCGTTGTGGACAACCTCTGGTTTACTCGAGCGAAGAAGGCATGGCAGGGGATTTGCCTGTTGGGGTAACGTTCGGCGTACAACCGCTGAGCGGCTCGTCCATTACAACCAGCAGCGCCATACGCCAAATGCATGTCAGCCAATTCAGAGTTTGTGTACCGTTCCATCCTACTACCGATCTGCAGACAAGTAACCCGAAGCTTAAGTAGGTACCGCACGTTCAAAAGACGTGTCTGCGCATACAACTACGTCATCTCGCGTTGTCGTCTACGCATTACGTATCTTTTGCATATCGATATGGTACGATATCTTTTGCATAAATCAGCAAAAAGCACCTTATGTAAATTTTATTGCGCGCATTGTGCATGATTGAAACCAGCTATGTTTGTTAAAAAAAAAAAAAAAACTGCAGTTTTAATAGCTTCTTATGATAAGTAAATTACTCTCTTGTTTTGTTTCTAACTGATCGTAGCGCCCCGTTTCCAGTTAGCGTCCGAAATGTCAACGAATTATGTTTTTTGCCCAAAGCGCCCCCTATCGATGTTTCTTTTTGTAACGTTCAACTGAGTTTCAGAGAGCCCCAGCAAACAGAATCATGAAAATGCATGCCATAAGTCAAGAAATCTGTTTGTTTATCTCTTAGGAGCCTTCGAGTTTCGACCACCCTGTACTTTGACATTTTATTCCGGCTCTTACGCTTTTTGCAGGGCTCTACTTTTGGGTTCAAACTTTAAGTTAGAGTATAAACTTTGGCGAGCATGTGTTAAATTATCAAAATAACGGGCTTAAAGTTGTTGTCTAGCTCTCCAAAGTCTGCAGCGCCCCCTATCCATGCTTTAAGAGATACGCTTATCAAATTGGTACTGAAGAAAGTCTAAACAAACAGAATCATTTCGACGCAACAAGCAAGAAAATCTAACCATTTCCCTAGTTTTTATGACGTTTCGAATTTCGGCACCCAAATTTTCGAAAGCGCCTAGCGCCTTACCATCGCGTCAGGGACCCTACATTCCCTATTCAAAAATGTTCGTCTAGGTGTGCTCTATCGATCCTTAAAGTTTGTCACCGACGAGCTGAATCACCCTGTATACAGTACAGAACCATTTATCCGGAATGGTTAGGGTCAGATGCATTCCAAATAACTGGTTGGTCATTAAAAGCATTCATTTGATAAGTTTTATCTAATATATGTGGTTGTGGCATTACTTCTAATTTTCAATTAGTTATCGGATTACTTGAACTAAGAATCAGATGCAAGTTAGAACAAATGTTAGAGTTTGAAAGAAGGTAATTAATGGGAATTTCTTGGGAACAGAAATTTTTCTGTTTTCTCTGTATAATATAAAAACATATATAATATCAGTATACAGTCAAAGTTCCATAATCCACACAAGCTGGGGCCAAAGAATGTGCGGATTATGGAATATTGTGGATTATAGAGTACTATGGATTATGCGTCATTTATTATTCCTAAATAGCATTTTAATTCCATAATCAGTATATGAAAATAAAAATAAGAAATCTAATAATTAATTTAATATGCCATCTCAAAAAATATATTTTTAAAGTTATTTTATTATAAAAATTGATTGCATTTAAATAAAAATAATCACCTACATAATCTATAATACAAGTTGTTTTTTATTGTTAATATAATAAAAGAGTTCTATTAAAAAAGTAGATGTTTTCTTATGATTTTTTTATTCAATTATTTTATTAATTGTTTTTAAAAATCATTTTTAGATTACAAATTTTTACATTTTTTAAACTGTTTATTTCATTGTTTACATTTGTAAAGTGACACAAATTATAGAAAATTGCGGATTATCGATCTTCGACTGTATATGCTTCTATTTCAAATACGAGACGCTTTTATGAAACTATACAACTGTTTCAAGCAATGTATATGTCAAACTGGCAGTGTATGGTACTTTTTTCTAAAAAGATTCTAACATCTGTCTATTAGATATATCATTCTGGATAACTGGTTCCATACTGTATATAAAGAAATTTCAGCAACATCCATTTTGACTGACAAAATCGCATAAAAACTCTCAACATCTACTGTTTGTCAAACCTACATAACATGAAATACACAAGAAAACAAAAACACACTTTCAAAAAAAAATCTACCAATCCAAAAAAAAAAAAAAAAAATGAACCAATCTGATTAACTATTAATAATTCCAGATCTGCACAGTAGAACTGAAAATAATTTAAAAAACAAAGTGGTAACAACCAGTGGTGTAATAGTAAAAAAATGGGTACATTACTCAAAGAGGGCCATAGGAATGTGGGTGCTAGGGGACCCCCCGCCCTAAAACATTTTGAGCTTCCCCTCCTTCAGCCTTTGTTAAGGTTCCAAGGTCACTAAATGAATTTATGTTCCAAAAATCAAATTCAAATTCTGTTCAAAAATCTAATTTAGTTTTGAGGCCTTTTCACAGTTTTGCAGAAATACTAAATTGTAGCAAAAATGTTTCAAAACTTGCTCATCCTATTTGCATTTAGAAATTAGAGATGCAGTTTAAAATTGCACTAGTTATACATTTGAATTTTTCATCATCCTACTCTTTTTTTTTAGCATGAAATGAAATTATTACTACAGTTTAATAAGAAACATAGTACCTACAGAGTGAATATGCACTAATTTATCTTTCTGTATGAGAGAAAGTGAAAAAAAAATATAGGACCCCCTATTGTTCATTCCTAGCTACAACCCTACTCTAAACAGAGTAGAGCATATATATACTACTATAACTCTCTTGAAAAACAAAGAGACGGTGTACCTTTAAAAAATCCCGAAGATATATGGCGTATACCTCCAAATAGCATCCATTACATCCTTGGTAGCAACAAAAAGTCATTTATCGCCTTGCCAAGGTGTCTTGCTTGTTTTTGGATTAAGACATAATTTTTTAAGTGTTATTTCGATAAAGTTTATACAGACACGTCTTCATGCGATCAATTATTTAAAAAATATTTACTTTCAATGAAACAGAATTCAAGAAGCGCCATCATGCGACCAATTATTTTATAAATATTTACTTTCAATGGAACAGATTTCAATCAAATTCAGTTTATGAGTACATAAACTATGTTTTAAAATTAAATGTTATTTTTTTAACGAATTTGCTGTTTTTAAATTGAAATTAATCTATCTAAAAACAAATAATAATAATAAAAGATCTGCTATAAATAAAATATTTTAGTAATGCTTTAAATGACTCAATGATAAATCAGAAAATGAAAATTGAGACACATGAAATTCCATGCAGTCATTATCAAATTATTCAGTGTTTAGTTGAAGATTAGCGAAAGAAATTACCCTGTGTTAGCGTTAACCTATTTTAGTGAAGAGGTTTGCCTGACATTTACCAGATATCAAAGAATGATATTACAAATAATGGAAGGGGCAAGACGCCAATGAAAGAATGAATCGTGAATTGCATCATGATTCATAGAAAATGATTTATGCATTTCCCGCAGAGAGATCAATTTAAATTTTTCCTGAGTTATTCAAAAATCAATCTCCATCAAAATTTTAATACGAGAGCACATTTAAGTGCTAAATTTGCAAATTATAACAAATGCTGTCCATTTTTGTTGTTGTTAGTGATTCAATATTTATGAATGAGTTCTTTTTGTGTGATTCTTTCTTCGTATTGGCGTTTGTGACTTAATCATCGAAAAAAAGAACAATTTATGAATATACTCTGATTATAACAGTTGCTAATTTTTTTAAATCAGTTTAATAATTCATCTTCTTTACTAAGATAAATTAATGGTAAGATATGCTTCTTTAGTTATTCTTCTACTGAAAATTCTAAAACTTGTGATTTGATCATATAATGACACAAAATTTTATGTGCCGAAATATACATTTTTGCGGGCATTTGTAGTCAATGAAAATAATCCGCACTCAAGTAAATTAGATATTTTGCTAATATTATTTTAGAATTTAAAGGTGATAAAATTTACATAATATTAAAAATAAATACTTTAATTTACATAAACAAGATTTTTTTTTAGAAGTAAAATATCCTATTAAAGCTATGCTTTAAGTTGATATATAAGAAACCATTTTTAATTTATAAAATTTTTAATTCCTTGGTTGTGTACACAATTTTTTTTTTGTTATTTTAAAATTAAAGATAATTTTTTAAGGAAAATTTTTACTGTCAACTGTTTGTTAGAAAAAAAAAGCACTGAAGTAAAAAATATATAACTAATACAATTTTTTTAATTGATGGTAATTTATATTAACTGTGCATTAACCATGCCAGGTCAGGTTCAATTTTACAAATCATGGCGCTAACTATACTGATTAAATTAAATCTGAACTTTTTAATATTATGTACTTTAGTATACCTAACAAGAACTGTAATGTAATAATAATGGTATATAATATAGGTTATTTGTCATAGTTTAAGGTGTTTTTTTATGGTTTATTTTTATTTTTTTATAGTCATTCTTCTAAATATTATGCGTTTATTCATTTTAAGAAGATTGTAATTAAAAAAATTTTTACTTTCTTAAATTAAAAAATTTTATAGATTCTTCTATTAATTAAAACAAGTGAATAAAATCCTACTATACTGTAAAACAAATATTTTAAAATCAAAAAAGTTTGAATGAATTGGGAAACAAAATTGTAACTCTGAACTACTTATTTGGCTGGCAAGGACTAAAAAAATTAATATTACAATGAATCTTTCTGAATGGTGGCATCTCACAAAGAATGTTCTTTTTGGTTTAGTGAGAAAGTTTTTGAATGCACCAAAAAGTGGTGCTTACAGTGGGCAATCATTATCTGTGGTTATAAATGGTTGTTCCTAAAATTTTGGATCAAATTGATAATGTGATTTACATAAACATCTTTTGAATAAGAAACAACCCCTGAATTCACTTATTCCTTTCTGAAATTCAATTAAATGGTGGCAACTTACAATACTTACTTCTCGCCATGTCTATAGCTGGATAATATATATCAAATATTGATTTGACACAAATGCCATATACAGACCACATTTCCTTGATTGCAACAAAATGGTGATTTTATGACCCTTATGGTAACCTGGTTGTTATTGTTTATTTACATTTATTTTCTTTTTAAAAAGGGATATAAATACAGTAGACTCCCCCAAATTCGCACCCCTAAAATCTGCACATAATTTACAGATGTAAACAATGAAACCTTCAGTTCAGATATAGGAGCAAAATTTGACTTTTGTAGTTTTATATCAATTCCATTACGTTTTTTTAATTTGCAGTTTTTGTTAAGGTTAACGAATTAATGTTTTTTCATGAAGAAAGAATAATTTATTTCTGAAAATATCAAGATATTGCTGATATCATTTGTAATAACAATCTTACCAAACATATTTATGTATTAATCAAGCTTTTTTATTAATTAAATCTGGCTAAACCTAAAATAAAGCTTCATTATTGTTTCATTGATTAATTTAGAAAAAACACATTTCATCTGTATAATGTATGTTTAATTGTAAATTATTGATTATTAACTAGACCTTTGCTTTTAATATTTTAATTATTTTAAAAATTATCTAAATTTTATTTTAGTTTATTAATATTTTGATATTTTATTATATTGTAAGCATTCATTACACTTTTGATTTCATTATCAATTACATTCAAATTACTTTCTAAAAACTATAAACAAAGCAAAGACCAGAAATCTGCAAAATTCTAAAATCCACACAATCTTCAGTCCCGAGCTGTGCAGATTTGAGGGAGTTTACTGTAGTTTTGTTCTATATAATTATTAACCCTTTGGGGATGAGCGCACATATCCATGCCACAAAAAGGCTTAATAATCGTTATTTATCCCCACCAGTAAAATTTGCTTTATTTAATTGGAATATTTTCTCGATTTAATAAGGCACAATTTTTGTTTTTAAAAACATGGTGACAAAACACTAAAAATTTCGTAAAAGAATTTCCTTTTTAAAATAATGAAAAAATATGTAAATAACTGGTGTTTGAAAACTAAGTTTCTCCTCATTGGGGTCAGAAAAAAAAATCGCACTATTGTGGTGTGTATATGACATCGCTGCTATTGATTTTTATACTGTATGACTTCAATCAATTTTAATCTTTGAATAATATTGATGTAAGAGCTCTCATTATGTGAATACAATTTCTCACTCTCTAATCAATGCTAGAATGAAAACAAGGAAATAAAATGGATTTTTTTTCTCTTTGTTGTCCTTTACCTCTTCTACATCTGGAGATCTCCCATTTACTTCTGTGGGCAGAACAAAAGGATATTATAAAATTTAGATGAATCTTTATTTCTTAATACAGTAGACTCCCTTAAATCCCCACAGCTCGGGACCAAAAGGTTGTACGGATTTTAGAATTTTGCTGATTTCTGGTCATTGCTTTGTTTGCATTTTTAAATCAGTAATTTGAATAATAATGCAATCAAAATTACAATGAATGCTTTCAATTTAATAAAATGTAAAAATAATAAAGTAAAATCATAAACTGAAATGATAAAAAGTAAGATCATTTTTAAAAGGATTAAATTATTAAAAGTAAACGTTAAGTTATTAATTAATTTAAAATTAAATATACCTATTAAAGGTGAGATACATTTCCCTTCAGTTCATTCAATGAAACTTTCCTCATAAAGGAACCCTACTAATTTATGTCAAAATCATAATGTAAAGAAATTTTATTTCAGGTTTAGCCAGTTTCACCAAAAAAGCTTGATTAACACATAAATATGTTTCGAAAAAAAAAAAAAATTTTTTACCAATGATATAAACAATACCTTTTTTTTTTTTTTTTTTAATTATGTTTCCTTCATAAAAAACTGCAAGTTCAATCATGTCAAGAATTACATATTAACCCTCTGGATTCCAAACCGCCCAAGATAGTTTGAGATATTTTATTTTATATACCTTAATTCCCACCAGAAAATTAAACAGCAATATGTGCTTTAATAACAGAGGATTCCATATTTAAATAAAATGAAATTAGCCATTGAATTTTTCTATTGTAAAATCAGATTTTCTGAACTACATAATTTCTAGAACGTGTTCTATCATGGGAATTAAAGGATTAAAATACATATAGAATGATATAAAACTAAAAAATTCTGCAATTTCCTCTAAATTTGAATTGAAAGTTTCATTGTTTACATCAGTAATTTGCAGATTTGATGGAAATTTACTGTACTACAATTCAAATTGATAATTACAGCAGAAAGAAATTAAACTTTGTGCTAGAAATCGAAAAGGAGAAGTAATTTTTTTATTTTTGTGTCAGTGGGGGGGGGGGGGGGGGTACCTTTTTTTTCTTTGGTAGAAAGTGATCGAAAATGAGAATCATTATTTCCATCGTAAAATTTGGAACTTATATTTTAAAATAACCTAACAAGCATTTCTAGTTGCTGTTGTAAAGAGAGATTTCAAATCTAATCTTGGAACCCGCTGACACATTTGATTGTGAGTTTTAAGCCTAGGCACACATAAGTAAAAGTCTCACTGTTTCTTAACTGTGAAATCGAATTACATTTTCCAGTCCTATTTGATTAATCTGTCGATCAAAAAACTGTCTCAACAAATTATGATATTAAATGCCAATAATGGATTTCATGAATATCACATTTACTTGATATTAAACACAATAGATTTGTTAGTTATGACATCTAGTGATTTTTAATTTAACACTTTACCAACCGGCCGTCGATTAATCGACGTTTGCTCCCCAGCGCTTACTGACTGGCCGTCGATTATTCGACGTTTGTTCCACGGCGCTTACCGACCGGTCGTCGATTAATTGACTTTTGATTTTCTGTTTGATTTGGTTAGGTTAGATGGACAAGTAGCAAGCAGCGAGCATTTTGCATTCTTTATTCAGATAATCGGTGCTTTTTTATAAGCTTTAGCCCTTAGAAATTAATAGAAAGGATAGTCTCGGCGAGTTTTATCTCGACAACCTGTCAGATTGTCTTGACTGCCGTTCAGCAAGAGTCTGTAAATAATAAACTGAAAACGATTGTAATAGATAAAATAAATATTGTTTAACACTAATATGATTAAAGTAAAAGATTTCATTAAATTTTGTTACCCTAGAATAACACGAAGCATAAAATTTTATCAGAGTTTAAGGAAAGCGCATATATTCCCGCGTGTCAGTCTATGCCGAAACCAAGCCAGTGTCTTGGACGATCTGCGGCTGATCGGGTGGTGAAAGGGCATAGTATGTTCGAGCCGCTGTCGGTCGGTAAAGTGTTAACTTTGTATTTTCATTAATGTTTTATTAACTTATTTCTTTTATTATTATTTAAAATAAAAGCTATCTCAGTTGGAATAATTTGGCAAAATTGGTCAACAGGATAATCCAATAGTACCTGTTCTCCATTTCTTTAAAGAAGTAAAGAAACTATTAAAAAAGGCAGCCAAAGTTGGTGTTTATAACAAATTTTGGTACTTTTCGCCTAGCCGGGCACCAGTGTTATATAACACTAACATACACATAACGTACGTAAACATACACATATATGTATACATGTATTATTGTATGAATTCATAAATATATTCCTAAAACCCACAACTCTCTGAAATCTGCCTATTATATTCAGATGTAAACAATGAAACATTAAGTTCAGTTGTAGAGGAAAATTTGCCTTTTTTTATTTTTATATCAATTTCAATATGTATTTTAATTTGTAATTGTTTTTAATATTACTGAATTCATGTTTTTTCATGAAGGAAAAATAAATTTATTTCTGAAAAAAATTCAAAATTTTGCTGATATTACTGGTAATCATAATCTTTTTACCAGATATATTTTTTGTATTAATAAAGCTTTTTTGGTTATTAAGTCTGGCTAAACCTGGAATAAAACTTTCTCGATTTATGACTTTGATGTGAATTTGTAATGTACCTTTATGAGGCAAGTTTCCTTAAATAATTTAGGAAAAATGCATTTCATCTTTAATCTTTATAATGAATATTTAATTATACATTATTGATTAATTTTATATTTGCTTATAATATTTTAATCATTTTAAAAATTATCTAAATGTTTATCATTTTAACTTATTATTTTACTTAATTATGATTTATTATATTGGAAGTATTTATTATAGTTTCGATTGCATTACTGATTACATTCAAATTACTGTTTAAACATCTGTAAACAGCAATGACCAGAAATCTGCAAAAATCTAAATCCACACAGCCTCTGTTCCTAAGCTGTGCAAATTTGAAGGAGTCTACTGTATATACATGTACTATATAAACATGCTATATGCATATATAACACTGGTGCCTGACTAACCAAAAAGTACCCAAAAGTTTGAAACATGACAGTCTGAATATAGTCCTCATGAGACATAAATTACTTATAACTAAAAATGACATACATTTATCAAAAAAATCCTTGTAGTTAATAGATGAGAAATAATTTTAAGAATTAGGAAAAACCTTTTTTTTTATTTGTAACTTCAAAAAACCAGTTTTTTTTTTCCAAAATTTTTCTTTTTTTTTATATATTTTTATAACTTATAAAATAATGTATTATTTTATAAATGTTCTTAACAAAACAATAAATTTGACCGAAAATTCTACAAGAGTCTTTATTCAAAGCCTTTATTGTTTTTATAGTATACAAAATCTGACATAAAAGGATTTTTCTGAAAAATAACATCAGTTAGTGCTGATCCTTCAATTATCTTAGTAATAAGTTATAGGTGATTAAAGATAAAACTTCTTTATTCTAAAATATAGCTGTAAAATATTTTTGGGGTTTTTTAAATTTCATAATAAATACATTTATATTTTTCTTAGTCTTTCAATGATTTTAATCAGTTGATTTAAATCAACGGTTAAATCGTGATTTAAAACGACCAATTTTTATTAAAAAAATATTTATTAAAATCAAAAGTTTGTATATTTAAAATGATATAAAAGTATTAAAATCTAAGATTAATTTGAAAATTTTCTACAAGTTTTTGCCTTATGAATAAATGAAAAAAAAAAGTTAAAAAAAAATGTTAAGCTTAATTCCTGAGAATTGTAAATTATTAAGTACAGTAAGTTTGTAAAGGCGAAAAAGAATTTCATTCAAACATTTTACTTAATTTTAAAGTAATTTATAATGTCTAATTTTCTTTAAGTAATTAAATTATTCATTCCTTTGTATACTATAACCATTGCAAATACAGTAAATTTTTGTGAAGTATGAGAGCAAATAACCAGAATCTTATTTTCTCCTTCCACTTTTACAATAATAAATTTATATCAAATATTGGAACTAAAGAAGAACTGAAAAATAACATTAAATCAACAGATGTAAAAAAAATCTATTAAAAAAATTGGTATAAAAATTTTAAGCACAACAAGAGATCTTGGTTGGCATATACATATACCCTGTAAGTTAAGATTTTGGCAATTAAAATTCATTTTTCTTAGTTAAAATGCAAAACTAGGTGTCAATAATATTTATTAGTTTTGTTATTTGTGCTAATAACTAATGAAATTACTTGCTTGAGTAACTAATTGTTTCTTCTAGTCCATTTTTTTAAAAGGACAAACCGTTTTAAAATTCACAAAGAAGTACTTTGCCTTTTTCTATGTGAAACTTCTCTATATCAAAGTTTTTTTAAATGCATTTGTCTAAGACCTTACAAAAATGTTAGAACTTCATTTCTTATGAAAAAAAACAGGATGTTACTAAACTGTGTTATTTAATATCATTTTTAAATTTTTAATTAATAAAACTT
The DNA here is from genome assembly GCA_964019185.1 of Maratus speculifer. NCBI lineage: Eukaryota > Metazoa > Arthropoda > Arachnida > Araneae > Salticidae > Maratus > Maratus speculifer. Next base: position 36,228,405 of record OZ025303.1, read on the forward strand.
TAAAAAATTAATGATTTTTTATTTATAACAGTAAAAAATTATGTATTTTTCCCTTATTGTTACTAAACACATTGCTAATATATTAACTTGGGAAATAGTGCCTTTTTTTGGAGCTAACATCTTGTTTTTTAGCACTTTCCAACAAAGTTGAAAAGTGCTTATGCATTCGGTTTGTCTGGCCGTCTGTCCGTCTGTCCGTCTGGCCGGATGGCCGTCTGTCCGTCTGTCCGTCTGTCCGTCTGTCCGTCTGTCCGCGCTCTAACTCCCGTAAATATACTCGGATTGCTATGAAATTTTTATACATTATTGAGGTTTACCCTAGCACGAACCCTATTGAAAATGAAGTATCTACCATGATTACTTTATCTACAGAGAGAATCAAAAGTTTCCCATTACATTACGGCCTATGGGGAAAAATCGTTAATATACTCGGATCGCCATGAAATTTTAGGACGTTATTGACGCTTACCCTAGCACAAGTCCTATTGAAAATGAAGTTTCTACCATGATTAGTTTATCTACAGGGCGAATCAAAAGTTTTCCATTACATTACGGCCCATGGGAAAAAATCGTTAATATACTCGGATTGCCATGAAATTTTAGGACGTTAATGTCGTTTACCCTAGCACAAGTCCTATCGAAAATGAAGTTTCTACCATGATTAGTTTATCTACAGGGCGAATCAAAAGTTTGCTATTACATTACGGCCTATGGGGAAAATCGTTTCAAAGGAATTTTAAAGATGTTATACCCTGTCAAACATATTGAAATATGCATTCTATAAAATATAAGGTGAAAATGTAGCTATTATTCATTTACAGGGCCACACAAAAGAATTTCATTAGATAATGGTAAAACGGGGAATTGTGTGTGACATATTTTAAATATATTAAGCTTTTTCGTGTATATTAAAATTGATATATGTCACTGAAGCTTAATATAAATTATACGCTACTGTTTTGCATAATATGAAGTACATAGCATTTACAGGGCCATACAAAAGATTTCAAAGAGTATATTCTTTCCGAAGTAGCGTATATGTATCCGATGATGAAATGCATTTTAATTATGATATTCGCGTTTATATTTCGCTAAATATATGCACATTATATGGTGTGTATAAATGTTATAGTTGATATACAGGGCTACCCAAAAGAGCTCACCAACGTTACTGAATATGAACGTAAATTATTTAAACGTGGTTCTTAAATAAGCTATGTATTTTTACGCTGAGATGCATTCAATTTACTGAGAAATGTTTGCAGAATATAGATAAAGGGATATACAGGGCCACGCAAAGAATTCTGTACATGGACGCTTATGAATGATGATTTATGACAATGTGATTTCAGTTGTTTTAAAAGTGGTTTAGTTTACAATAAATTTTAGCCTAATGCTGACGTGTAATAAAGGTACAATGTAAACTACAGAGCTGAACAAAAGTACTCAAGTATGTTTCCATCTAATAATATGAATTGCTGAAAAAGAAATTACAAGCTACTGGGTATTTTCTTGCTAAGCTAAATTTTCCCATTATATGAAGTGACATATGAAATACAGAGCTGTTCTAATGTACTGGAATACATATTTGGGTATATTTTGCTATACACTATTATTTCCCTAAATTACAAAGTTTTGTTAAAGATTTCATTAAGTGTTGGAAAGTGCTTCATAATCTATGCTTAACGCATGATTTTTCTTACTTGTTTCTGTTATTAAAATGAATACTAAATTATGAATTACAGTTATAAAACAGATATTCTTTAAGAATTTGCAATATAACTTTCAACTTTGTAAAATAGAATAACTATCTTCTTGCTGTAATCTGATATAAATTAATTCCATTAGACCAAAAAAAGTTAATAAAGTATGTACAGTAGAACCCCGCTAATTCGAACCCTGAAAATCCAGACCCTGTTAATCCGGATCGGTTTGGTCAATTTTGTTTTTTCAAGTTTGAGAAGCGATTGGCTAATTTCCATAACATTAACTTGTTTCATCATAACTTGTATTCTGAATAAAAAAAACTTTTTTCGAAATCTTTTCAGAAGAATACTTTAAGATTTCTTATTTAAACACTTTGATGTATATCTTTCAAAGAAACAACAATGTATCACTAAGTTTGACAATTCCAGTTTTCCTAATTTTCTATTTAAACCACTTACAAATGTCATAAAAAATCACTGCGAGATACATTTTTTTACTTAGAACGTTGCAAGAAGGCTTACAGATGACGAAATAATTGTTTTGTGCAAAACTTAAGAAGATGAGGATGACACAGATGAAAACATGATTATCAATGACGATCAACCAAAGATTATTAGCCATAATGAAGCAACATCTCGTTTAGAACAATTAATGGTTTATTTTTAACGTCAGGTGGAGACTACACCTAACAAATTACTTATGCTCAAGCTGATGCATGACCGTACGGATCGCAAAAGGTATAGAAAACTGGCACAGCAGAAAATATTTTTTTTTTATTGCAACGTAAACCTTTTTACTGTTTGTAAACATTCAATAAGTTTAACAAAAAGATGATTTTCTGTAAGTATGTTTTTTTCATCTTTTTCAAATTCTCCGAATAATCCGGATTTTCGATAATCCGGATTGTCTCTGGTCCCAATTAATCCGAATTATCGGGGTTTTACTGTATCACTTTAGTAATTAAAGCATAAAAATATATTACATACCTAATTAAAGACTGGTTGTTTAATAATTAAATTATTAATTTTAAATAATGTTAAATAATTAATATTAAATGCCATTATTGATCATTTTGATAAATGTAAGTATCACTGGTATTTTATATTCTTACATAATTCTTACAAAATATCAATGTGTATAACTTTATTATATTCTACTACTAATGAAACTATTGATTTGCAATTTTCATAATTTCTAATTACTAATTAAATTTTATGCATTAAAGTGTAAAAACATAGATAATGTTAGTGATTAGAGTCTTGATTGTTCTGGAAATATAAAACTCTTGGTATCTGTTCAATATTTTAACTTTGGAAGGAAAAATCTGATTTAAACAAAGAAAAAATTAATTTATTATTATCATTAAAAAAAAATCATGTTTTTTTTTACACTTTAGTACATAGAAACTAGAATATATTTTGTTAAAGATCATTTAAATAAATTTAACTTAAAGTTAGTGTCAGGTTCAACTAATGTTGCTGATTTATTTACTAAGCTTTTGCCTAATAAAATGTTTTTGTATTACTGTAAGTGGATATTTGTTTAAGAGAAAGAGCTGGGGAAAAAGGGGAAATTATCTTGGCCCTTTTTTTTTTATAAAACAGTTAAGTTCCAGTTTTAAGTTTCATTAAATCCCAATAAGTTTTTCCTCCCTCTCATTCATCCCCATACAATGTTTATTAAATTGTTACAAGCTCATTTTCTGTTTTTAGAGTTTATTCATGTTTAAGAAAAAGATTTTAAAAGTTATGACTTAGCTGGCCGATAATGAAAAAATGAGAACAAACCACTACTCACACCTTATGCAAAGTTTAAATATCAATTATTCAAATGTATTATCTTCCTTTAAACAGAAGAGACTTTTTATTCTTTAATTAGTGTACAAGATATTTACTCGATAGTTCATTTGTTAATGAAGTCATTTCACATCTCTGGCTTGCAAACTTAATACCGTGTCAACAGTTTTCAATTATGATAACTTGGTTGGTTACTAAAATTAATGTTTGCTTGTTAATTTTACTTATTAAACTATTGCGTTATTTATTAGTGTTCATAACCTTTTCTCAAACTATGCTAATGTATTAACTGATTGCTTAATTCTTTTGATAACAACTTCTGCCTCAAGATGTTATAAATTCCCAAGAAACAAGAAGGGCAAAGTGCCCACTAAAAATTTTGTTCTATTGAGTGCAACAGAAAAACCAACAAACAAATAATCCATTAAACAAACAATGTGATATGCAGTAGTCTTTTTCTACTGTTTTCTTTTTTTTAACTTTGTGGTCTTTAAAATTTTCTTTTGCCTATAGAAATTGCTGTGAAAGTTCCATTTGCGGCGGAGGGTAGGGGGTGGGGTAAAAAACCATTTCCATTTTGGAATAACAGAGAGATGGATTCTCTAAACATTGACCGCAATTGGAAATTCCAGTTTCCTGAAAACTTCCAAACAAAAGTGTTACATATGATCATTTTTTGTTCAACATTTCTGTAGTCTCTCTTATTCGGGCTCCTTCTTATAATTTGAGAGGTTCTGCTCTCGAAACTAGTAGGGGAAAGGAGGACACATATGAATACTGAAAATATTTTCCTTCAAATAAATTACTTTTAAAAAACGTCTATGGCAATATATTACTACTGCTTCAGGGGAATAAGTTATACAAAACTGCCCCATTTTGTATGCACAGTACTGTCTAAGCAAGGTATGTATTTTTCTCCCTCTTGAATCTAAACTTAAGAAAATAAAGTTGTAAGATTTTTGTTGACAATTTTATATCCCTAAATTTTTGATTTATTGTTCAACCCTTAAATTAAGATGTAATCGTTTAAAAGCTTTGTTTTATTCAAATACTTCACCCGAATTGAGTAAACAGTTGTATGTTGAACTCCGTGTGATGGGGCACCATTGAATGAAAAAACTGGGGCACCTTCGAACATCTAAAACTACGAAGTAAAGAGTTGTTGATGTACCTAAATATTATAATTTTTGGAATTTTGGATTTAATTATTGGAATGTACCTAAATATTATAATTTTTGGAATTTTATCTATGTGAAAAGAGGTTAATTAAGGATATCGAAGAACATGGACTTATACTGTTAACAATCCCTCCCTCTGCACACATGTATTACAATCTCTGGATGTATCAGCGATGGGAAGTTTCGATTCTAAATTGTTGATGGCCTTCATTTATTTGATAATTGCAAATCCCAGATACACAATAATGATTCATGATTTAGCAGGTTGTCTAACGAAGCCTATACTCTTTCATTTATTCTTTCCCAAACATTATTTTTGGTTTTCGTACTAGATAAAATCGAATTTAAGTCAGGGTTTTTTTTTTTTTCATAACAAGAGTGAATGAAAAATTTTAATTTTCCAGAAGCATCAGATATCATATTGGTGTATTTCAAGGAATATTGTAAAAAAGTTTTCAAAGCCAAACATAACTGGCGGAATACTCTGTGTTGTTTCAACAATGATTTTTAACATAAACTTTGATGGCTTATGTTTCGTTAAATAATAGAAAAATGATTAGTTTAAAAAAAATAAAGTTATTTAATTTAATTCATATTACTTTATATTTCTGAAACATATGTAGCTTTTTATGAAAATTCTCAATATTTTCATATTTTATTCATTTGTTCAAAGGTACCCTTACATGGGGCAGATTTGAGCCGAAATCTTTCAGCTTTTTAAATCCTCATAATTTGTTTAATTTACATGGAAAACTTTTAACTTCTGGTTCATAGGATGACGAAATTCATTGTTTTTATTATGTAATACTTAAAACGCAAAAAAATATAATTCAAATATGAAGTGTATTGATTTTTTAACAAATTGTTCAAAGGTGCCCCTCTCTCCCCTAGTATATATATATATTTATTTGCTATTTTCAAAAATGAAAAATAATAGAAAAAAAAGTAAAAAAATGCCTTTTTCTCGGAATTTTTTTAAAAAAGTGTTTATTTAAGTGGGCTATAATGTTGTTTTTAATAATTGTGAATCTTTTTAAAATTTTTGTTTTGAATGATCAGATTGGTTTCATTTGTATCAACCAATACATTCTTTGTTACCCCCAACTTTACCAGCATATAACTTATTTAATTTTCATTTTTTTAAACATTTTTTGTCCATTTTCTAAATATCAATAAATATGTCGTAAAAAGTAACGGTACTACTCTGTTATCCCATCAACCAATTTCGCCAAATTATACAAATCGCCAAACAAATAGCCAAATTAGACATATTGACATAATTTTTATTTTAAATAACGAAAAAACAAATAATTAATAGAATATCAATAAAAATATTATGAAAAAGTCGAAATAAAAATCACTTAATGACATTTTAAACACGTGAATCGTACTTAATATTATTGAATGTGACATTCACGATCATCCATTATTGGCATTTAATCTTATAGTTTGGCGATAATTTTTTGGCCGACGGGATAACCTAGTAGTACAAAAGTAACATTAAAAACATATTTTTTGCTGAATTCGACAAAATACCTCAAGTTTAAGCTTATTGACCAAACAACATCTTAAGGTCGCTAGTCATTCATTATCTAAATTTCTCTTGGTATTTTTCAGTCTATGGATGTTGGACGCATTTTTATATTTAAAATATCTCCATAGAAAATTACTATTTTTAACTTATTTTTTAGGTAATCTTCTTAAGTGATGTATCATTTTTTGCTTAGCTCTCAAAATAATAATGAAAAATATATATTGAATTATATGTGACTTTTAAAATCTTAGTCGCAGTTCGTCAGATTATGTGACAAAAAATATTAAATTATACATATATTTTAGACATTTTTTTAGAATTAAAGATAAAAGAATCATCTGTTAAGGAGAGCACACAGAAAAGAGCAATTGAAAAGATTGATTTTTTGAGGAGCTATTTTAAATGCATGCAATCTTAACTAATTTCCTATTATTTAAAAAAAAAAATAAACACAGTAATGACCAGAAATCTCCGTAATTCTAAAATCTGCTTCTTAATTTCAAGTTGTATGAATTTGAGGTATTCTACCTTATTAATATTTTACTTCTCTTTGAAAATCTATTTTTAAAACATTTCACCTAAATGTTATTTATTTCAAAATCTTTTCATTTTTTTTTCAATCATAAATGTCAATATGACTCTTCCTTCAAAATTGTCTGTTCTATAAATTTGATTTTTTTATTCTAAGAACTATTTGTACTCTTTTATGTATGATACGGTTTCCAAATGCTTTTGTTTGCATTTAAAAATAAAGTTACATGCTTATTCGAACTGTCATTCACTACTTAGTATATCTGTAGTGCAGAAAAAAAACATTATGCATGGAAATACTAAATGGCAAAATTTGAGTCCACAGTGAATGTTTACACATCACCAATTTATTTAATAAAAAGAATATTGCCTAATTAAACTGATGGCATTGGGCCATAGGCTATGTATACTAATTATATATTACAGCCAAAGCTATTCTAAAAACAAATTAAAGAGGGAAATAGCTCTTCCGTTTCCTCTCTTTATACTTAACTATTGAACTCCCAAAACTAATCATGCATACTTTTTATCATATAATAAACCTGTATCTAAAATTGGAAGCAAGTTAGATAATTCTGCCTAAAAACCCATTTATATAATATAAAAGGAGCATTTCTATAATAATAATTTATAATATTACACATTTATATAATTTAAAATTTTTTATACTTAAAACTCCGAAATTATTCAGAGATTTGCCTTATTAGGAAGAACCGATATCATAAATTTAAAGCAAATTGTATAAATCTGCATAAATACCCATTTATGTAATTGAAAAGGAATTATTTCCTTTCCTTCCTTTACACTTAACTACTAAACCTCCAAAACAATTCAGATCCGCCTTATCAAAAAGAACCTACATCCAAAATTTAAATAAAGTCTGTTAATTCTGCATAAAAATCCATTTATTTAATTTAAAGGGAGTTAATCGCCCGTTCTTCCCTTTATACTTAACAAAAGAACCTTACAAGTAATCAGGGAAGCGTCATATCAATATGAACCTATATTCAAAAATTGAAGATAATCGGTCAATTCTGCATGAAAAACCAATTACTTAAATTAAGAGGGTACTCTCTCTTGAAATCCTCTTTACACCTATCCAATGAATCTTCAAAACAAATCAGGGAAGCGCCTTAACAGAATGAACCTATATCCAGAATTTGAAGAAATTGGTAAATTCTGCATGAAAAACCAATTTACATAAATTTATAGTGGTTAGCCCCCATTCTGCCCCTTTATATTTAACCAAAGAACACCGAATACTAACCATGGAGTGCCTTATCAGAATGATCCTATATATAAAATTTGAATGAAATCTGATTATTCTGCATGAAAAACCCATTTATCTAAATTAAGGGGAGGGGCATTAGCACCTGTATCTTCCCTCTTTATACTTAAACAATCAACTCCTCAAACTAATTATAAAGGCGCCTCATCCGAATGATCCTAGATCTTAAGTTTGAATGAAATCTTATAATTCTGAATGAAAAACCCATTATGTATAAATATAGGGATATTAACCCCCGCTCTTCCTCCTCATATACTTAATGAACTCCCAGATCTAATCAGGCTGAATATCTCATCAGAACTAATCAGAAACTCAGGCTTTGATAGCCTGTGAACTAAAAACTCACGACTTGATTGAAAATGTATCCTTCGGAATAATAATGACCTCGTAAAACCGTTTTAAAATGTATTTCAATGCGGCAAACAATTAAAATTTTAGTAGTGAAAATATTGAAATACTCCATGCAGCTATGCCGAATATTTCAATGATATATTCTATCGACTGCTCTAATATAAATGCTTTCCACTACAAATACGTCTTCTCTTTAGTAATAGAGAAGCATCATAAATTTCGTACCAATGCTAAGTAAATAACGATAAATTCAAATGTGCTCTTTCAAAAATTTCGACTCTTATTAATGTCTACTAAGCAATTATTAACAGTGGTGTTGATTAAAATTCCTTAACCCTGCATGGAGGTGGTCAAATATTTGTTACGGATTTAGTCGCGACGTGGACACATTTCACACATTCAAACTTGCGGATTTTCATTCTGCTTTACTTGTCTTATTGCTGAATTTATTTTCAATATGCTGTTTTTGTATTTAAAAAAGTAGTAATAATGCAACAATCTAAAATAACAAAACAGATACATTAATAATTTACACTTAAAAGTTACAATTGTTGGTACTTACGTATTAACGCCACCGCAGCAGAAGTTGTGCTATCGCGCCAATAAAGAGCAATCTTGTTGTTCGTACGCACACGCAGTTATCTTTTTGATGCAGATGGTAGCACAACTTATTTTGACATTTGGAAAGGTTACCAAACAAATAGAAATAGTAATAGAATGATTCCTTCATGCTAAAGTTGATCATAAATACAATTTTATTGATCCTGAGACCGAAATTCATACACAAACAGTTGAGAGAATGTGGGACAGTGCTAAATGGATGAACAAGAGACATGGGTGGGCTGCGAGACATCATTTGGAATCTTATTTATAAGAGTTCATATGGCGGCAGCATCAGATGAAATAAAATAGAGAATGTTTTGAATCTATGTTAAATTCTATATCGGCCTATTTTCCACCGAAATCTGATTGACTACTTTGTATTTAAATGAAGTGTTTTGAATTTTGAAAGTGTTTTGATTTTAAATAAAGGGTTTTATTTTATAATTTGTCGCAAAAATTGTAGATGTAGATTGGCGATACTCAAAACCGCCAAATCTGTAGCTGCGGTGGTGTTAATACGTAAGTACCCAATTGTTTGTGAACAATACAATTATAAAGAAAAAGAAGAAAATGAAAAAAAAAACAATGTTATGTTTTAAATGTTATGGGTGACATATTTCACCGCACGCCTAATATAGGGTTAATATGAAATAATTTTTGTGAAGTCTTAAAATGTAAGTAGAGAGACATATTTATTGTTATTCCTTTAATTTTCATCAATGTTGCAAAATATCGTAACATATATTTTTTCCCAATAATCATTCAACATGAACCCTTTCCGGCACACAGTGCCTGGTCCTGGATACCTAATTTTAATTCGAAACTTGCAAACGGAACCAATAATATTTTAGTAAAATTTTGCTATTACAATAAAAGAACTTCAAAATATCTAAAAAATTCGGTTGTGAATTCCGGTGTCAGTCGAAAATTTCTCATTTTACATCAGATTTTGCCCGTGCCGGAAAGGGTTAAACCAGTATTTAAATTTTGAATATTCAATAATTCAGATTATTTTACTTTATATTTACTTATAAGCCAGCTCGGAATTCCTGTATTAAGTCACCAGATTATTGTAGTTTTCCATGAGAAGCACATACAAAATATCTAAGAACATCTATAAGAGCAGCTATAATTATCCAAAAATCCCAATGATTTGTCTGAATCATAGAAATTCTTCTTATTATTTAAATGTTATTTTTTCTGCAAGTTTATAGTGCTATGAATTGCCAGCCTTACTCTTTATGGTATTTCATTACATTGTTGATTCAAATTAGTGTTCTTCAATTTTATGTTTATTCTTTACTTGATTTTTCTTTAGTCAATAATATCATTTAAAGATATTATTAGAATTTAAAAATTTGTTAACCTACATAAAATACAGTCAGTGTTTTTTTTTTTCCGCTACAAGAAATCATTTATGTTCTTAAAAGCTCTAACGTAAATAAATACTTTCTAATAATAGTTCTTATTTTCATTTTCTAGCTATTTAAATTATTGAATTACTTTTAAACTGATAATTAATATGTTTTGAAATTAAGACTTAAAAAAATAATTTTTCCAACATTTTAGATCGCAAGTTAAAGAGCTGACATACTCAGAGTATTTCAATACTTTTATGGATAAATTCAACAAAGGATTGTTTTATGCTGATATTTTATCTTCTGTATTTTATGAACATAAATATTTTCTCTAATGAAAATGTCACTGCCACAGATTCATTCTCCAACAACAGAAAAAAGCTTTTTTTGTGAAATATGTTTCAAAAGATTTTCTCAAAGTGGTAATCTGAGAAAACATCTGCTTATCCATACAAATGAAAGATATTTTGTTTGTGAAATATGTTCCAAAAATTTTTCACAAAATGAACAGCTCATATCACATTTGCGTATCCATATAGGCGAAAAACGTTTTGTTTGTGAAATCTGTTCCAAAGGATTTTCAAAAAAATGTTACCTGAAAATACACTTGCGTACCCACACAAAAGAAAAACCTTTTGTCTGTGAAATATGTTTTAAAGGATTTTCGCAACGTGGTAACTTGAAAAATCACTTGCATATCCATACAAATGAAAAATATTTTGTTTGTGAGATATGCTCCAAAAGATTTTCACAAAATGAACATCTAATATCACATTTGCGTACCCATACAGGTGAAAAACCTTTTGCTTGTGAAATCTGTTTCAAAAGATTTTCGAAAAATAGTGACCTTAAAACACACTTGCGTACCCATACAAAAGAAAAACCTTTTGTCTGTGAAATATGTTGTAAAGGATTTTCGCAGCGTGGTCATTTGAAAAATCACTTGCATACCCATTCAATAGAAAAACCTTTTATTTGTGGATTATGTTCTAAAGGATTTGTGCAAAGGGGAAATCTGATAGCACATTTGCACACCCATTCAGTTGAAAAACCTTTTGTTTGTGAAATGTGTTCCAAAGGATTTTCACAAAATGGTGATTTGAAAAAACATTTGCGCACTCATACAAAGGAAAAACCTTTTGCTTGTGAAATATGTTCCAAACGATTTGTACGGAATGATAGTTTAAAAGCACATCGGCACACCCATACAAAGGAAAAACCTTTTGTTTGTGAAATATGCTTCAAAAGATTTTCAGAAAATAGTAGACTGAAAAAACATTTGCATATCCATACAATTGAAAAATCTTTTGTCTGTGAAATATGCTCCAAAGGATTTTCACAGAGGAGTAATTTAAAAGCACATTTGCTTACCCATACAAAGGCAAAACCTTTTGTTTGTGAATTATGTTCAAAAGGATTTTCACAAAGTCGCAGTTTGAAAAAACATATGCATACTCATACAAAATGAAAAACTTTAGTTTGTAAACCATGCTCCAAATGATTTTCACAAAAGTATCTCCACTATTTCATTGTCAATGGTTTTCACAAAGTCGCATTCATGAACACATAAAAAGGAAAAAAATTGTTTTTGCTGTATGTTCTCGAACATTTTTAATGAAATATAATTCAAAAATACACTTGCTTACAACATTTCATTTGTGAAATACATTTGAATGCTTTTCACGAAACAGTCCTCTAAAACATATTTATATCGTCAAGTAAAGTTCTACTGGTTTTTGAAATATGTTTTAAAAAATAATCAGAAAGTAAAGATGCAACAAAACATTATATCTTACCGGTACAAACTGGAAAATCTATTGTTTGTAAAAATAATGCTGTAATGAATTTTCACAATTTGGCCATTAAAAACACACGTGCTTGATAGCACAAATGAAAGAAATATTCGGTTCTGAATATTCATATTTTAATATAAACTAAAGGATTTTAAAAATACTTTCCTTATTTTCACCAATGCAAAAACAATATTTTATGAAGCATTTTCTAGATAGTATTTTGAAACAATCTCTTATAAAGGCATCATTAATTTCATGTAAAAAAAAAGTCTTTCATCACTGGTACATGCTCCAAACAATTTTTGAAAGATGTTTTCATCACCTTCACTGCTGTAAAGTTAATAAAAAGTTCCAATTCGTTTTATTGATGTAATTTTCAAGATTTATTTACCTGTTATCTGTTTTAACCAGACATTTTATTTATTAACATACTTCTAATGTCAAAATAATGTTTATTTCATAGTTTTCAATACTTTAGTTTTTTGCAGTGATTCATTTTTGAAGTGGCATTCATCGTGTAAAGCAAAATAACATTTATGAAGTTATTTATTACAATCCTACCGTGGATTCCGTTCACATTCATGACATAGACAATTTGCGGGAAAATGACATGCTTACCCATGTAATTAAAAAATAACTTTTTTGTTAAATAAAAGTAGTTTGATTCTAGAGAAGACTCTAATTTATGAATCAACATGCAAAACATCAAACAAAATAAAACAACACGGCTAACAAATGTACTTTATTCCAAATAACGTCAAAATGTTAAATAACAGTCCAGGTCCAACCAACCCTGTTAGCTGTAAAATCCCGCGGCCAGCGGTTTTTTTTTTAAGTACTCTAAAAATTTAACGTTGACTTTATTTAAATTTTCGTACACGCATTCAAATTTATAACATTATAAAAATAACGATTATGATGAATGGTTGCTTAGCAACCATTAAGAGAAAATAAAGAAAATGAAATAAATACATTTGAAATAAGTAAATCTCTAAAACAAATTAGTTTATATTATTGGAACACATTTATAAAAAATCTCCAAAATTTACAGTAATAATTTAAAAAATCTGACAAATGTGTAGACAAAATTTCAAAACAATACGAATAATTTAACTGGTAAATTTCAGTATCCCTTTATCATTGAATTCCATTAATGAAATGTGACATTTTCTCTCAAGAAAAAAAAAATTAAAAATCATTGGATTTGCCATAGAAAAACATTATTGCGCAAGATAAAATATTCTATATTTTCCGAACGAATGAATAAAATCTTACAAAAAACTATACAGCTTAATCCCAGTGCCTCACTAACATACCCACTTAATTTCAAGCCAATCAGATGCTTTTTACGGAAGTTATCGCGGAACAGACAGACTGACTGACAGACAGACACAAAAAAATTTCGTTTCTCCAAAGTAAGCCTTCACTGACGTTTCGGCAATTAATGAACATTATTTCCTGCCGATTTTTTGCTATATATATTTTATGATTATTTATAGTTGAATTAATAAAGGGTAACATTTTTTATTTGTTCTTATCATCGCTGATGCACTGAATGTTATAAAGAAAAATATCAAGGATTTTTGCATCAAGAGCCAAATAGAGTTGCTGTGGTGATGCTGAGAATTTCAACTTTTATTTTCGTATACTTTTCAACGTAATGTGAATTATTTATACAATTTAAAAATGAGATAAATTCAATTTCTGCTACAATCTGACAGCAGTTACTCTTTAGCTAGGTATTTTGTGGGAAACAGTATTTTCCATCCTTTAAAAAAAAAAAAAAAAAAAAAAGATCATATGTATCTATAAAATGCTTAATTGATATTTCAGTGTTAAAAGTTTTTTATGGAAAAAGTACACAAAAATGCTTTATTAGTCTAAAATCACTAAAATAATTGAGTAAATTTACTTTTATCAGCACAGTATTCTATAATTTCAAAAATTCTTATAATTAGAGAAAGAAGAATAATATTTGTGTTTCCATAATAGAGAGAAAAGCTCCTGGACTGTATTTCTGCGAATTGCTGCATCTCGTGGTCAGACGGAAAGAGTTAATTTTAAATATTTTTTTCTGAAAAATAACTTTATTAAACGATAGGAGTTTTTTTCGTGATTAAATTAAAACGATATTTTCTTCAAAATACATAATAACATTTCCTAATACTTATTTAACCACGGAATTTTTTTCTTAAAAAAAGAGAAGATTACTAATTAAAAATTACTAATTAAATTTTAAAAAAAACTTTTTTTTTTGCGCCTGACGAAGAAAAACTAAGTTCTTTCGAAAGGCCTTGCGCAGTTAACTTATTTTATGGTGTTTAAAGAAGTTTTTTTTCATTTCAACCATTAGCAAACTGATAGAAAGTTACAAATTTAAGTTTAATGAGACTACGGAGGGTTCAGGGGGGCTCCGCCCCCCTGAAGAAATCTACTATGTTACAATAAAAAAACAAAAATAATAGATCATGAAAAATTCAGAATATCCTAACATAACTAAATCTTTAATTTAACGCTTTTGATGGCTGAAAACTTCTTATTCTTATTTATTTTTATAAATAATTACGTAATTTGAAAATTTTAAATTACAGTTTCCAGGAAGTTGAATATTACCCAAAGTGTGTTTAAAAAATGATGTGCAAAGCTGACGTTGAGGCTCCTGATCTGCAGATTTACTAGTTAGTGTTATGTAGAAATTAAATTTTCAAAGCCTATTATAGCATATTTAAAATATTGTACCAACTTTGAATTTTAAAACAAAAGCCGACAATTTTTAAACCTTATTTGAATCTCTTTGATCGAGATAGGCAGGAAAATTGCACTGTTTATGTATATAAATTTAAATCTGGATAGAGTTAGAAGAGTTTAAATTTCGACGCAGAAGTTATCCCCATTTGAGAAACATTCATTTACATCTTCATGCAGGTGTCTTTTGACTGATTGTTAAGGGTGTTCTTAAATAAAAAGGGCAATTTTGTGACATATGTTTTAATTTATTTTTGATCGGAAATGCATGAAACTAGCAGGTGTTGTTATTCAGAAACTCTTTAATTGTACCCAGTTTTCTGGGTTTTTTTTAAACACAATAGATCTTCATAACAAACCTTCAAAGTTCACGTTTTTAAGCACATTTCCTGACGAAAGCAGAAAATCCGATCTAAAAGCAGGAGAAAAAAGGGTGATCACATGTTCGAAATAGCTTAGAACTAGATAGGTAATTTAAATGTAATAAAATGGAAAACTAAGTTCGATTCGAAATCCCTTCCATAGTCAGACCTTCCAATTTTATATCTTTCTGTTAAAAAATAAGTTTGTAAATGTGTCAAAACGTTTTGCGCTTGTTGAGCGGAGCAGTTGATTACCATTAATTAATTTACTAAAGAGATATATTGAAAAAACTCAAACATTTGCATACATTTTTTTAACCTTTTAAAAAACATTTTTTTAGTTATGAAAACTATTAATAAATTATTATTAAAAAAATTATGAATTATGATCTACATTATTTTTTGCCTGAAACAAATTACAATCGTTAAAAATATGGGTATGTAAGTTTAAAGTATTTGAATAACTTAGTTTTCGAGATGCTGAAAAATTTTCTTTCCTATGGAAAATAAATTTATTATAAATCTAAAATTCCTGTATGATTTTAGTGGTGAGTAATTGAGTGTTTTCGATGCACTCTTGTAAGATTTTTGTTTCAATATTCAAAATTTATGGATACACCCTTAACACTTTTATTTTATAACTGTACTTGCAAAAAACCCTCGGCTTTGCACGCGTAATAGTTGAAATATGCCATGTGATATTGGTATGTCTGATTTTTATTAGAAATATTACATTAAGGTTTAATTCAAAATTTTCCATTTAAGTTACAGTTTGACTAAATTTCATTATTACATGCGTCATTCCAAAATGAGAAAAATTAATAAAATTAAATAAAGATAATTTTAAATAAATGGTAATTTAGAAAATATTTTGAGACTTTCATGGTCAATTCATATATTCCTTTCATATTCATCCGAAATATTTATTGTTTTTTAGAAACAATATTCGTATGCATTTACAATTTTAAATTAATCATCATGTCAAAATCCAAGTTTCTTTTCTAAGGGTCTACCATCTCTCAAGGCGTGATGGTGTTACCATAAAATGCCTATGTTAGAAAAAGGACGGTCACATTAATTTGAAAATGTTAATTTTGAAATCGATTTGATATTTCCTAATATTTTATAGAAACATAATATAGAAAGTTTTTAAAGACCATTTTTAGAATATTTATTGTTCCTGCTTACCCCAAGTGGTAGCGGTACTGAATCATGAGAATGATCTATGTAGGATCAGAAAATGTCACCATTGATTCGAAACCATCACTTTTATAATCGGTTTATTACTTCATGAGCTTGCGCAGAAATCGCAATATGCGAACTCTTTACAACGCTTTTCGCACCGCCCCTTTGCTTCCCAACTTTTAATTTCAAATTTACTCCCGATAGTTCTTAGAAGACATTTATATTTTGTAAGTAACTACCATGCCATATTTAAAGTTTCTATACTCCTTAGTACAATAAAAATCCCCATTTTAAACATTTTTAGATCCTGCACGCTCTGTTGATAGTGTCCCCAACGTAAAATGGAGATTAAATTCGTTATGTTTTAACAGATTCTATCATCACCAATTTACTTTTAAAATCGGTTTGATACGCGCTCAGACTGTTTACATATTCAGAAAGTTTTTACTTTATTAAAAATGAACAGCATTTGCTGTATCGAAACTCTACCTCTTCTTAAGACTCTCTTTATGCTGACCAATGAGAATGCTTTACTATATAGTCAAGTAACAGATTTTTATCAAAGTGGTGGAGTGATGGTGAAGCAAATCTTGCGGAGTTTTAACACAGTTTTAGGGCGACTTTCCGTGCAAATTTTGAATATTTAAGAAAATGCTAGATTTCATTTATATATTATAATTAATTACCATTCTAAATTTCATGCTTGCAGTCCTTTCAGTAACACAAAAATCGCATTTTTAGAATGTGTTTTGCTCTAGCGCCCCCTTTGTATTTGTGACATCGACATAAGATATAGCCTATGTTTGAATCCAGGCAAACATCATGATTTTGGTACCATTACCTTTGAAATCGGTTCGGTAGTTCCGGAGATTGGCCAAACAAACAAACTACCAGCAAACAAACAAACAAACATCAAACAAACAAACAAACCAATAAACAAACAAAACCAGCAAACAAAGAAACCAATAAACAAACAAATAAACAAACGCTCACACGCATTCCCCCCTTTTTAAATTTCGATTTTTTATGGAAATGCTTGAGATCATTTACATTAGGGGTGCACAACCTTTTCAAGAGAAGGGCCACTTACAAATATGTCTGGGTGATCGAGGGCCACATCAATAACTTGGAGGGAATTCGCTTTTAAAGGTGTTCTGTGGCCTATAATTGGATAAAAAATATGTTCTCAGAGGGAAGTAGGGGATACCCTCTTTTAGGTTCGCTTAACCAATCAAAATATCCTATTCAGCTGGTAGAGATATATCAGCAGTTTTTGCGTTTGTATAGATAACAGAAATAGCAATGATTATTCTCAAGATGTAATAATATTCCTTGACTTTATTCAGGGGAGTAAATATTGTTTTATTAAAACTGCTAAAAAACAAAGCGGCTGGTGCCAAAAAAATGCAAATTTTTTGGGATGAGAGAGAATTAGACGATCAACAAGATTTTTCCATGCCTCGTCACTGAAATTCCCTATTTTTTAATGCCCGATCAAAAAAATTTGCAGCTTTTTATGCTTGATCGACCAAATTTGGGCTTTTTACGAAAGTGATCGACAAAATTCCAATTTCTTCAAAATTGATCATGAACATTCGATCTTGCGTGCCTGATCAATAAAATTTGCAATTCTTACGCAACAAATTGAGAAAATTAGCGATTTTTACGAAACCAAATGAGAAAATTCACAAATTTTACAAATCCGATCGATGAAATTCATGATTTTTACAAAGCCAATCGACAAAATTTACGAAGCTGATCGACAAAATTCGTTATGTTTCCTCAAATAATCGATAAAATTCGCGATTTTTCTGCGACTGATCGATGCAATTCACGATTTTTACGAAGCCGATCGATGAAATTCACGATTTTTACGAAACCCATTGAGAAAATTCACAATTTGCCCGCGCCTGATTAACAAAATTCACAATTATTCTGTGCTTGATCAACAAAATTAGCGATTTTTACGAAGCCGATCGACGAAATTTGCGCTTTTTCATGACATGATCAATAAACTTTGAGATTTTTTCCGCGGCTGATCGACAAAATTTTTGATTTTCCTGCACTTGATCGATGAAATTATCGATTTTTAGGAAGCCGATCGACAAAATTCGCGATTTTTACGAAGCCGATGGACGAAATTCACGATATTTACTAAGCCGATCGGCAAAATTTGCGATATTTACAAAGCTGATCGGCGAAATTCACGATTGTTCTTCTCATGATCGACGAAGTTCACGATTTTTACCAAGCCAATCGAGAAACCTCACAAATTTTCCGCACCTGATCAACAAAATTAGCAATTTTTACGAAACCGATCAGCAAATTCATGATTTTTCAATGCCGATCGACAAAATTCGCGATTTTTTCGAAACCAATCGAGAAAATTCATGGTCTTCATGGCGCTTGACCAGCAAAATTCGCGACTTTTACGAAGCTGGTAGCTGAAATTTGCAATTTTTAAGAAGCTGATCGACTCAATTTGAAATTTTTCCACACATGATTGACTAAATTCAAGACTCTTCCGTACCAGATGGACGAATTTCGCAATTTTTATAAACCTTATCGACGAAATTCGAGATTTTTATAAAGTCGATTAACTGAATTCGCAATTTTCATAAACCTGATCGACAAAATTTACAATTTTTGCAAAACTGATCGATGAAATTAATGATTTTTCTTCGCCTGATCGATAAAATTCCTATGTTTCTCGCACCGGATAGATGAAATTCGCGATTTTATTTCAGCCTTACCAACGAAATTTGCGATTTTTCTGCGCGAGATCGACAAAATTCGCGATATTTCCGTGACCGATCAACGAAACTTGAGATTTCTTGGAATCCGATCAATAAAACTCGCGATTTTTCCGTGTTCGTTCGGCGGAATTTGCGCTTTTTCCGCCTTTAACTGACGTAATCTGATTTTTTCATACCTGATGAACGAAATGTGCGATTTTTCCACACTTGATGAGTGAACTTTGCGATTTTTCCAAGTCCGATCTGCGAAATTTGCGATTCTTAAGTGACTGACGAGATTTTGAAGTTTTCCCATGGTAAATTGACGAAATTTAAGATTTTTTCTTCGAATTTTGCACAAAAATTGCATTTTTTTCTAGTTGTAAATTGACGAAGTTCGCGGGCCACACGTTAACCAATCGCAGGCCACAGGTTGTGCGTCCCTAATTTACATCTTATAAGTAATTTCCATGCTATATTTCATGCATGTAGTCCCTTGAGTAACACAAAATTTTTAATGTTTTTTGTTCTTGCACTTTCTTTGGATTTGTTTTATCGACATAAAATGTAGCCTACGTTTCATTCCGGGCGAACACCATCATTTTGACACCATTACTTTGAAATCGGTTCTGTAGTTCCGGAGATTAGCCCCCATAAACAAACAAAAAAACTTTTCCTCTGTATCTATAGGTATAGATAAGGGGATGCAAATTCGCAAACACTCAACGTCCCAGCGCGCTTGACGCCAACCCCTCTAGCCAAGGGCTTTGGCGAAAAATTGAACTTCGACGTACATACTTGAATACTGCTGGTATCGTAGTTTGAAATTTGCATTGCAAATATTTATATCCACTTTATATGAATATTTTAGATACACTTACAGAATTCAAATATATCTTTTTTTTCTGTAGCGGATTAATTCAGTCTACACAAGTTGTGCTATTGATTACACTAGTTTAATACTGATGCTGTTACAATAGGATTACCGTTAAAAAGCTAGGATGACGCTGGAAAATTTAAAATGCATGTTTTTAGAATTATGAAGGTATAATAGTTGAAACAATAAGCCGCATAGTTAATCACGATTGATCAACGTAATTCAAAAATATTTGCAAACCTGGTTTGTCTTTTTTTTCCAGACTTACTTTAGAACTTCAGACTTGCACGCACATTTTCATCTTCTCCCGAAAGCGCTTGGCTACTGAGGTTGACGTGAAGCGCGCTTGGACGTTGAGTGCGAATTAGCTAACGGGATATGTGTCAAGGTGAAGGGGAGAAGGGGTTTGGTGAAGTGTGACAGTTTGTAACAAAGGGGGGGGGGAGGGGAGAAGGGTAAAAAATATTTTTTAAAAAGTGTGACATCATTTATGAACAGCTCCAAAGGTAAGAGTTAATGAAAAATATGTAATGCTAAAGTATGTTTCCATCCCAATATTTATTTAGATGTAAAATGTTTAAGATATCAAATCGCAAAGTTGTGTTAACTGAAATAGTGTTGGGTTCATATTACAGTACAGAGGACTCTTTGAAATTCGCAAACGCCTAAAATCCACACATCATCACAGATGTGAACACTGACACTTTCAGCTCATATGCAAGGTGTAGAGTTGCAAAACACCCACAGTTTTTGAGGGACGGGAATAAACCCGGGAATTTTGGGGAATAAACCCGGAATTTTGGGGAATATTGGAAATTTTGAAGAAGTTTTGAAAGTAAACAAAACCAGTCATTTTTCAACTTGAAATTTTCATTTTAAGACATCATTGCTCATTGTTCTGAGAAATTTAAACGGATTTTTTATTAATTAACAAGACTTATTATGTTAACACTTTGCAACTTTTTAAATTCCTAAAATTCAACAGCTTTACAACAATGGTGACTGAATTATTGAAGATTTCAATTATTTTCTTAAAAATTAAAATTGTTTACTTTCTGTTACCTGGCATATCCAACGTATAGTCTTTATTTAATTTTTTTATTTGCGTTGAATCTGAGAACAAGGTAGATGTTTACATTTATAAATAAATCTGTCATTTCCCTTTCTAACTTATTAATATTTTAATCTGTTTACTTTTCACTTAAAATCTACTGGTTTTGTTTCCGTTTCTTTTTGTAAATATTTTTATGCAGTCAATCAGTAGGTTTCATAATACACAAATAGTTGTAATGACAGATTTATTATATTTGATGCCTTGTCTTTTCAGTATAAATTTGCACAGAATCAGGACGGGATCAGAGAAAACATGCTCTGATGTTGATTATCTTCGCTTGGCTCGCTTAGAAGATGGGTTGAGTTGTTCTTGCAATTACAGTTAAGAATAAAACAATTGAAATCATTACAAAAATATTAAATAATAAATTAAATATTTCAATGTTTAAAATGTTCTAAAAACTCCCGGTTTATTCCCGGGAATAAATCCGTTTTTTCCAGCCTTTGCAACTCTATAAATTAGTAACTTCTTTATTCTATGCCATTCCATATACACTTTAATATATCATTCTTGTTAATAAGACGAAACTTTTTTCCTGAAATCATTCAAGATATTTTGTTGATATAAATGGTGATCACAATCTTTTTACCAAATATATTTATGTTTTAATGAAGCATTCTTTGTATTAAGTCAGGCTGAAACTGAAATAAAACTTCCTTATTTTGTGATTCTCATGTAAATTAGTAACGTTGTTTGGAAATGCAGGTTTCATTGGATAATTTAAAAAAAATCTCATCTCTATAATTTAAATTAAATATAAATGCATTACGGTAGACTTTCTCAAATCTGCACAGGTTGGGACCAGAGATTTATAAATTTTAGAATTTTGCGGATTTCTGGTCATTGCATTGTTTACATTTTTTAAACAGTAATTTAACTGCAATTAATAATGCAATTGAAACTATAATGAATGTTTGCAATATTATAAATAGTAAAATAAATAAAAACTAAAATAACAAAAACTATTAATAATTTTTAAAATGATCAAAATATTAAAAGAAAGCCGAAGTTAACAATCAATAATGTATGACTAAATATTCATTATAAAGATGAAATGTATTTTTACTTGATTATTTAATGAAACTTGCCTCATAGAGATAAGTTACTAATTCTCATTAAAATAAAAAAAAATAAATTTTATTTCAGGTTTAACCAGACTTAAAAACCGAAATAGATTGATTAATACATAAATATATTTGATATGGAGATTGTGATTGCCAGTGATATCCGCAAAATCTTGAATCCTTTCAGAAATAAATTTATTCTTCCTTGATGAAAAAAAAAATCATGAACTAGGTAATATTAAAGAAAATTACAGATTAAAAAATATATATTATTAATAGAAAACTAAAAATGTCAAATTTTATTTCTATATCTGAACTGAATGTTGCATAGTTTACATTCGTTTAAATCATGCACAGATTTTAGGGTTGCAGATTTGAAGGAGTCTATTGTATTAGCTATTTATTTAATGTTTAATATAATTTAATCATTTTAAAAATGTACTTAATTTTTATTATTTTACTTTGTTACATAGTTTTTTAATATTTTACTATACTATAAACATTAATTATAATTTTGAATGCTAAACTACACATACAAATTAATGTTCAAAAATGTAAGGCCAAAAAAAGATCTTTAATACGCGAAACTCTAAAATCTGTACAATCTTTTGCCCAAAGCTGTTCGGATTTGAAGGAATCTACAGTATTACTCGTTTCATAAATATCTTTTAAAGCTTTATCCTCAGTTTTTTACTATTTAAATATTTCAAACCATTCAAATGTTTAAATGTTAAAAGTTCGCACCTTCCAGGTTCCAGTGTCCATTTTTCAGCAATTGTTTTGACAATTTTTGCAGCAGAAATTTCATCTAGATTAATATAGGCCGAAAGGCTTCAGAACAGACAATCACCTCATTGAATTCAAGGCTGAAATTCTAGAATAAGTAAAAGTTTGATTTGCATATTAAAACTCAATCAGTCTGCCAAGTCATATCTTGGTGGAAAACACCTGAAAATCCAATTTTAGCAGTTTCTATGTAGGTTTACCGTGGTGTTTTTTTCGTTCCCAGTCCTCCTTATTTTCATATATTTGACTGCAATGAAATAGAATAATAAACTAACCAGTCAATCGCATGTATCAGGTTTTGAGGTGTTTTCCAGCAAAATATGACTTGGCAGACCGATTGTGTCTTACTATGGGTATCGAGTTTCAACTATTTCTAGATTTTTTTTCCGTGAACTCGATGAAGTGATTGTCTGCGCTGCCGCCTTCCGGTCTAAGGGAAAATAGTTGTTTATAAGACTGATTAATAATCCATTTATTACAATGCTGAGCTAAGTATTTCTTGTCATATTTTATATTTCTGATATGTTAGTTAAATAAATGCTATGCTAAAAAAAAACTTTGTTTTTATTCCTTCTACAACTTAGTATATATATATATTTGCATGTACTTTCAGCTTCCATTCTGATTTAGTTTATTTTTAACTCATGTATTTTATTCCTCCTTTTTATTCCATTTCAGATGTCAAGTTTAAAATTTGCATTTCAGTAAGCTACTCTTACTTTTATTTACTTTTAGTCTAGCCGTCACATAAGTAAATGGACGTAAGTGGATAAAAGCAGTAAAGTAAGTGTAAGTTTCAGGCACCAATGTTTTCTTCCCATTAAAACAATCTTCGGTGTTTGCGAGCTGGCATTTTATTCTTTTCTCCTTTTTCATTTTCTTTACACAAAAAACTCTTTGCTTTCTTATATTCAGTTAATAAATTTTTGATTATTCATTTGATTATTTATATGATCGTATATCACAGAAAGTAAAATAGAAATTTATATTCTGATTGTCTGTGATTTCTTTTAATTGCATTGTTTAATCTTTTGAAAATTCAAATGTATTTGAAATTATATAGCAAGTCTTAATAGCTGATTTCATTTTCAGAATACCCTCATTTAAATAGCACACAATCTGCCACTGGAATTGAAGTGAATACTGACAAACTAGTAAAGCATTTAAATAAAGAAAACTAGGTCTTCAAATTACATATGTATCCAACATATATAGGCAAATCAATAAAATTAATCTATAACTGTAAGAAAAATTTGTCACAATTTTTTATGCATTTTCCAAAAAATGTCTTGCTTTGATTGGGAAAGAAAAGATGACATAAAATAATTTGTTCTTGTTGAAAAGGAATGTAAACAAGATCCTACTTCACAAGAGAAAACCGATAAATATTAAAGTTTTAAAACTATCCTAAAGCTTTAAAACTTTTATTTAGAGCTCAATAGGTTTTATACCACTTTCTACGTTGAATGTGTTCAGCATTAACAGGAAACTACCTATTTGAAATTTAGCGAAACACAAGGTTCTACTTGTTTTGATGTTTGACGGCAAGTTCAAATGTTGTATTTAAAAGTTAAAATCCATCGGATTTTTGTGTCAATTGTCATATTAATTAAAAAGGCTGTTTGCGAATACAAAAAATAGTTTTGTTCCACCCCCTTCCTCAACGACATGCCAATGAAACAGAATTTTTGACTTACACACTAAAAAATCAAAAGCCTTTTAAATTAAACTTTGTATAATCAGACATTCAGTTACAAATATAAGCAACTGGGCAAAAATTTCCAAGTAATTGGAAAATAATTTAATCACATATGCTACATTAAACACTTTTGCCTCGAGTAAATAACGTAATATTTATTGTACAGCAAATTTTACGATTTCTCGAACTTTAAAGCATTTTAATATATAAGACTTTTTAACAATATCGTTTCTATTGATGACTGTTAAAAAAAATTAAAAAGATACTACCAAAAAAGATTCAAAACATAATTTTATTTTTGAGACAATGCAAAATTCTTTCTAAGAAATTTCATTCCTTAGTAGAAATGCATTTAACAAACATTACTTTGGGGAATAAAGTATGGAAGGAATAGAGAGCTCCATCCTAGAAGTTCATTCTAAATGAAAAAAGTAAGAACCATAGCGCTAGAACATTCTACATAAAGATTTGACTTTGAATTTGTGTGTACATGGATATCAATAAGAATATCTTTTTAAGAAAACTCAGTCAAATTCACAATTTTTTTTAATTATTTGTGTAAACATGCAGATGTTTTCAAATTGCAAATTTTTGAAAAGACCATTCATGAAATATCACAAACAGGACATATGTGATAATAAAGAAAATTTCTTCTTGAATTGTCACTGATTGAGAATTCCTTTAATTCTTTATAGTACAGAAAAATTCTGTTCGAACAAGGATAAAATGATTGACTGACACCGGAATTTGCAGACGAATTTATTAGAAATTAAAAACTTGTTACTTGAAACTTTCACTGTCGATGTAAAATTTTATTAAAATATTCTTGGTACCATTTGTAGGTTTGGAATTAAAATAAGGTGGTCTCGACGTGGGACCACTGCGCCGGAAAAATACATATCCACAATCAAAGGTTTTTCCTTTGCATAGATGTACATATGTTAATTTGCCTCTCCACTTTCCGAAAATCCTTTTGAACATGTTTCACAAAGAAAAGGTTGATGATTACCCATTGTATGATTACCCCTATATAAAAATTCTTTGGAACATATTTGACAAACATAAGGTGTTTCCTTAGAATGCGTGCGCAAATGTACTTTGAGAGTATGACTTCTTGAAAATCCTTTGTAGCATATTTGACAAACAAAAGGGTTTTCCTTTGAATGCGTGTGCAAGTGTAATTTCAAAACATCTCTTCGTGAAAATCCTTTGAAACACAATTCACAAACAAAAGGTTTTTCCTTTGTATGAATGCGTAAATGCATTTTGAGGTTACCACTATGTGAAAATTCTTTGGAACATATTTCACAAGTAAAAGGTTTTACTTTGGTGTGGCTGCGCAAGTGTACCTTAAGATGAACATTTTCTAAAAATCGTTTGGAACATATTTCACAAACGAAAGATTTTTCCTTTATATGGGTACGCAAGTGATTTTTCAAATTACCAGGATGTGGAAATCGTTTGAAACATATTTCGCAAACAAAAGGTTTTTCCTTTGTATGGACACGCAAGTGTTTTTTCAGATCACCACCTTGTGAAAATCCTTTGGAACATATTTCACAAACAAAAGGTTTTTCCTTTGTATGGGTGCGCAAGTGTATGGTCAGGCCACCTTTTTGCAAAAATTCTTTGGAACAAATTTCACACATAAAAGGTTTTTCCTTTGTATGGATGAGTAAGTGTCTTTTCAGACTGCTGCTTTCCGAAAATCCTTTGGAACATACTTCGCAATTAAATGGTTTTTCTGTTGTATGGACACGCAAGTGTTTTTTCAGATAACTACTTTCTAAAAACCCTTTCGAACAAATTTCACAAATAAAAGGTTTTTCATTTGTATGGGTGCGCAAGTGTCTTATAAGATTACAACTTTCTGAAAATCCTTTGGAGCATGTTTCACAATAAAAAGATTTTTCTTTTGCATGAGAGTGAATCTCCGGTGGTGACATTTTCTTTAGGGAAATTTATTTATTTTCAAGCATCTTAGAAGATAAAATATCCGCATAAAAAGATATCTATATATATATTTATAGATATATCTATATATATATCTATATATATATATTGTTGAAATTCTGCAAGAAAATGGTTTTAAATACTTTTAAATAAAAGTATTTCAGCTCTTCACCTTTAAATCTGAAATGTTAAAAAAAATATTGATATATTTTTTACCTGTATAGTTTAATAGGTATTAATTATCAGTTTTCAAAAAATTCAATAATTTAAGTAGCTACAAATTGAAAAAATAAAATACTAGTACAAACTACTTGTTTACATATTAACCTTTAAGAACATGGAGAATTTGTAATGGCATGCAACATTAGCATCTTCTTCTGTAAACCAACTCATATCATAAATATTAAATTAAATAATAAATGCCATCTTTAAATTATACTTTTTATTAACATAATATAACAAAAAGTTTGGGTGACAATTTTTTGCATTAGCATTTGAAAACAAAAACACATACATTCAAAATAACAAAAAGAATTTTTGCTGCTCGGTCTTATTGACCAATTAAAGCTGCTCTTATACATAGATACTGCTTAGAAAAATATTATGTACTTTCCAAGTTAAATTCGAATAACTCTGCAGTTCTGCCCTACTGAAATTATAATAATGAAAAAATTAAACATTTCGAATTTGAACAAGGATTTAATATTGAATTTTTATTAGGAAGCAGCTAAATAAGATGCAGGTGTTAGACATAATTATTCTCAAAAGTACAGCTGCTTTTCATGAAGGAGTAGATTACATAATTTACTGTGCATATTCTTAGATGGTAAACAAATTAATTATCTACACATAATAAAATTCATTATCTTCTGAGAGAAATCTCTATCAACATTTGTATGGAGTAAAGCTTCCCAAGAAAGAATGAAAATGATCGTTAATCCTGCAAGTGGATAATTAAGCTCGACTGAATAAGCAGGGGTAGAAGTGACCAATTCATAAAATATAGGACATTTTCCGTAAAAAATATACGAAAATAATGTTATAATTACGAATATTTGAAAAAAATGTTATTGGAAATATTTTGCTATATAATACATTTTAGCACACAATCCATGTTAGTTTATAAATTTTTACTAATTAACAATATTAAATCATGATTCAATATTAAAAAACAAAGATAAAATGAATTTTTCCATTGTTAGGTGCGTTCGTAATTATGTAAATACGTAGCACCTATTGTTATCGCTCAGTCTGTCCGTCTGTCCATCCGCATATAACAACGCAAAAACTATCCAACCGAATCGTTTGAAATTTAAAATATATAATTATTACATAATTTTGTCGAGTCATTTCAAATTTTATAAAAATCGATTGGATAGATCAATTACATGGACAATCAAAAGGATTCCGTTACATTACGTCAATGGGGAAAAAAGTTTCAAATGCATTTTAATCGTTTGAAATTTAAAATGTATATTTATTACTTAATTTTGTCGAGTCATTTCAAATGTTATGAAAATCGGATGCATAGATCAGTTACATGGACAATCAAAAGTATTCCGTTACATTACAATCAATGGGAAAAAGAGTTTCAAATGCATTTTAATCGTTTGAAATTTAAAACGATTAATTATTACATAATTTTATCGAGTCATTTCAAATGTTATGAAAATCGGATGCATAGGTCAATTACAGGGACAATCAAAATTATTCCGTTACATTACGATCAATAGGAAAAAATGTTTCAAATGCATTTTAATGGTGTTACACTCATTTGAACATAATATAATTGACATGAATCTATGATGTATGTACTAAAATCTACATTCTGTACAATCTGGGATGCAGGAAATATTTATGATTAAATTACAGGGTCACACAAACGTATTCCACTAAATAATGTTATACGGGGAAACATTGTTTGGGGCGTGTTTTAATTATATTAACCTACTTCACATTTTATTAATAAGTTCGTTAATGAAGTGTAATAAAAATTACTCCCTGCATATTTACAGGAACACAAAGATTTCGACCACTGTACTGTATCCAAAGTACGCTCTACTATATCAGCAAGATCTGAATATTTTAAAACTTATAGTACGAACGCATCTCATTTACTACGCTTCACGTGCAATTTCCAGCTTGTTTTTAAATCGTCTTGTTGCAAAAAAAGAAGAAAAAAAAGGAATTCCTGATTGAAATCATCACTAATTTACTTTAAAAAATGAGCCAAGGTCATGAGATATGACTTGTGATATTTTTTTAGCTTAACTGTATCTTGTGGCAAAAAGGAATCTTCAAACATTTCACAAAATATATTTTGATTTCCATCTGATGACTGAAATAAATAATTAGGGCCATATGAATTATCCATAAAATCTTGGAACGGCAGATCCCTTCCTCATTTTAAATCCAAATACTCAATCAACATATTTTTTTTAAAATTTGACATTAAAATTTTATTTTTTTCTACCAGTAGAATCCATAGAGCGAGATTAAGACTATTCACTTTGTTTTTCTGAATTATCTTTGTGCTTTGTTGTTTTGGCATGATACATAGACTTTGAATAACCTAGGTTGCTGATGGGAACCGGACATGGTAGTTATTTTTATCCTTCACACATAATTCAACAATTTTTTCTTATTTTACAGAAACATCAATCTGATCTATCCAAGCATCAAAAATTTTAATCAATCTATGTTCACATTGCGTTCATGTAGTGAAATAAATATGCTTTTTCCACATTAAATAAAATTTAAAATAAATAAAAACCATGTATTGCAGCTGAATACAGGATAAGATACTAAAATAATCGCAATGAAACACAGAACCACATTGAACGTTATAACTAATTCAGTGTGCAAACCAATGCACATGAAGTCATTCAAAAACATTTCTTTACTGATGTCACATCCAAAAGAGAAAAAATGGACACCAAAGCCTAGGAAATTAAGCAGTCTCCACAAACATCAATGTTTAATCTCCCTGGGTGCAAATCCATGTTTAAAAATTCAGCAATCTATGTCACAGACTCCTTCTCATTTGTAATTTGTGTATTGACTGAAAGCATGAGCAATGTGTGCAGGATTGAACTATTGTATGGAGATACAGAAAAAAAAATCAGTGGCAATTGTAAATGCTAGCAGGTAATGATATTAATACAAAATATATGAGAAAGTAAATAAATATAGGAAATATAGGGCAGTTAAAGAAATATAGGACAATATAGGACATTTTTGAAGATTATTTTATAATTATAGGATGTATAGGAAATATAGGACAACTTTGATCCCTGAATAAGTATATTTATACAAAAGAAAAGGTAAAATATCATTGATGGAAAAATATATCAAAATTCATAAATTTGTAAACTTTGTGATATTGTTTGGTTATCATAGTCTGAATTTTTTAGCTTCAGTTACCTTAAGCATTGCTTTTTCGATTTTGATTTTTTTTCAGAAAATCTGATGAAATTTCTTAGACAGATGAAATAGTCTGGAAAATGATTCTGAAAATTTGAGCATTCCACCATTTATCCCTGAATTTAATGTTATGATTAATTTTTAAAAAAAACATTTTATATAAGTTGGTGAAATTAATTTTAGAAAATCTTTCATGTCCACAACTTTTTATAGGGGAGATGGAACAACTGTAATAATACTTAAAATATGTTTTAATGTTAATTTATGTGTCTTCCATCAGATGGAGTAATCATTGTGTCATACTTGTCGCTAAAAATGTTTTTAGTTCCAAGCACCTATGAATTTGTGACTTAAAAGGGCTGTTTTACAATGTCAAAAGCAAGTATCTAATCAGATTTTTTTATGTAAATTTTTCTACTCAATTTTATTTAACTCATTTTTTTAATGTTTCGTAGACTCAACAACATACTTTTTATGAATGAATAATTAATTTTGGCCTAAAAGCGACGTGCTCCTTGTAAAAACCTATTTTTTTTTTCAAAAATTGCTCTAAGGGTGGGATAGGACACTATGACTCAGGGAATGTCTCATCCCTTCCAAATGATATCTCTAAATCAAAATAATCGTATTTGATTACATATAAAGTTTTAGTATTTTATAGTTATAAGACTATCTTGTTCTGGAATTGAATTGTTTTACAAATAAAACTGAGTATTTTGCAAGTTAAAAAAGAATTTTAACTATCTTCGTGATTTATTTTAGAAACAAATATGCATTGCATTATTAAAGCAAAATATTTTTTTCTTATTCATGCATTACTTATCAATATTAATTATTACTATTAAAATATTTATGTTTAATTTCTATCACATGAATTTTCTTAGTTTTTTAAAATCAAATACTACTGTTTTAAATAGTTGTTAAACTCATACTACAAATATTTATTTTTACATAGCATTACACTATATATCCAGTGAAATGAAAAAGGAAATTTCATCTTGCCCAAGAAATTGATTGTTCCACCTTTAATGATTAAACA
Source organism: Maratus speculifer (assembly GCA_964019185.1). Lineage (NCBI taxonomy): Eukaryota > Metazoa > Arthropoda > Arachnida > Araneae > Salticidae > Maratus > Maratus speculifer. The sequence continues at coordinate 36,259,526 of OZ025303.1, forward strand.
ATGCATAATCGAAATACTATAGGTATAAGCATATTTTTCATTTGATTTGGATTTTACAAATTATTATATAACATAAATTAAATGTTGTGGTTTACAATCCCTTACTGGGGATCCTTAGTAAGGGAGGGGTGGGGCATTTATCGTGTTAATTTAATTGATTTATTAACATAAAAAGTTAATTATTATCATAGAATTTATGTATTAAAAATATGTTAATATTTTACAAGATGTTATTCTGAAAATTTAAAATTTGTACTAGCGAAACGTAATTTGTAAAAAAATATTTTTGTTAAAATTGTCCCATCCCTACCTACTTTCCCCTATGTATAAAAGTAATCGTAAGTAAACTGGAATTATTTGCGCTATTCTGTAGCGCGGTCTTTAAGAAAATGGCACCGAATCTTGCGGGAAAATTAAACAAAATAAGGGGCGATGGATTACGCGATTTATAAATTTGCAGCTAGGGGGAATATGTGGCTCTATGTAATAGAAAATCAAGTTTTAAAAATGCAGAATCAGTACTGATGTAAAATTACCTTTTATTTAACACATTCAAATCAGGTTCAATGTCACCACCGTTTCTGTGCACCACACATTGCATTCTGTGCATAGTATGCACAACAGCAGGAAAGTAAGATGTCTGCAGGAATCTCAGACAAACTCACAAGGAAGGTCTCCATACGGGCATACTCCGAAAAATCTGAAAAAATTATAGAATGTTCTTCCCATGAGGATATATACGTTTATAAAAATTTTTTCGGCGGAACCCCCGTACCCTGTCCGTAAAAAAATAATGAAAATTTCGTTATTTGGCGATTTATCATCGGTTGGCGATGAAAAACAGTCTCAAAAAATGGGTTTTTTTATGTCAAATGCATTTTAAAGGAAAAAAGTTTCATGTTCATCTTGTTTAGATAAATTAAATATCTTTGCTTTGTCAGCTTTAGTTTGTTTTAAGTATAATTTCGTTATGTTGATATTTATATGTATTTACATTCAAATTTAACCATCAAAGTTTGAGATTTAAAGAGAAGTTCAAATTTAAACTAGTTAAAATTGTTTCAAAGTCCAGTTGAGAATTGTGAATTTGATTTTGTTGCTATGGAAACATTTGGATTTTATTTTTCAATGCGCTTAAAGGTATCAAAATAATTTTACTGAATAAGAATTTTCTGTGCATGAAAATATTTTTTCAGAGGTAAATGAAATAATTACAGCAAAAAATAATATATATATGTAATAAATATAATTCGACGGAATAACTATGTTGCATAAACTCTAGGAATCCGCAGCAGCACGAGCAGAGTAGTCGCTCCGACAGCTGGCGAGCAGTGGAAGAATTTCATTGGGGTATTTCCCCATTATAAAAACAAACACCATCAGTCTTCAATTTCTTTATTTATGAACTCATAAAATACGTAATCTCTTCCCCGCAATCACCTTAGCACACATCGACACTACAACCTTAGCTATCCAGTCCACATCATCAGATTTTCTAATTCAGTGGGGAAATGAAACGGGCGTCTTGACAGTTTAAAAGGCAATTGCATTCTAACGCTCCTCAAAAACCAAATGAAAAAAACATTTTCACGACAAAACTAGCTACCTCCTACTCCGCGTCAATCATTTTAAAAATCCAATTAAGATTAACTCGAGTCTCAACGAAAAAAATTATAAGTTCTGATTGGTCTTAGCAGGCGTGTCCTCGGCAGGATCTATATTTTTCTTCTCAAATAACAAGCCCTTTAACAACGCGCATTAACACCTGTCACGCGATATTAAATAAAAAATAAAATTAAAATCCCGGGAATATTCCAGAAAGTAAAAAGGTTACGAAATACCTCCCGCCTTTTTGAGAAGCAAGCAATAATTATTAATAAATAAAAAAAGAAAAGGAATTTTAGCTGTTACAAGTTAATACATTGAGAAACTAAGATTGAAATATGTTCCATAAATTTAGAATTGTAGCTAAGAGAGAACAAAATAGAGCAATTTTTTTTTTTTTTTTTTTTTACAAATCCCCCCTCCGGCGGGGAAAGACGGGTGAAAATGTAGGTCTGAGACCTGCAATTTCACAGAAAGGGAGATGATGCAGTCTTAACTCATGAAGTTGTTAATATAAGTAATAATAGTTAGATACTAAATAAAAGAAAAATTAAATAAAATAATTTTTTATATACAATTTAAATTTAGGAACACTAAGGTGATGCGTGGAATGACTTTATATTTACATACAATAAAATAGGCATCAATAAAAAATACAAGATATGATCTTGTTTAGCAGTACATATCATAAAGTAGTTTAAAAATATAAGCAATTACTCATAGTATATTTTTAACATAAAAATGAAAAACAATAACTTTGAATCTTCCTAGACAATAATGAACCTAGCTAGAATGAAGAAATTTAATAGAAATTCATGAAATCAAATTTAAAAGTTTCGTTCATAATGTCCGTCTAAAAAGTCACATTTTGGAAGTGAATAGTTCACTATCTCCTTTCAAGGAGGTATAATTATATCATTATAGATCATCCAATCTTCATCATCTAACATCATGCTATTAGTTCAGTTTGTTTTTGTAATAAAGTACTAGAATAATCAAGATAGTTCTATTTTTGAAACTTTTTGTGAAAATATTTCTTATAATCATATTTTTAGATAATAACACATTTTATAATATAGTAATACAGTAATAATAAATTTTAACAATGTAATAAACAATCAATATAATAAAGAAACATAATAAGGAGAAATATCAACAGTAATAAATATCATAATAAGTATAAGTAAATCTCAGAATGGGTATAAGTAAATTTTTCAATAAGTAATAGTAAATATTTCAAAAGACATTCTTTAATTTCTAAATTGTACACTTCATCTCGTTTATCTCATCTCATATTTTTGGGATGAAATATAGAGAGAAGTAAAATAGAATAAAGAATATAATCAATTATGTAATCATTTACTTAATCTTGTAATTCGAGTACAGGATTAAGTAGGAATATGTACCAAAAAAATTAAAATATAATATGATAAAATAATATAAAATAAAAATAAATAAAAATTTTGTTCATGTTTGAGAATGCACGTGACCTTTAAACTACTAAGATTCTTTAAAAGAAATATTAATAAATAATAAAAATAAAAGACAAGATTTATTTATGTCACATAATTATGCAATAAATATTCTCTCGGTGTGATAAAAGATGCAAGAAGGAAAGAGAAAAAGAAACAAAATTAAATTCTAATTGACATGTACTAGGACTGGAATGCAGAAGCAAAGAAAGAGAGAAAAAAATTAAAATAAAGTGATAAAAATTTTGTTACTTGGCAAATAATTATTTAAATGATTGATAGATTAATATTACAAATAAGTTCAGTTAAAAAAAAAAATTGTCTTAATATTTACTTGTTATTATATTATTCTAAGTTATAACTAGAGTAAATTAATACAGAATAAGAAATTTTCACTTTGTCCATCTACGCCGGCATAAACAAACAAATATAAAAATTTCCAGACAAGTGACACTCTCGCTGCAGTCAAGAAATATCATTGCCATTCTGTAAGAATTACAGGATATTATCTGAATTAAAATATGGAAAGAAATTTACTGTTTAAGAGAAAGAAAAAAATTATAAAATGATAATAAACTAGAGATTAAGTCTAAGCTACAGTTTTTACTTGAGTTTGTTGTTGTTGATTAGGGGGTTGTTGCTCATGACTTAATTTAAATTTATCAGGGGAATAATAAGGCCTTAATTTAGATACATATACTATTTCTGAACTTTTGAACTGGTTTTGCCTATCAATTTCAAAATTTACTTCGGATAATTTGTTAAGAATTTTATAAGGGCCACTAAATACTTGTGATAGCTTTCTAGTATTAGGGTACTGAAATTCTTCATAGATAACTAGATCTCCTATTTTAAATTTTGGTTCGATATAATCTTTAACATAATATATTTTATTTTTTAAATGAAATTCATCAGTTCTTGCTTTAGCAATTTTAAGTGCTTCATGAACAGCGGGAAAATAGTTTTGTTGTAAGGGGGGTCATAGGGTAATTGGTCAAAAAGCAAGTAAGCAGGTGGAAATTTAGTAATAGAATGGGGTGTATTATTATATTCATTAATTACCTCAGTTAAAAGCTTAGTCCAGGGAATTTTAGAGGTAGTGGAGTTTACATTTTAATCTAGTTACTATTGTCTGATTTATTCTTTCACATTTCCCATTCGTTTGTGGATGATGGGCAGTGGTCAAACGTTGTTTAATATTATGATTTCGCAGGAATTTTTTGAATCTTGAAGAAGTAAAAGCAGCATTCCTGTCTCTTAGTATTTTTTGAGGGGATTGTACACTTGAAATCTTACTAAAACAGAATAATTGTTGAGGGATTTTGATAGTGAAGATTTGTTTTAGACAATTTGTATACGTTTCTGTAGTGACACTTTTGGAATGAAATGCCCAAACATATTTTGTGGCATGGTCTATTATAATATGGAGATATTTTTTTGTAGAATTATAATAATTGAACCGTCCTACAGTATCAACAGACAGACAGTCAAAAGGTTGATCTGTAGTGGGCATAGCTTGTAATAAGCCAAATTTTTTCTGTCTAGGTTTTTTATTTTTCTGACAAATATCACAGTATTTAACAAAGTTGGTAATGTCTTGGGTCATATCTGGCCAATAATAGTTAGGAGAAATTAAATTTTGCATTTTTTGAACACCAGGGTGACCAAACTGTTCATGAGCAACACTAAGCAATTTTTTTCTTAGGGACATGGGAAGTACCACTTTACGAAAATCTTTTCTTTTAACTATAATCAGTCCATTGTCATTAATACAATTTGAACCACACACATTTTCTTTTTCTTGCAGCTCAATAATCTCTTTAATGTCAAGAAGAAAAGTAAGGGGTTTACAAAAATGAGAAATAGGGTTTCTTGCCAACATGTCGGCTTCGATATTTGTAGATCCCTTTAAGTACTCTATTTTGTAATCGAACATACTTAACTTCAATGACCACCTAAATAATCGACCTCTTAAATGTTTGATAATTTTTAACCAAACAAGAGATGCATGATCAGTATGGATGGTAAATTGTACACCGTAGTAATGATAAAATTTATCTAAAGTATCAATGATAGCAAGACACTTTAATTCGGTAATGAAATAATTTTTCTCATAACTTCTCAATCCTCTAGAAAAATAAGCAATCGGATGTAAAAAGTTATTATGGTCGGGTTGTTTAAGAACTGCACCTACCGCCACCTGAGAAGCGTCAACAAACATGTGTAGGGGTAATTTTGGGTCATAAATCTTTAAAATTGGTTTAGCAATGAGGGCATCTTTTAATTTTTGAAAAGAGTTTTGACATTCAGTATTCCATTCCCAAATAGTATCTTTCTTAAGTAATTTATTTAGGGGGTGTCTAATTTCAGCATATTTGTCAATAAATTTATGATACACATTTATAGAAACAAGAAATCTTTGTAATTCTTTAGTATTAGTAGGAGGTTTTAGTTTTTTAATTGTTTCTATATTAATATTAGCTAGAGTTAAAGTTCCATTTTGGTTCCATTTTCATACCCTAGAAAATTGATTTGTTTTTGAGCTAAAGTACATTTAGATAATTTTAATTTAATATCATAAATTATCATCGGCATAAATCAAAAATTTGGATGAGGTGCTGTATATGTTCATCTATTGATTTAGAAAAAATAATTATATCATCAAAAATAATAACAAGCAAAGTCTATTTTATATTTTGTAAGAATTCTTCTAATTGTCCTTTTGAAAATTGGGGGGTGGGGGCCTACCTTTACACCAAAGGGGAGAACATTCCATTCTCAGAGCCCACAATTAGTAGTAAAGGCTAAATATTCGGAATCTGCTGGGTGAATAGGTATGTGCCAATAGCCTGAGGCTAAATCTAGTGTAGAGAAATATTGGGCACCACTTAATTTGTCTAAAATGTCCTCTATTCGGGGCAAAGGTTCAGCTTTAATTTTCGGTAATTAACACACATTCGGGTTTATTTACTAAAGTAACTGGGGAAGAATATGGGCTATAACTTTCTTTAATTAACCCAGCAGCTAATAAGGATTGGATTTGCTGAGATATTTCTTTTTCATCAGCAGTGGATGTACGATAAGGTCTCAAAGATATTGGTAGGTCAGATTTAAGATAAATACACTGAGGTTCAATATCAATTCTCCCTACATCATATTTATTTTTGGCAAAAATATCTAAATAATCCCTTAAAAGTTCCCTTACATTTTTATTTTGAATAGCATTCAGATTCCCCAATAGATTATAATCATCATTATTAGTTCGCGGCAAGGATTGAGGAGTTGTGGTATTTCCATAATCGGGTTGCACAGTAGTATCATTTTTTATAATATCAAAATGAAGCAATTCTAAATTATCACTGGATATGTTGACATGTTGGTTTAATGTAATATTGTCTTGTAGCACCTGGCTTTTTGCACAATCAACTTTCAATTTAAATTTGGCACAATCAGGTAAACCTAAAATAGCATAGTCCAAATCTAGCTTACTTACTAAAAAATTACCATTCTTCTTTATATTACCAAATTTAATGCATAATCGACAAGATTTATTAATTGTAAGAGTTCCTTGTGCCTGTCTAATAGTAATAGGGGTAACATTATGTAAATTACCGTTTAAATATCAAACAAATTTGAGAGGTAAACTTGAGACAGTTGATCCACTGTCGACCACACAACACACTTTTTTATTGTCCACATATCCAGGAATAAGTAATTGTCAAATATTATTAGTAGGAGGTGGTTGTATATGAGCAGGAGTTTGAGATTGCAAGGAATTTGTGTTAAATATACAACTCCTCTCCCAATGATACGCATTTTCTATACCTCTGTTTAAACATATTCTACAGGGACGACTTGGATAATTATTCTGATAATGAGTCGTAGGCATTCTAGGAGTGAAAAATCTAGGATTAAAATTTTGGGATGGGTTGTTTGGAGTGGGTCAAGTCCAATGTCTGGGCTGAGGATTGGGATTGTGCATAGGTCTAGTTTGTTGAAAAATTTCTGTTGTTGTTATTAGGGTTGTGAGTTGGAATCGCTGCTAATTGTTTCGCAATGCGAAACCATTCACGAGTATTAGAAGGAGGGTTAACCATTGAACAATTTTGATACTCCGGCTTAAGTCCATCAGTTAATCCCTGTATAATTAAATTTTCCCCAAGCTGAAGTTGTCTTCCAATCTCATCCTTCTTTCTAAAATAAGAATCCAAATCACTTAGATCATTTAACTTTAAGGAGGTAAACTCAGAAAATTTTGGAACCCTAACCTGAATGAATTTTTCTGTTAAAATCTCAACAATTCCCTCGTAAGTAGCACAATCCAAACAATCATTTATATAAGCTTTTAGCGCTTCGCCCTTTAAATATTTTGAAATATTGTGTTTTTTCCACTCTACCTTTTTTTTTTCTCCAGAACATTCTCGATCAAAATGTTTAAACCATTTAAAAATATCCATGCCCGACCCTAAGTCAAAAAGTACAATATCAAGTTTATTTTCTGACATTTTTTCCTCTTTTACTAATCCTGATTTTAGTAACATAAAAGAAAGATAATTCATACGGAAAATATTTAAATGCTACACTTCAATTACTGTAATTCAATTAGTATACTTCAAATACTTCAATAAATAACATTAAAAATAATAAATAATAAATAATAAATAGATCAACTTTTTCTTTGTTATATTAGAAATGTTTGTTCTCTTTGAATTCATGTGAAATAAATAAATAATAAATATATAAGTAATAAATAAATAAATAAATATCACGGTTTTCCATATATAGGAAATACACAACAAATATTTTTTTTAAGAACACTTTTAAACTTAAGTAAAATTTCTATGAGCAGACAATTTCAATTAATGAATTAAGAACAAGCATTATATTTTTGATATCTGTAAAAATCATGATAAAATAAACACTTTAAATAAAGAAATCGTATACGATTTTATAAACAATAACGAAATAAAATAAAAACAATTAACTTACAATCACCTCGATATAGAACTTGTTCAAATACCTAAATTTTATTTAAATAAAACAAAAATAAAGCACTTCGTAGCTGCGACTCAACAGGTGTAAATTTCAATTATCTTGTGCTAGCGATAGTAGTTTCGCAATCATATACTGCAAGTGTTCATTTATTATTCGCGGCCTTTACAGATGTTCTTTAGCTTAAATAATCAGCAGACATTTTTGTAGATGTTAAGTATAAAAAATATGCTGAAGGGATATTTCACAAACACGGGATTTGTAGATGCAGATGCCAAACATAACCACAAACAAGACTTCATAAGACGATCTTTTTCACAGAACTCCTACTTATCACCAAGTTCTTTTGAAGATCGCTTTAAAGATACTGAATTATCTGAAATTGTTTTTCTTTCGACATCGTTCCTTGCAACATCATTGGCATTACTTTGATGACTTAGGTGTGTCTAAGAACAAAACACACACAGCAGGTGTTTCAGCGAGTAATTGTTCATCGAACATGGCGAGCACATATTCATCGCTGTGAAGCAATTCTCAGACAAATATTCAGTTGGTAGTTATTAAGCTCGATAATTCTTATTAAAAAATCGAACGCCGGTTCATTATAAATCCTGCCAGCTAATGTAATAAATATAATTCGACGGAATAACTATGTTGCATAAACTCTAGGAATCCGCAGCAGCACGATCAGAGTAGTCGCTCCGACAGTTGGCAAGCAGTGGAAGAATTTCATCGGGGTATTTCCCCATTATAAAAACAAACACAATCAGTCTTCAAGTTCTTTATTTATGAACTCATAAAATAGGTAAGCTCTTTCCCGCAATCACCTTAGCACACATCGACACTACAACCTTCGTTATCCAGTCCACATCATCAGATTTTCTAATTCAGCGGGAAACGGGCGTCTTGATAGTTTAAAAGGCAATTGCATTCTAACGCTCCTCAAAAACCAAATGAAAAAAAAAAACGACAAAACTAGCTCCCTCCTACTCCGCGTCAATCATTTTAAAAATCCAATTAGGATTAACTCGAGTCTCAACGAAAAAAATGATCAGTTCTGATTGGTCTTAGCAGGCGTGTCCTCGGCAGGATCTATATTTTTTCTCGCAAATAACAAGCCCTTTAACAAAGCGCATTAACACCTGTCACGCGATACTAAATAAAAAATTAAATTAAAATCCCGGGAATATTCCAAAAAGTAAAAAGGTTACAAAATACCTCCCGCCTTTTTGAGAAGCAAGCAATAATTTATTAATAAATAAAATAAGAAAAAGAATTTTAGCTGTTACAAGTTAATACATTACGAAACTAAGATTGAAATATGTTCCACAAATTTAGAATTGAAGCTGAGAGAACAAAATGGCGCAGAATTTTTTTTTATTTTATTACATATATATGTGTGCAAATAATATATTAAATTCTCTCATTGTTTAAGCTTAAAATCATAAAATACCATTTATACATATTCTAAAAATCCAGAAGTTTTCAGTTGCATTAAAATCGTTTATTTTTGGCGGGGAAAAGTGCTGCTCGCCAAATCGCACTTTTTCGAGACACTTTCGTCTTTTCACGCCAACTATTCGAAAGTATTTTATTTTTTTACATGTTTTCTTATGTAATTCCGCCGATAATTTTCACTGATCCTTTATTACATACATGAGTAGCTTAATTGGTTTTTTTTTTCAAAAAAATCTGAGTATGCCCAGTATGGAGACCTTCCTTGTCAGTGCTTTGTTATTCTTGAACATAGCCAGATGTTAGAGAAACTCTGTGATAAACTTGCACTTCAGGTAACCACATAGCAAGAAGTCACAAGGGGTAAGATTATTGGACTGGTGTGGCAATAAGAAGTTGAAATTGTCCCACAATAATATTATTTCAATATAATAAAATGTTAATATAAAATTATTTTTAGAAAGGGGGAGGGGCTTAAAAGATTAAAAAATCGTTGCCACAGCAAAAGTTCTTTTTCATAGAACATCACAAATAATAATAGTAAAAAAAGATATTTTTTGACTAAAAATGTATGAAATATGCACAATAATAGCTTGAAAACATATGAAAATACCCATCTTGATGTTTTCAAAAATAAATATCAGTTATATCATGATAGAGCATCATTATTGATAGGTATCAGCGAATTACTGTACCTCTTTAAATTTAACCAAGAGATATTTGATGGAAGAATCCAGGCAGTCTGTGAATTACCAGAATATACAATCAGTTTATGTCATATTTCAAAATGGATTTTTGTTCGATTCAACCTATCCTCTTACTTGATATAAAGCTTATAAAGTTGTGTAGAACATACAGATTCGAATTTCAATTACAGAAGTGCATATTTAAGACTTAAACCAGTTTTGCTTAAGTCATATTTTCTTGATAAAATGTATTGGCTTTTCTAATCTTTTTAAATAATTGATATTAGTTAAAAGGCATAGAGATTTGTGTTATTATGTTACATAAAGTTACTTCCAGGATACAGTTCCCGATTTTGATTTCTGTCCTTTTCTTTCTAGCTTCTGGTTTAAAAATCCAGTCTTGCTGCCAATCTATAATTTTATCTTTTGCTTGCATGCATATGCATTTTTGTAGAGATCTTTTTCTTTTTTAACGTTTATCCTACTTCTTCCAAAAGATTTCCAACTTCCTCAATCCCTAATAGATTTTCATCACATTTTCATCTTTCACTCCTTTTTTTATTACTTTTATTCATTTTTCTCAGTTATAATAATTCTCAAGGTTTCTCCCTTACGTTATACTCTTTTGGCTCCTTCCATCTTTTTTTAGCATCAGCATTATCCTTCACTCCATTCAGCTTGTAGGGTACCCCACCCTAATACTATCAGGCGACCTCCTTAAATTTTCCTTTATGTTATCAAAAAATAGGCTTAATTTCTAAATTATTTAAGGTTTTTGCCCTTTATTGTCAATTTTACCCATTTTCCATCTGTTTATACATTTTTTCTATTTGTGACATTGTCTATACAGTAGACTCACTCAAATCCGCATAGCTTAGGAACAGAGATTGTGCGGATTTTAGAATTTTGCAGATTTCTGGTCTTTGCTTTGCTTAAATTTTTTAAACAGTAATTTTAAGATTAATAATGTAATTAAGATTAATAAATGCTTATAATATAGTAAAATATTAAAATAATTAAGTAATAAATTAAAATAATAAAAATTTAGATGATTTTTTAAATGATTAAAATATTAAAAAACAAAGGTCAAGTAAATAATAATGTATAGTTAAGTATTCATTTTAAAGATTAGATGCACTTTTCTTAAATAATTCAAGAAACTTGCCATATGTGCTATAGATTCACATCAAAATTATAAAATATGGGGAAGTTTTATTTCAGGTCTAGCCAGACTCAATAATCAGAAAAGCTTGATTAATGCAATACATTTGACAGAAAGATTATGATTACCAATAATATCAGCAATATTTTGTTTTGTTTTTTCAAAATTAAATTTATTCTGCCCATATATAAAAGCAATTCAGTATTATTAATGAAAATTACAGACTAATAAATTTATAGAATTGATATAAAAATAAAGAAGTTCAATTTTGTCCCTATAACTGAACTGTTTAAATCTCTAAATTAAGTGTGGATTTTAAAGAGCTGGTGATTTCAGAGTTGAGAATTAAAGGGAGTCTACTGAATTCTTGCCCATTCACTAAACTGCAGGTTTCACTGCAATAGTAGCATCATTTAAATTAATATAATTTGACAAATATCACACAATTTTAAGAAATTAAATTAGAATAAATACTCTGGAGGCTTATATACATATACGTAATGAAAAAAAAATACATATATCATGTTGGGAAAAACATTTTTTTTAAAAAAAATTTAGCATTTAAATAAAATTACAAAGAAAACAACTTTACAACTGTGCCGTTTTGTTTAGAGGTCAGGGGGGTTGATTTCCAGTTTTCAATCTATTTATTTTTTCTAAGCCCATATTAAAGTAAAGATATTGAATTTATTAAAAGTAAAATTTAGATGGTCAGAAAAGGGGTAAGTAGTACAGAGATAATCAAAATATTTAAAAACCATGATGCACAATTTTGTGATAAATGTTGCATAAAATTTAGAAAAAAGTAAACCACAATAACTGAATTATTCAATAATTTGTATAAAAGTAATACAGTTTTGTTATGCTTGATTCAAAAAAAGTAAGTATATAAAAATATAATTTTACTAATAATTTCTAGTAACTATGTTGAAACGTTTATAGATTCATTCACACAACTAGAAAAAGGGCATTTAAAAATTTTTAATTCACAAACTATTATTTGTTTTCCTATTTATGCATATGCTTACATGTGGCCTCGGGTATGTTCACAACTATCCCTCCACCTGTGTACATGTGAAAAAAATTTAGACAGTTTTTAGAATGATGATATAAGTTAGAAATTCTTAATAAATGTATTCAAAAGTTTCAAAGAGACATATAAATCAGTTTTTGTTTCAATACCTCATAAGAATATTGAAAAATAGTCAGAAATGTGAAAATTGTTCATATGCATGACCCTCTCCTGTATTTTGTTTTGTTGTAACTTTCAAATACATGTTTTTTTTATCCCCATTTTTTTATGTACAGTAGAAGGCGATATAATTTGGTTATTGGAAGACATGTTTCAGACTCACAGTATGATGCCAAACAAATGGTCCAAAATGATGAAAACACTTTACTCACTTTGTGAATTGTAATTAATTTTATCATTCATTGAACACAGATTTAATCTTTTACAATCTGAAAAAGTTCATAAGTGTTGTTTGATGAATTAAAGCATTTCGTTTCTTTTTGGCATATTGTTCAAATTATCAAGATGAGTAGACAAACATGATCTGAATCATCTCGCCTCACTATTCCCGCAATTACTTTCGTTAAATATGAAATGTCTTCACTAACATGTGGAACGTCATCTTTCATTACCACATCATTTTCAATTTCATCAACTTACTTATTGCAATTTTTATGTGTTACAGCATCAATAATCTCCTGATCTGTTATGACCTCTGAAATAGTTTGCTGTTGTCAATTTCTATCCAGTCATTTAAATCGTCAACAGAGATATTGAAATGCATAGCACTGACCACAGATTGCAAGTCCCTCTTTCTATTTCACTGAAATTTTAAATTACAAAATTTATTCTAAAACCGACCCTTTTTTTTCGGGGGACATATTTTACCTCGTGTTAAATCTGAATTTGCAGTATATCGTACCATATTATTTTGGGCTTCTACTGTAATTACATATTAAATAGAAGAGCATTCACAATAAAGACTTCAAAATGATAATTGATCTCCTGATAAGAAGACCGTAGGTAAGTTACATGATATAATAGTGATACGAAATTTTCTTTTGAATGAATATTGATGATTAAAATGTCCATATAAATTATAATATTGAACATAAAAATTTATATTACGTGACAGATTGAATAATATATGCTGTGCATCATTGTCCCATTGTGCACAGTACATGTAATTTAAATATTAATATAAATGAAGTTACTACGCAGATACTCCAGACTTCCTCAAATCAGTGCAACTTGGGACCAGAAGCTGTTTGGATTTTAGAATTCTGTGGATTCCTGATAATTGTTTTGCTTACATTTCTTTAAACATTAATTTGAATATAATATGTAACAAAATTGTAATGAATATTTGCAGTATGGTAAAATAATAAAATAGGTGTAATAAACTAAAGTGATAAAAAGTAAGATAATTTTAAAAAAGGATTAAATTATTAAAAGTAAAGCTCAAGCAAATAATTAATAATGTAAAATTAAATATGTATAATAAAGATAAGATACATTTAACCTTGAATTATACCTACTATATTAATTTATATTAAAATCATAAAATCAGGAAGTTTTATTTCAAATTTAGCCAGTTTTAATAATAACTAAAAACTAAATACATTTGGTAAAAAGATTTTTATCATCACTGATAGCAAAATCTTGTTATTATTCAAAAATAAATTTATACTTTATTCATGAAAAAACAATGATATTATTGAGAATTACATATTAAAATGCATACAAAATTATATAAAACAAAACAATTCTATAATTTGGTCCCTCATCTGGATTGAAAGTTGTTTATATCTGTGGTGATGTGCAGATTTGAAGGAATCAACTGTATATCATATATATCCTACTTTTGTAAAACATTTAAGAATTATAAAAGACAATGGTTCATCTATAAATATCAGAAACTTTGATTGTGCAAGAAAAAATTCTCAGTCAGCCACCTACTAATTTACACAAGAATTTAAAACTGGTTATAAATTTTCATTATAAAAGAAAATCTCAAAATGTTTCTGATAGATACAGTAGACTTCCTCAAATTCACAAAGCTTGGAACGAGGGATTGTGCGGATTTTAGAAGTTTGCAGATTTCTGGTCATTGCTTTGTTTACATTTTTGTAAACAGTAATTTGAATGAAACTAATAAAGAAAATGAATCTATAAAGGATGCTTACAGTATAATAAAATATTAAAATAAATAATAAATTATAGTAATAAAAATTTTAATAATTTTTAAAATGATTAAAATATTTAAAGCAAATGTCAAGTTAGAATGTAGAACTAAATGTTCATTATAAAGATAAAATGTATTTTTCTGAAGTTATTCAATGAAATTTGCTTCATATAGGTACACTAGGAATTTATAAAAAAATCATAAAATAAAATAGTTTTATTTCAGGCTTAGCCATGCTTAATAACCCCAAAAGCTTGACTAATACATAAATATATTTAATAAGAAGATTGTGCTTACCAATGATGTAAGTACTATCTTGAATTTTTTCAGAAATAAGTACAGTAGACTCCCTCAAATCCGCAAACCAGAAATCCGCACATATTTTATGGATGTAAAGAATGAAACTTTCATTTCGGATATTGGGACAAAATTTGATTTTTTTAGTTTTGTATCAATTCCAAATATTTTTTTATTTGTAATTTTCTTAATAATACTCTATTCGTGCTTTTTTCTAGAAGGGAAAATAAATGTTATTGGAAAAAATTCAAGGTATTACTGATATCACTGGTAATCACAGGCTACTTACCAAATATATTTATGCATTAAACAAGATTTTTTGGTTATTAAGCCTGGCTAAACTTGAAAAAAAAAATCTTTATTTTATGATTTTGATGTGAATTAGTAATGTACTTTTAAGAGGGAAGTTGCACTGAATAATTTTGGAAAGATACATTTAATCTTTATAATGAATATTACTATTGATTATTAACATGACCTTTGCTATTAGTATTTTAATCATTTTAAAAATTATCTAAATTTTTATTATTTCAGTTTATTACTTATTTTAATATTTTATTACATTGTAAACATTCATTATAGTTTCGATTGCACTATTAATTGTACTCAACTTATTGTTTAAAAAATGACCAAAGCAATGACCAGAAATCTGCAAAATTCTAAAATCCGCACAACCTCTGGTCCCAAGCTGTGCGGATTTGAGGGAGTCTACTGTATATTCTTTCTTCATGAAAAAACATTAATTCAGTAATATTAACAAAAATAGAAAATTAAAATATGTATGGATTTGACATAAAACTAAAAAAGTAAAATTTTGTCTCCATATCTGTGTTGAACGTTTAATTGTTTATACCTGTAAATTATGTGCAGATTTTAGAGAATTGTGGATTTGAGGGAGTCCTATGATTTTTATTGCATGTGAATCCTTTGGAAAGGGAAGATGGTCCCTTTACACTGCCCAAAGGTAGAATTTCACTTTATCTTAAAATATAATAATTGAAATAAATTAGATATCTTCACACTGGTATTTTTTACAACTGTGGTTTGTTTTATGCCCCCCAAAGAAATGTAGGTCATAATTATTTAATGTAAATTTATTAATAGTTGTATTACTGTATAAAGTAATCTTTTTTGGTCTTTCACCAAAGGATCTTGAATAGAGTGTCAAAATGGATGTTATCATTTGAAAAATTACCATTAATGCTTTTTTTTTAACTATAAAGACAAATTTATAAAGAAAATTTAATAAACATTAATCCAAATCACTTTCTATCTGTGCATTTTTTTTTCAGTTATTTGCAAACAAATCAATAGGGTTGATCAGTTAGGGTTGATCTATTGACAAAAGTTTGTAAATCTTAAATTCGATATCAGACAATCTGCTACAATGTAATTTATATTCCATTTTTTTAAATATTATTTTCGAAAGAAAAATTACTGTAAAATCCCGTTAATCCGCCCTTCCCGATCAAAAGCCCCCACCCCACTTTATAAAGAATTTGAAATTTTCAAAAATTCCCGAGAAAGCGGCCTCCCTCCCCATTCTCAAAGGCGATTGAGAAGGAGATGAATCATTATGAAATGAATAAATCATGAATCTTTGATGAAATGTGCGTTTTTTCAAGATTTTTTAATTGATTTCATGCTTGTTTTGGAATTTTTTTTACCAATTTCTCCTTTTTTCTGCGATTTTTCGACAGAATTTACGTTTAAAAAAAAAAAAAAAAAAAAAAAAATTTCAGTTTTTATGATTTCAAAATTTATGATTCATTCATTTCATGATGATTCATTCCTGTAAATTTTGTTGGACGATCGCAAAAAAATCCCGTGTAAGCGCCCCCCTCTAACTATTGTACGATTTTTCGTTTCGTTTGGAGGGGCGGATTAACGGTATTTTACGGTATACGCTATATCACCAACACCAAGATATCTTAACATTGAATTGACTTAAGAACCTAATTTTTGCTTTAAAATGATCCGGAAACTTTAGTACTCTATAGAATGAATTAAAAATATAACAATCACTCAAAAAAAGAAAAAAAAAAAAAACACTATTAAAAAACTTTTAAATTAGAAAATTAAAAAAACCCCTAAAAATACGACTTTTTTCATTAAAAATACTCAAAATATTAAACTATCTAAAATATATTAATTCATAATCTAGATAATAATGTTACATGCATGTAAAAAAAAATTAAGCTATTCCATCAAATAGTTTTTTTAAAATCTTGGTGTTAGTCGTCAAAACGCAAGTTTTGAGAAAATGCGACTTAAAGTTGAAATTATATGGGGGCGGCTATGAAAGTGTTGATACATATATGCTTATAACTCCGTTAAAAATGCAAATATTTTTATGCGTTTTTTTGTACTGTGTTCAGAATTAATTGAATAATCAAACTTGATCATAAAAAAATCGATTTTTTGGAAAAGTTTTCAACCCCTGAGCCCCCTTAAGTATCTAAACGATTATCGTCCCAAGTGTTTCAATTGTTAACTTTCGGTGAGCGATACCGATGATTCGAGGTTGATTCTAAGCTTGAGTACTTTATAAATTTGTTGGCTGTGCCAGTGGCGTAGCTATGTTTTTTGGCGCCCGGGGCCAGCAAGAAATTTTGCGCCCCCACCCCAATATAGATATATAACTATTTCTCTCAATTTGGCGCCCCTAGGCCTCGGCGCCCGGGGCGGACGCCCCCCTTGCCTCCCCTTAGCTACGCCACTGGGCTGTGAGGCTTTTAAGCAACTAAATGCGTTTGGTTTGGTTTATGATGGGCAATTATCATCACGTGGGATATAAACCCTAAAAGAGGGTATGGTGCCCTTTGTGAACTCCTTTCTAAGGCAACCTATATTGTATTTATGCAGGGAAATCTGTTTTTTGTGGTATCGCATCCTGAATTTGGGTTCAAAACGCAAAATTTGACATAAATTTCTAAAATACTTTCTTTATATTACATTATAATAAAAGTACTGACTTTTTATTATATTACATATATTTATATTATTATGCCTATTATTACTAATATAATAAAAATACTGACTTTTTATGATTTTTCAAAAAAAAAAAAAAAAAAACCATTTATGATATTTTAAGATTTGTAGATTAAAATGTATACATCTTCTTTTGGATGGTATGCTTTTATGTTAATTAATTTTTTAATCTTTAATTGAAAAAAAAAAACAAGAACAACTGAGTAATGTTAGCAAGAAAAAACATTTAAATAAATTAAGAGAGCACCCCCACCGATCTCCCGTTTATACTTATTCAATGAATTCCCAAAACCAATCAGGGAAGCGCCTTATCAGAATGAATATATATCCAAAATTTGATGCAAATCGGTAAATTCTGCGGGAAAACCCCCAATAACCTTAACTAAAAGGGGGTTACTTCCCATCCCTCCTTTTAAACTTATCTAATGAGCTCTCAAAACAAACAATGGCTGTGCCTTCATCAGAATGATCCTATGTCTAAAATTTGAATGAAATTTGATAAATTCTGCATGAAAAACACATGTATATAAATCAAGGGGGAGGGGCATTAGCCCCCAATTCCCCCTCTTTATACTTATCCAATGAGCACCTAATACTAATCATGGAGGCACCTCATCATAATCTTATATAAAAATTTTAAACAAAAACTGATAATTCTGAATGAAAAACCCATTTATATAAATTAAAGGAAGGGGCGTTAGCCCCCCCCCCATTCCTCCTGTTTATACTTATCCAATGAATACCTAATATTCAATCATGAGGCACCTCATCAGAATGATCCTATACCTAAATTTTGAGCGAAAACTGATAATTCTGCATGAAAATCTCATGTATATCATTTAAGGGGAGGGGCATGAGTCTCCCGTTGTCCATCAATTAATTTTTTAATCTTTAGTTAAAAAAAATATATATATATCAGTTTCTTTCTGCATAGCAAAACATTTTGTTTAGGTACCCATATTTGATGGTTTGATTGTGTAAACATTCCACATTCAATTTGGCATAGAGATTTGAATGAAGAAAAATAAACCACAGACAATTTTCTACTTCACAATTTCTATTAAGTTTACAATTATGGCAGACATTGTAAATTTATAATAACTGATTGTATTTTAATAAAAAATTGTTACACAGCCTAACTTATATAGTCAAGGATCCATAATCCGTGCACCCATAATCTGCAATTTTCTATAATTGGTGTTACTTTATGAATGTAAACAAAGAAATAAACAGTTAAGAAAATTTACAAATTCGTGATCCAAAAATGAATTTTTAAGAAAAATAGTATACAAATTGAGAAAAAAAATCATAATGAAACTAATACATTTTTAAAAATATATAACTCTTTTATTTTATGAACAATAAAAAACAAACTATATTACGGAACATATGTAATTATCCTTATTTAAATGAACATGTATATATATCAATTTTTTTAAAATAAAATAACCTTAAGAAGGCATTTTTTGAGATAGCCTTTTAAATTAATTATTAGATTTCATATTTATCTTTCCATAAATACTGATTACAGAATTAAAATGCTGTCTAGAAATAATAAACTGATATGTGATCCATTATACTCCATAATGTGCAAAATTCCATAATTTGCACAACCTTCGGCCCCAACTTGTGCGGATTATAGAACTTTGACTGTATTTTCTTATATAATGTTATACAATCTGTAATAATTATAGCTTTTAATTAGTTCAGTTTAATTAAATCAATGAACTGCTTTTCAATTAAAAATTTAACCATCTTCAAATTTTATAAAACAGAGCTTTGAAATTTAGTGAATTACATTTCCTTTTGACAGAGATAATATTTAGTAAATACCACATATATTATTACATATGTTATAATATTAATATAAATCTTATAATAATCTTATATGTAATAATATATAGTCAAGGATCGGTAATCCGCAAACCCATAACACGCAATTTCCTATAATCTGCGTTACTTTCTGAATGTAAACAGTAAAATTACCAGTTAAGAAAATTTACAAATTTGTGACCCAAAAAATGATTTTTTAAACAAATTATAAAAATATTTAAAAAAAATCATAATAAAACGTCTACTTTCTTTTAATATAACTGCTTTGTTTTATTAACAGTAAAAACTAAACTGTATAACGGAACATATGTAATTAACTTTATTTAAAGGCACATGTATATCAATTTATTTAATTGGAAAAAAAAAACTTTAAAAACTAATTGTTTGTGATAGCAAATCAAATTAGATTTCATATTTATCTTTTCATATTACAGTACAGAACCATTTATCCGGAATGGTTGGGGTCAGATGCATTCTGAATAACTGGTTTTTCTGGTTAACTGGTTGGGCATTAAAGCAGCATCCATTTGATAAGTTTTATGGAATATATGTGGTTGTGGTATTACTTCTAATCTTAAATTAAGAATAAGATTCAAGTAAGATTAAAAAATAAAATTTGATAGAATGTAATTTATGGGAATGCTTTAGAAACAAAAATTCCTGTTTCCTCTGCATGAAAATAGAAAACATCTAAAGTATAACTAAATACATTTCCATCTCAAATACTAGATGCAATCATCAAATTATACAATTGTTTCAAGCAATATTTATGTAAAATTAGATGTGTATGACACTTTTTTCTGCAGAGATTCCATCATCATAGATTAGAAATATCATTCCAGATAACTGGTTTTCCGGTTAACTGGTTTCCGGATAAATGGTTCCATACTGTATACTGATTTAAAAATTAGACTGCTGTCCAGGAATAATCGAATCACGTATAATCCATAAAGCTCTATAATCCACAATATTCCATAATCCGCACAACCTTTGGCCCCAACTCGTGCGGATTATAAAACTTTGACTGTACTATTTTTTCAACTTGCTGAAAATTTGAAACAAATTGGTAAATTTACATTAGAAGATACAATTTTCTTTACATTTTCTTTCTTTTTTTACAGAATGAAAAAGAAAAAAATTTTTTTTCCATTTTTCTTACTTTATTTTTTATCTTTGCTTGCAAAGCAAACTTTTTGACACATTCACAGTCTTTTTTT
This sequence comes from Maratus speculifer, assembly GCA_964019185.1. NCBI lineage: Eukaryota > Metazoa > Arthropoda > Arachnida > Araneae > Salticidae > Maratus > Maratus speculifer. The sequence continues at coordinate 36,280,433 of OZ025303.1, forward strand.
ATAAGAACAGAAATTGAATAGATTCCTCTCATTCAAAAAATGAGAAAAAAAATAATAACAGTTTTTTTTGGAGGGGGGGGGTCTACTTATAAGAGGGTTTGATTTTTTTCCTCATTTTTAACAACATAAGTAAGGAGATAGCCTTATATGCAAGTATATGTGGTAGATAATTTAATGATAAAAATAAACTTTATTCAAACAATTATCAAAAATTAATTAAAATATAAATTACCTCAAAATTAAAAAAATATCCTCTTTCTGAAAAAACATCCTATTGTCAGAGCAAAAGTCTTCTATTCTTCAATCAAAAACAAAAATCTATGCATTATTTCTTTCTGCATATCAAAACATTTGAAAATCTATCCAAAGGAGGCAATGTAATTTTGATAGCATTTGACTTCAGACTTAAATAAATTGAATAAACTAAAGCAAACTACACATTGCTCTCTCATTTTTCTTGATTTTTTTTTTGTGCCTTTGTGTGTGATGCTCTAATTTTCTAATAGCTTAATTTAATAAAGATTTATAACACAACCTAATTCACAATGCAACTAACTGAAAAACTGAATAAAATTTGTCTGTTATTGATGGCGATAGCAAATATGTTGTTATTTTACATTAAAAAAAAAAAAAAAAAAAAAAGCTTTTCCTTTCCTTTTTTCTTTCAATTATTATTTATTTATTTATTTTACTGCAAAACAACTTTTTTCTCCCTACACTCAAACAATTTAAGCTTGCAGATGTTTTCACCAAATAACGTTTGAATAGTTTTTTGTTTTTGTTTATTTAAAAGTACTTTCAAACATTTTTTTACTTCAAAAATTTACGAAATGTCAATTTCGTATATTTTAATAGTCAATAATGCCAATTAATTTATGTGAATAGACATCAATGTTAAGAGTTGGTATTGAAGATATTTTCCAGAAAATATCATTTGTAATCATTTTACCAATATTTCAAGTAGTCAAAGATGGGGGAGGGGGAGGACGCTTGGAAATATTTTTCAAATTTCATGTTAAACTTATATAAAGCATAAAATATCACTGAAAAATGTGAAGGCATAGATATAAAATTTGATTAAAGGAACGAAAAAAATACATCACCATTTTATTTAGTTTTTTTTTTTTAATCTATGAAATTTGATGCATTCCATCTGTTGATTTCTGAGAGTTTTAAACACACAAGCCTGTATTCACACTACTTGGCACCAATTATATTTAATGGTGGTAGTCACTCAGCAGCCGAATTTCCCTCCGTAATGTTAAGTCTATGGACATTTGATGCATTCGTATACAGTATATAACCATTTATCCAGAAACCAGTTAACCGGAAAACCAGTTATCCAGAATGATATTTCTAATAGAATCCTTGTAGAAAAAAGTGCCATATACGGCCAGTTTGACATATACATTGCTTGAAACAATTGTTCCATTTGATAACAGCAGCTAGTATTTGAAATACAGGCATGTATAGTTATATTATAGATGTTATCATTTTTATGCAAAAAAAAGAATTTTTGTTCAAAGGAATTTCTATAAATTACCTTCTTTAAAATGCTAATATTTGATCTTACTTGCATCTGATTTTTAGTTCAAGTAATTTAACAATTAATTTAAAATTTGAAGTAATACAATGACCACATATATTCCAGAAAACTTATCAAATGGATGATGTTTTAATGCCCAACCAGTTAAATGGAAAAACCTGTTATCCGGAATACATCTGACCCCAACATAAATGGTTCTGTACTGTGTTCAAAATATCTTCTTAAGAAATTAATATTTTTCAAGTTCTTTTTTCAGTGTTCTCTTCTAAAAGTATGTTACTTATTTTATACGTTTTCAAAATATTTTAAAAATCTATGCATAATTTTATACAAAGTGTTAAAATTTTACTTCCAGTTCATTAACTTTTGAAACATAAAATATTAAATTGAACATAAATTTTAGAATTCTTTTGACAAATGAGAAAGAAAGTGACGTATTTTATGAAGAGAACATTGAAAAGTGAAATTAAAAATATTAATTCCTTAAGGAGATATGTTACATATAAGAATGCATTAAACACCCATAGACTTAACAATACCAAGGGGAATTCAGCCATGAACTGTGGGCTGTAGAACATTTTATCATTTGATTTAATACACATAGAGAATGTGATTATCCAACTATCTAATAACTGAGCATGTAAGTAAACGTAAGTGTGGCTACTCCAGAAGTTATTCTGAGTGTTAAAAAATGTTCTAAAATGTAACTCCAGAGGAAAGGGGGGCTCAGAATCCTTTGTTCCCATCTGGTCATGGGATGAGATGAGACAAGCACTGTTATAAGTTTACCGTAAAATACCGTTAATCTGCCCTTCCCGATCAAACGCCCCCTCCCCACTTTATAAAGAATTTGAAATTTTCAAAAAATCCCGAGAAAGCGCCCTCCCTCGTCCCTCCCCATTCTCAAAGGCGATTGAGAATAAGATGAATAATTATGAAATGAATGAATCATGAATCTTTGATGAAATGTTCGTTTTTCGAGATTTTTTAATTGATTTTCATGCTTGTTTTGGCTTTTTTTACAATCTTCTCCTTTTTTCTGCGTTTTTTCATCAAAATTTACGTTTTTTTTAAAAAATAACCCATATTTTTTCAAGTATCAAAATTTATGATTCATTCAGCGATTCATTCATTTCATCATGATTGATTCCTGTAACGATTGCGGAAAAATCCTGTGTAAGCGCCCCCCTCTAACTATTGTACGATTTTCCGTCACGTTTTGGGGGGCGGATTAACGGTATTTTACAGTATGAAAAATAAAATTCTTTGGCAAAGAAAGAAAATGATCCAAAGAAATTAGATTTCAAAGAAAAAGGGAGAAACGAAATGACTGTTTTGGCACAAATGTGGTTAAAATCACCCATTATTTGTTGCAGATATTTTTGTTTGGTACAATTGGTGCAATATTATAAGTGACCACATAAGTGAAAATTTTCTAGATTTATTCAAATGGCACAAACATTTTTTCAGCAGTAAATTTTACTTAATGAATCTGATGAAATAAGTATGATATAGAAACAAGACACATTTTAATATATACTATAAATTTTTTGTATATAATCCAGCCCCCCCCCCCCAAAAAAAAAAAAAAAAAAAAAAAAAAAAAACAGAAAGTAACATAATATATATATATATATATTTTGCTGTTCCAGAAAAAATTATTAAAAAGTATTGTTAAGCATATTTAAGGCTCTTCTATTATTATGAAGATTTAAGGTAGAAATTTATTCACTTTAGCAGTTTTAAATGTCATTGAGTAAAGTTTTAACCATTTTTTAGATACTCAAGTATTTTAGTTACAAAGATATTTTAAGATGGAATCCCAACAGTGTAACTTCCTAGCATGAGAATAGACAAACGCCATTTTTCTTAATGCAAGGAAACAATAAAACACTTTTTTTTTCCCTTTTTTAAAAAAAAATCTGTGCAACATCATCACTTATTAGCAGCAAATCTAATATTATGAAGAGCCTGGAATTTCAGTTCTTTAATTTCATAAATTGTTTGACATTTTAAGTAATTTTTTATAAAATCTATATAAGAACTTCAGTATGTGATAAATGATTTAAAAAAATATAAATTTTCATTAGGTCAGAATACAAGCAAATTCATCTATGAGCAACACAATGTTTTAAATTTAATTGTAAATAAAAATTCAAATGAGCTTACTTATTTGAAATTTAATCTTGCAATTTAATTTGAAATTTAATCTTATTATTCGCCTAACTAATTACAAATAAATAAATAAAATTGTCTGCTGTAAATAAAACATCTTATTAATGCTTTAAATGACTGTGGGCAGAATAAAAGTTGCAACACATGAAATTTTGTATAATCATAATTATCAAACTGCTAGTTGTAGAATTTTAGTTGAAGAGTAACAAAAAGAAACCACCTGAGCATTAATTTATTCTAGTAAAAAGGGTGGGATCAATAAATTCATATTTTAAGTTACCTGATATTCATAGACAGGGCAAGCAAAAGACGCCAATACATGAATGGATCATGACTTTTTACATTACGATTCAATTAAAAGAATCATTTATTGATCCTGAGAATGGTGAATTGCTGTGATTGATTAAACTGCTGAAATAGCAATAATATTAGTATCCTTTTTTATCCCTTATTTAAAACTGGTTACCAGACAGCTATTAACAGAAACACGCTTCACAAAAGAATCTATGTTAGATTTTAGTGAGTCGTTCAAAATTAAGTTGCGTAAATTTAATACGCGAGGGTATATTTAAATGCTAGATTTGCAAATTTTTACTAATGCTTTCTGTTCTTTTTTTACTAATAGGTACTTTGTTTTATTAGTTAAACATTTTCTGTTTGATTTTGTTTAGTGATTGATTCATTGTTCATGAATGAATTCTTCTTTTGTGATTCATTAATTGTGTTGGCGTCTCAATCAATTAAACTGTTGCAAGACTGCAATATGGTTAAAACTGTTTTTTTTTCTTATCCCTATTAAACAAGCTTTAACAAGTTATCTAAGCAAGATTTTCCTGAGTTTCCAAAATTAAACTGCATCCAGTTTTTAAACGGATATTTTCATTAAATTATTATTAATGAATGACTTTTTTATTCACGAACCATTCATTGTGTTGGCGTCTGTACTAAAATAGGCGAAATGATGATATTCAATTTGTAACAGTGGATATGTTCAATCAATTTACTGACTCTACTTCTTTTTTAAAATAAATTAAAGGTAAAATATGTTTCTTTCGTTATTCTTCCACTAAAAATTCTAAAACTTGTGATGTAATCGATGATGACACAAAATTTTATGTGTCATAACTTTCATTATTTGCTATCATTTTTAGTCATTTTAAATATTCTGCACACTATTAACAGAATATTATGCTAGCCTAATTGTTATCATCTGGCCAAATATTTTATTATTTTAGAATTTGAAAGCATTAAACAATTAAAATTTACTTAATATTTAAAACGGATACTTTCATTTACAGAAATAAGCTTTTTTCCTTAGAATAAAATGATTGATAAATAATTAAGATACTGTATAACTAAAATACACCAAAAATACTATAATTTGACGACATATTTTCTGGCAACTTATTCTCGGTTTCATTTACATATGCTGTTTTTTCTCGCGTTTGTATAATTTATTTATTTTACTATATGAAAAGAAGTAAATTATGTATAAAAACAATCATAATGCATGCACATACTCATATATGTATTATATACATGTGTAAATATAGAACTATATGGGATTATTGTAATTATATAGATGTATATAAACACATATAAGCATTCATTAGGATTGTTTTCAAAGGTGTTTGTATCATTTGTCAAGAAATCTCAATTTTTAAAGCCCAAATTGTGTGGAGTAGCAAATATCAATTAAAAAAATATATGAAGGCTTCTATGATAAAAAAAATCCACTTTTTAAAAAATTAATCCGTTGAAATTGTGAATATAAATTACTAACGTATAGTAATTAGAAAGTAATATATTTTATTGCCTGTTATCAATTTTAAAATTAGCTGTAGTTTTTTTTCTGTTTTATATGCAATTTATAATTTTTTTATAATCTTGAATAATACAATATTAAATATATGAAAGTAGTACTAATAATAAAATCCTGATTCAGTAATATATTTAATAGTTCTACATTTTTTGGATTATAAAAGTAATTGTAGTAGTTTGCACTTTATATGTAATTTATACATACAATTTTTTTCTTTGAGTTTTATGAATTTGTAATTAATATGAATTTTATGTGCTTTTGTTATTTTCCCTCCGCCAAGGAAAAAGGAAATTGTCTGATTTTTAATTTAAGAATTAATTGCAATAGTTTGCTGTGTTATATATGTTTTTAATTATGCTATACAGAATGTACTAAAATTCAACCAACATTTTAAAGAGGGTTGATAGAAATCATCAGAAGCAGAGTTGAACCCAGAGGGTGGCCTGGGGGAGACATCCCCCCCTGGACCAATGGAATGTTCCAACCAGGAAATTTAACATTTTGGGTTTTCAATGGTCAAAAAGTGCAATCCCCCCTACCCACAGAAGTCACTCCCGGAGAAAAGTGTCTGAACACTGATCAGAAGGATGAAAACTCACCATCTAAGTTGGCACCATGCAGGGGGGGGGGGATTGAAGGGTGGCAAAGTCTCAAATTTTGGTGAGCTTGGAAAATTTTAGATTTTTGGAAGGCATTTTTCTTTACGGAAATAAAAATAAACGTTATATGATTTCTTTTTGTTTTAGTGATTTGTTTTTTAACTGTAAACATGTTAAATGTTCAAAATGCAGTAGATTCCCTCAAATCCCACAGCTTGGGACCAGAGGTTGTGCGGATTTCTGGTCATTGTTTTGTTTACATTTCTTCAAACTGTGATTTGAATGCATTTAATAATGCAATTGAAACCATAATGAATGCTTACAATATAATAAATTATTAAAATAAATAATAAATTAAAATAATAACAATTTAAGTAATTTTTTAAATGATTAAAATATTAAAAGGAAAGATCAAATTAATAATCATGAATATATGATTAAATACCCATTATAAAGCTTAAATGTATTTTTACTAAATTATTCAACGAACATGCCTCATAGAGGTAGATTACTAATTCACATCAAAATCATAAAATGACGAAGTTTTATTTCAAGTTTAGCCAGACATAATAATCAAAAAAGCCTTATTAATACATAAATAAGAAGATTGTAATTACCAGCGATATTAGCAATATCTTGATTTTTTTTCAGAAATAAATTTATTTTTCTGTCATGAAAAACATGAGCTCTGTAATATTAACAAAAATTACAAATTAAAATTTATATTGAATTGATATAAAACTAAACAAGTAAAATTTTGTTCCTCTATATGAACTGAATGTTTCATTGTTTAGATCTTTAAATTATGAGTGGATTTTATAGAGTTGTGGATTTGAGGAAGTCTGCTGTATAAAAAGAAAGCAGCTAGATTCAGTCTGTCACTGTGTTTGTCTGATCTATGAAAATATCATGCATCCACCAGACTATTTCCACTATTACTGTCCATCAATAGCTTGTTTATATTGTTTATTTCCTCCAAAACTGTGTTCCTTATCAGAGTTCATAAATATTACAATATTTTTGATATGTTATACAATATTTTCATAAGAGTCAACTTACTGCTGATAATAAATATTTCAACCATAGTATGAATTAGAGATGTAAATTTTCCGGAAAAATATAAGTGGTGGAAAAAAACTGGTTTTTTACCGGTTTTTTTCGGAAAAATTGATTTTTTATGACTGTTTCTCCCAAATAAATTATATTTTCTTAGAGAATATTAAATAATAAACATTTTTTCCCATTTATTTGTATTAAATGAAAATTATTTTCACTTTATATTACAAAATAAAAAGAAAATAGCCTGCTTTTAAAAGTTTAGTTTTTTTTCCCACAGCCTAAGAATTTTTAAAACACTATTGTTTGTTATATCATACCTCTGTTGAAATGATTTTTCAGTTACATGTTTAACTACCAATTGACCTAATGTAAGAACCTGAGCCAATATGTCTGCAGTTTGGAATGAAATAAATTATGCATTCCATTTACACAAGTATAGTTTTTAAGTAAATGATACTAGTTTACAGAAATTGTTGCAGTTTTGTCATTATTATCAATATCAGTATTCATAAAATTCCATTGTTTGTTTGAAAAAATGTATATTTTTACATTATTATACTTTTTTCTTACAATTATAATTTTATTTCCTTTAAAAAATATGTTTAGTTTTGGTATAGCTTTCCAATCTCAACTCAAAGTTTTGATTTAGTTTTATAATCTAAATTTAAACAAAACTAAGTTTTAGTTTGGCTTACTCAGGTCTGCAATTAAAAAATAGCATAGGATTTATTGACTGTTAGATTTTTACTCAGTGAAACCAGAAAAATATATATATATATATTTTTTTAAGTTTAATTAAACATATTTTTCTTTTTATCCTGAAATCTGATATTCTATTCTTGAGTAAGAAACCATATTCAATAATGTTTCCATATGGTAATTTCATATTTCTAAGAATGGAACACAAAAGTTGTGAAAACAGAACACTACAAATAGAAAATGCTCGCTATTTGAGGAATTAACAAAAGCAGTTATATACAGAGATAAACTTCTTGTGTGCTTTAAAAAACTACAAAAATTCAAAGTTTAATCAAGATGGAATGTATAATTTGGAACATAGTTACTTGTAATAAAATATGTTTTTTTTTTCATCGCAGTTGTACTTTTTTAATGCAAACTGCCCATGTTTTTGCAACATTACTGTACATTATGGAGGTCAATTTTAGATTCAATACCTTGAAAAAACATTCAGTTAATCAGCTATAATGAAATCTTGAAAAATGCAGCATAGTAGTGCCACCTATAGGGCAATTTACACCAAAAACTAAACAACATTAATATATATCAGGAACTGTCTGAAGTTGTAGTTTGATAAAAAATCGTCCTTTAGTCCTTGAGATAGAGCTATTGTGATAATCATGAATAATGCAGCAAAGCAGCATCATCTGTTGAGCAATTTACACCAAAAAGTAATGTGCACAAAGTTATAAAGATTAACTTAATCTGAAGTTTTATGAAAATACATACATTAATTCTTGAGATAGAACTATTTTGGAAATTATGAATAATGCAGCATAGCAGCGCCATCAGTTGGGCGATATACACTAATAACTAAACATCTCGAGTTTATATCAAGGTGTAATTGAATCTAAAGTTTTGTGAAATTATGTGCATCAGTTCTTGAGATCAAGTGCCCATAAAATTTTTGTCCCATACAGACTCTCAGAGTGACAGATATAATGTCTATTTTCCAAAAGCTATCAAATCGTGTTTAGGACCTTCTAAAATGTTTAAATACACCAAAAACTGGAAGTCAAAATTTTTACGAATTCAATACTTACTTCTTGAAAAGATAGAAAAAAGTAATAAATGCATGCTTCAAATTTTATGTTAAATTTTTAATTTTACCATTTCTATTAATTGGCATATTATTGAAATAATTTTGCACATGAATTAATTTTTAAAATGAGAAGTTGCATTTAATTATATATCTAGATTTTTTTCATGTAATCCTGTTTTTGTGAAATTATGAATTTCTTGTATATATACTTATACAAAATGTATTCAGAATTTGTGAATAAGAAATTATTACTATTTTTAGAGTCCTATTTAGACATTTTTAATAAGGTTATTTATGCATTTATACAACTTGATAAGATTCAGCTGCTATATGGCATGAAATTTTTTTTTTCCTTCAATCACTACATTTGCAAAAGATCCAATTTATAGATTAAACTTTTTTCTGAAATGTCTATTTTCAAGAGAAATTTTGCGAAAGGTCTTCTGTTTCAAACAAGAAAAAAATAAGAAGGATCCTTTCAAGTCTTCTCGAACAGATTTCTGCTCAGAGATCAGATTACCCACATTAAAGTTTTCATGTGGGACACTCAACATAAAAATAAATAAAATAAAAAGTATGAGAACGCAGCTATTACAAAATTTTCACTATATTATTTTATAAATGAAATTTCAATTTTTCCAGTTTGGAAAAATTGAAAAATAAGCCTTTGGAAAAAAACCGAAAAAAACTGGTTTTTTTTTCCAATTTTTCCGGTTTTTTTCCGAGCATTCCCATCTCTAGTATGAATTAGAAACTAAAACATATTGCACTTAAGATGAAAACTTTTAATCAAGCAACAGATTAAAGTACGTTTTTTTTTTTTTTTTTTTTTTTTTTACTTAGAACAATATGGAAAGTCAACTGATTAACAAGAGTGACAATTTTCTGTATTAACTTACACAAGGCTTAAAGAAAAAGATTAGTATCAACTTACGATTTAGTATCAACTATCAAAAAATGAGAAATTTTTAAAACAATTTTTTTTTATAAAATATTTTGTAACTGAATTCACAAGTCTTAAGTTTTTCTTGTTGAATCAAAGAAAAGTGTCATTTCACATTGGATCTCTAAAAATAAAATAAAACGTTCTGGTGAAAATATATCCTTGTGCCACAAACAAAAATTGTACAAAAAATTATTATGAAATTTCTTCAAAATGGTAGCAGTTAGATTAATTCCATTGATTCATATGAGTAATAGGTTTTATTTATTGATTATATCTTTTATAAAGCCATTTTCTCATTATAATTAAAAATAACTTTTTAAAATAATGTGAACAGAAAATAACATCATGCTTTAACAAGTAAGAAAAATCATGCGTTAAGCATAGATTATGAAGCACTTTCCAACACTTAATGAAATCTTTAACAATACTTTATTATTTAGGGAAATAATAGTGTACAGCCAAATATACCCAAATATGTATTCCAGTACATTAGAACAGCCCTGTATTTCATATGTCAGTTCATATAATGGGAAAATTTAGCTCAGCAAGAAAATACCTGGTAGCTTGAAATTTCTTTTTCAGCAATTCATACTATTAGATGGAAACATACTTGAATACTTTTGTTCAGCCCTGTAGTTTACATTCTACCTTTATTACACGTCAGCATTAGGCTAAAATTTATTGTAAACTAAAACACTTTTAAAACAACTGAAATCACATTCTCATAAATTATCATTCATAGGCGTCCATGTACCGAATTTTTTGCGTGGCCCTGTATATCCCTTTATCTATATTCTGCAAACATTTCTCAGTAAATTGAATGCAGCTCAGCGTAAAAATGCATAGCTTATTTAAGAACCACGTTTAAATAATTTACGCTCATATTCAGTAACGTTGGTGAGCTCTTTTGGGTAGCCCTGTATATCAACTATAACATTTATACACACCATATAATGTGCATATATTTAGCGAAATACAAGCGCGAATATCATAATTAAAATGCATTTCATCCCTCCATCAGCCATCATCGGACACATATACGGTACTTCGGAAAGAATATACTATTTGAAATCTTTTGTATGGCCCTGTAAATGCTATGTGCTTCATATTATGCAAGACAGTAGCGTATAATTTATATTAAGCTTCAGTGACATATACCAATTTTATTATACATGAAAAAGCTCAATATATTTAAAATATGTCACACACAATTCCCCCTTTTACCATTATCTAATGGAATTCTTTTGTGTGGCCCTGTAAATGAATAATAGCTACATTTTCACCTTATATTTTATAGAATGCATATTTTAATACGTTTGACAGGGTATAACATCTTTCAAATTCCTTTGAAACGATTTTTCCCCATAGGCCGTAATGTAATAGGAAACTTTTGATTCGCCCTGTAGATAAACTAATCATGGTAGAAACCTCATTTTCGACAGGACTTGTGTTAGGGTAAACGTCAATAACGTCTTAAAATTTCATGGCAATACGAGTATATTAACGATTTTTCCCCATGGGCTGTAATGTAATGGAAAACTTTTGATTCGCCCTGTAGATAAACTAATCATAATAGAAACTTCATTTTCAATAGGGTTCATGCTAGGGTAAACCTCAATAACGTCCTAAAATTTCATGGCAATCGGAGTATATTAACGATTTTTCCCCATAGGCCGTAATGTAATGGGAAACTTTTGATTCGCCCTGTAGATAAACTAATCATGGTAGAAACTTCATTTTCAATAGGGTTCGTGCTAGGGTAAACCTCAATAACGTATAAAAATTTCATAGCAATCCGAGTATATTTACGGGAGTTAGAGCGCGGACAGACGGACACACGGCCAGACAAACCGAATGCGTAAGCACTTTTCAACTTTGTTGGAAAGTGCTAAAAAACAGGTCCTTTCGTTTATGAAGATGTTACTATTTAATACTTTTTCACTCTGCCAATACTGAGTTTAGACACAAGGCAAAATGCTTTAGTGAGTAAACAAATTGGAAATTGCATGTGAAGCGTAGCAAATGAGGTGCGTTCGTATGATAACGAAATTTTAAAAATATTACTCTCATATATCAATCACATAAAATGGTAAATAGCTAATTACAATTAAAATGCACACCAAACAATGTTCTCCTTATACCATTATGTAATGGAATACTTTTATTTGTCCTTGTAAATCTATAACAAATATTTTTTGCACCACAGATTATGCAAAATGTATATTATAATGTGTACTTTGTAGATGCATATCAATTTTATTATGTTCAAATGAGTGTAAAACCATTAAAATATATTTGAAACATTTTTCCCCAATATGTAAACTTTTGATTGTCAATGTAATTCAACTATGCATCCGATTTTGGATAAAATTTAAAATGACTCGACAAAATTATGTAATTATTATGTATTTTAAATTTCAAATGATTGAAATGCATTGGAAACTTTTTCCCCATTGACTGTAATGTAACGGAATATTTTTTGGTGTCCCTGTTATTGATCTATGCATCCGATTTTCATAAAATTTGAAATGCCTCGACAAAATTATGTAATAAGTATATATTTTAAATTTGAAAAGATTCGGTTGGGTGGTTATTTTGTTGTTATGTGCGGACATACTGAACAACAAATACAGTCAAGGATCAATAATCCAAAATTTTCTATAATCCACGTTACTTTCTACATGTAAACAGTTAAGAAAATTTACAAATTCGTGACACAAAAATGATTTTTTAAACAAATTATTAAAATTTTTTTTAAAATCATAATAAAACATCTATACTTTTTTAATGTAACTCTTTTATTTTATTAACAATAAAGAACAAATTGTATTACGGAACGCATGTAATTATTTTTATTTAAATATACATGTATATATATATTTTAATAAAATAACTTTTAAAAGGGCATTTTTTGAGATAATCTATTAAATTAATTATTAGATTGCATATTTATCTTTCCATTTTATATTGAATATAGAATTAAAATGCTGTCTTGGAATAATAAAAATTGTACAATAGAGTAATAAAATGACATACAATCCATAATACTCTAAAATGCACACAATTCCATAATCCGCACAACCTTTGGCTCCAACAAAAGCAGATTATAGAACTCTGACTGTAATTGAAAACAGAAACAATTTTTTTATGCCCTTCATGAAATTTTAAAAAAAGGAAAAAAAAAGTGTAGGACTCAGTATCAACTATCAAGAAATGAGAAATTTATATATTAAAAAAAAAAAAATAAATAAAAAAATATTTTTGTAACTGAATTCACAAATCTTAAGTTTTTCTTGCTGAATAAAAGAAAAGCATCATTTCACGTTAGATCTCTAAAAATAAGATCAAATGATCTGGTGAAAACCCTTGTGCCACAAACAAAAATTGTACAAAGTATTGTTATGAAATTTCTAGAAAATCGTGGCAATTGGATTAATTCATTGTTACAGAGGAGTAATAGGTTTTATTTATTGATTATATCTTTTATAATGCCATTTTGTCATTTTAATTTTAAAATAACTTTTCAAAATAATATAAACAGAAAATGATGTCATGCTTTAAAAATCAGGCACTTTCCTTCATGAAGATATTACTATTCAATACTTTTTCACTCTGCCAATAATAAGTTTGAAGCACAAAGCAAAAGCTTCAGTGAGTTTAAAAAGATGTCATAATGAAAAAGGGAACACTTTCTTTGATAAAACTGAATATTTTCATCACAATTGTGTCTATAAGACAAGAATTTCTGAAATTTTCACTTACTGTTACTGGGATTGCAAATAAATGTCAATAGTTTGAATGTTAGTATTCCAAGTTGAAGCTGGGGAATGCAATTTCAAATTTGAAAATATATTAATAAACAATTTCACATTGAAACAGTTTTTAAATGGTAAATATGGTTATGAGAATAGCATATGCAAATTCTGAGACAGTGAAGTGTTAGATTTAGATTTCATGAGAAAAAATTACATGATTGTGACAAAGTAAGAAAATTTTTTGCTTATTTTTATTTTGTAATATCAAGCATTCGAGACGGATACTACTTGGTTAACCTGTCGACCAAAAAACTATCGCCAAGCTATAAAATTAAATGCCAATAATGAATGATAGTGACTGTTACATTCAATGACATTAAATAGGCATACATATTTAGAGATGTTATCAAATGATTTTTTTTCACTTTTCATTAGTATTTTTATTAATGTTTCACCCATTTATTTGTTCTTTCGATATTAAAAAAAAAAATTGCTTGTATGTATAATTTGGTTATTAGTTTGGCGAAATTGTTCGATGGAATAACTAAGTAGTACCATCGAGACTTAATTGATAACTAGGATATAAAAAATGTTTTGATTACATGTTTCTAAATTATTTATACAAATAAAGTTTAATATTTCAAAAATTCAAACAGTTGAAGCTTTTGAAAATAGTATTTTGGTAGCTTTAGCCAAAAAACTAATTCTTTTAAGACTTATTATAACAAATATAGCATGGATTGTTTTTTCTGTGACTAATTTTTCAGGTTTATTATAAATTAGTATAATAATTTCTTTAAAAAAGTTTCTTTCATTAAAATTTAAATACGTTTCAAATTGTGAGTATTTATAGAAGATATGAAAGTAAATTAAAATATGTATATATTTTTGAAAAATTAAAAAGCATTGTTTTGATATTTTTATAAATAACTTTTCCGATTTCTGTTAAATTCAAAATTAAATCTTCAGGAATACTTGTTTTATTATAAGTGTAATGATGTAGTACAGTTGCGTTTCATATATAAAAGGTAAGTAATACATGGCATCAGTGCTAAGGTGTTATTGCTGATTACACTAAATTGAGTAAATTGCTTTGTAAAGTATGATTTCATTGATAAATGAATTCAAGTTAGATAATATTTAACATTTTAGGTAGCTTTCATTACAAAAAATAAAAAGCTACTTATTGCAGCCGTCTGATGGAAAGCACTCACGAAAAAATCGGTATATTTTCAAAGATAAGGACACCCTCCCCCCCTCCAGATCCCAAAACCGTTGTCCATCCTAATGTTGATTTACGTATATATGTATAATATACATGTAACCATTATATAATACATATATATCTGATAATTGTCATGTGATAACTCTCGTATTTATTATCAGATTTGGATAAGATAAATATAGCATAGTACATACTGATGGCCAGCTTCATCCACCACCTTTTTTTTAAAATGGCGGCTATTTGAATTTTTTTAATTAAAAAGGTGGTGCAAATGAATTAAAAACTGAAAAATATTTTATTATTCTGAGTTTTACCTAAATACAAAGATTCTGAAGCATATTTTGTTTTGTCTTTACCTTAAAAAATGGCTGAGAAGTTTGAACTTCTAGGGTTGCTGATATTTTGAAACAATCTGAATTTCATCATGCGGTAACTCTCATATAACTGATTTGGATGAGATTGATTGTATATATAGTATATACCAGAGTCTCGACTGAGTTCGTTGGCCAGCTTCTTCTGCTACCTTGTTTCAAAATGGCGGCCATTTACACTATATATTTCCGCGCAATGCTTCAATATCATTAATATCTATTAGCTTAAAACTTTTGCAAAGTTTAGTAACACTCGGCTAAATTTCGTCAAGTTTGGCTATGAAAAGTGTAATCACAGATAATGCCAACTTGGCTATAGCTCACTAATTTGCTGCAATTCAAATTCACTATTGAAGAATCATTTCTTATCAGGTTCGTCACACTTTAGCTTCTTAAAATTTGATTAAAATTAGTTTCAAGTAAAACATGCAACATTTTAAAACCAAGAAAGGCTATTATAGCCTGAGCTATTATAGCCCGCCCGTTCTGTATGTATGTACGTTCGTTCGTTCGTTCGTGCGTGCGTACGTGCGTAACGCGATAACTCCTGATAAAAATATCCGATCCAATTAAAGTTTTGTATATAGGTATATCCTGACAAGGCGCTTCCTTGTTTAGTTTTTGAAGTTCATTCGATATGTATAAGAGGGGGAACGGGGGGCTCATGCCCCTCCCCTTAATTGATATAAATGGGTTTTTCATGCAGAATTAAGTTTTCTTTCAAAATTTAGGCATAGGATCATTCTGATGAGGCGATTCCGTGACTGTTATTAGGTGTTCATTGAATAAGTATAAACAGGGGGAACGGTGGTTCTAATGCTCCTCCCCTTAATTTATATAAATGGGTTTTTCAAGCAGAATTGTCAGATTTCGTTCAGATCTCTGAATAGTTTTGGAAGTTTAAAGGTTAAGTATAAAAGAGGGGATAACTCCTCTTAAATTATATAAATGCTAAATGGGTGTTTATTAAGAATTATCCGATTTGCTCTGAATTTTGGATATAGATTTTTTTATATGATAAAGCATATCCTTGATAGTTTAGGAGGTTCAATGATTAAGTATAAAAATGAGGAAATGAAGGGAGCTGCCCCCCCCCCCTTAATTTGTTTTTCGAACGGCATTAACCCTTGAAAATATGAGGCTGTAATGTACAATTAGTATGCGTAGCCTGTGGGCTCAATGACATCAGTTTATTTGGGCAATATTATTTTTTATTAAAATTAAGATTTCTTGATTGGCACCACTTTTTTCGAGCGGTAAAATACCCTTTGTTTTCGTCTTTATTAATTCGTCATTAAATAAGGCGTATTTTATCATTACAAAAAAGTGGTGCCAATCAAGAATCTGAATTTAAAAAAATTAACCCATCTGGCAACTCTGCTCAGCATCTCCTGTCTCCTAAATTCGGGAGAAAAACATCTTGGCCACTAGTTGAATAATTATAAAGATGTAATTAAAAATAGCAAAGTGAAATTGAGTATAATATGAAAATAGATTTAATAGAACGTTATTAAGGTTATAGAACCCAAACCGATATTTATTATGAAATATACCGTTGAAAAATTAAGACAAAATGCTCCATTGACTCTTAAATCTCTTTTCTTTTAGGTATATATCATCAGAGTTCATACCGATCCTAAACTTCCCAGAATATATAATTTAATATTACGAGTATTGTTTCATACATACATATTTCTAAAGAAGTATAGTACAAAAAACATGAAAATGAAAAATAAAAATAAAAATAAAAAGTATAAGAGTTTCAATCTTTTGCATTAACAGATTTAAATTATCTTTTTAAAAGAATCATTTAATTAAAAAATAAATATTTCTGAAGATTAATGATTAACTATCAGACCTTTGTTCATACACGACAATTAAGTTCAGAAAAAAGGTAGAAATTATTAATTAAAATTTAAAACATCCATTAATACAATAAAGAATATTATAATTAATGATCATAAGTTTAGCTAAATAATTTATATTAACATTTGTTTTGAGAAGACTGCTGATAACAATCAATACGAAAATGTTAAATTTTAAAACAATGATTTTTTATTCCATTAATAAAAAAAGTAATTTGTTAGTCAGTGAGAATTTTGCTACCACGTCTTTCTCAAATGAGACAAAATTTGGAAAATTAAACTGAAAGATCGGAATAGATATTTCAGTGTTATATAAGAATGGATTTCACTGTATTATAGCTGCCAACTCTTATGCGTTTTTGTACCACTTATATTTTACAGTAAATTTTGCCTTTTTATATCTTTAACTGCTGTCACTACAAAACGCGGTAGTGACAAGGAAGGTCAGCATACGGGCATTCCCAAAAAAATCCGAAAGAATAACAGAATGTTCTCATCATATGGATATACATGTTTATAAAAGAAATTTTCGCGGAACCTCGTTAGAGTGTCTTTAAAAAATGATGAAAATTGACGGTTGTCAATGAAACAGAATTAAAAAACATACGCTTTTATGTGGTATACTCTACAATCTCTTCGCGATTAGAGTAGTTTGTTTAATTTTTAATCTTTTATCACCAGTTTTTAAAAATAAAAAAAGTTTTGCAATCACGAAAATGCCGTGATTAAATAAAGTAAACAGTACAATAAAAAATAAATGGTTGGAGTAAAGAAGGATTTTGAGCGATAATTAACAATTTTCAGATGTATTAAAATCGTTTGCTTTTAGCAAGGAAAAATCCCACTCGCCAAATCCGTGTCGCTTTCATAGTTTTGCGCCAAATATTCGAAATATTTTATTTTTTTACTGACTTTCGACTGAAATTCCAATGTTAAATTTAACTGATCGTTTATTACATACGTAATTATCATAATATAACTAGCATTTTTTCAACAGATTCTGAGTATGCCCCTAAAGAGACCTTCCTTGTGAGTTATTTGCCAAATATGGAAATATATCCGATTATAAACTGTGACTTATTTTCTCAAGTATCCTCTACTATGATAATTCTTATCCTATGGTTATTGTGCTTCATTGTTTTATATTATTATACTAATTATATTCTGTCAATCGACAAATGTATATCACATTCCATATCCCCAAACCCAGAAGCTCGCATTATTAGTTATAGAAATGTAGTGTACTGGTTTCACTGATCCAAATTTCATAAGCTACTTTCTAACTAGCAACAATTAGAGATAATTACGACTATCTATTCAGCAGTTAATGGCCGAATTCGTAATCACCGCATCTAATTGCGTAAATCTTAATATTTTCATTAACTTCAAAACTTCTATAGAATAAATTGCAATTGATCTATGCACACTCTAGCGTAGCTAACATCAAGATTAAAAAATAAAATAAAAAATGCCCTTATAAATAACATAAAAAACATACTAAAGAAAAACATCTTATGATATTTTAATTCTGAATATAAATTATCAAAATTAAATTACAATATAATACAACATTCATGAATGCGTATTTTTGTTTTCTGTAACATTTGAGTATTTTTTTTTTCAAATTACTATGTTGCAGACTTCATAATGTTTCTATACATGAAACATAAGAAAGAAAAAAATTTACAAATTTAATCTAATCTGCTATATTAATTAACAGTAAATAGTAGTTTTATTCTTATAATTATAAGCTAATAAAAGATCGAAATTATCTATAATAATTTGCACTACATTTAATTAAATATAATTACATAATGAATTTCTTAATAAACATATGCATATTAAAAAAATTCATTACAGAAAACAGCGGCAAAAGCATCTTCTGAATAAATTTAACTAAGCAAATACCCAAAATTAACCATTTTTGCTTGGAAAAAAAATGCTGGAAACATTGTATTGCGATAATGAAAACATATGCGTTATTCTAAATGTGTTATTTAATACAAAAGAAAAACTGTTTCTTCGTAATTTGCCCTCGTAAGTACATGTTTCCTCCGAAAAAAAATGTGAGTAATATTCTTCTCATATAAATTACATGAATTTTTTAGCTTCTCAATTAGTAGACATTTACTTAAACTAATGTATTTTACCTTTCAAACATTTAATTTTTATAGAAGTTTACTAAATTGGAGAAGTAAATTTTAAAGTATTGGTTTATTACTTTACTGCACAGTACAAACATTTATTATGTATGGAAGACACATTAACAGTAAGTTCAACATCATTAATGTTAAATTTTATTCTTATGATAATTTTTCTTAAACATACTGGACGTTGTTTAGATTGGTTTGTTTCTGAATAAAATATTTCTTTTTTTTTCCATCTGAAGTTCTGTATTTATTAATGTACTTTCTACAAACTGCGTTATAAGATGCTCTATTTTAAATCTGTTTAACTCCTTCGCGACGGAAACCTTTTACGAAATTTTTAATGTTTTGTCACTGGTTTTTAAAAACAGAAATTTGTGCCTTTTTAAATCGAGAAAATACTCTTATTAAATAAGACAAATTTTAAAGTATAATTTTACTGGTGGCGATAAACCAGCCTTCTTAAGCCTTTTTGCGGCACGTATGCGTGTCGTTCGTCCCCAAGGAAAGGATACTCTTCGCACAGTTTATAATCAAACAGGCATCGACAGATCTATAAATATATTCCAAAATTGTATTTTAACACTTAAAAAAATGCAATTTGTTTTATTTATTATATACAGTTTTAAACAAAGTTTAAATACTAATAAATGGTTCAATTATTGCAATACAATGTAAATTGAATTGATTATGCAAAATGTTTTCCTCAATACTCATTTATGTTAATTTAAAAAATCCTCATATCTGAAGGAATTTTGACTAAATGCTTCTAAATATTATTTCCATAAAAATAAATTATTTTATCCACATTGCTTATGTAATGTATCATCGGTTTCATAAACGATATGAAATTATAAATTTTCTCCACAAATTACCTTTATGTTTTATTTATAAATGTTTTAAAAAATACCTTCGTTTATAAGTGCTTTATTCATCAATATCTGATTTATTCTTCATTCATAATATTTTATTCATTAAATTTTAATTAATATTTTCTTTATGATATTTTTTTTTGGTGACAAATATTTTTTTATTTATTCTAAAATAGGTTATTATATTTCAAAATATTTATCCAATTAGAAAATTAATCTCACACATCATTGGTATTGCGAGCATCAGGTATTTGAAGTCTTTACAATTAAATTTTGTGCGTTAATTTAACATTTCATAATGCGTTTATTTTTTGTAAATTTAAATTTTATGGATCTTAAAAGGGGATAGATTATGTTACTTTTATTTATTGCAGATGCAAAAAGCTATGCAAGTAGATGCACATTACACCACGGAAAACTGACTTTAAAGTGTAAAATATGCAGCAAAATATTTCTATACAAGCGTGCTTAGGAAAAGAAGGTTCTGGCTCACAGCAAGAAAAATTGTTTGTTTGTGAGGTATGCAGCAAAGAAATTTTGAGAAAACGTGATTTAAGCAGACATCTCCTAATTCATACTGGTGAGAAACCGTTTGTCTGTGAGATATGCAACAAGAAATTCTCTCAGAAGTCTCATTTAAGCACACATTTGTTAATTCATTCTGGTGAGAAACCTTATGTGTGTGATAGATGCAACAAGAAATTCTCTCACAAGTTTAGTTTAAGCACACATCTGTTAATTCCTTCTGGTGAGAAATCTTTTGTGTGTGAAATATGCAGCAAGAAATTCTGTCGGAAGGATTATTTAAGCAGTCATCTATTAACTCATACTGGTGAGAAACCTTTTGTGTGTGATATATGCAACAAGAAATTCTCTCATAAGTGTAATTTAAGCACACATCTGTTAATTCATTCTCGTGAGAAATCTTTTGTGTGTGAAATATGCAGCAAGAAATTCTCTCGGAAGGATTATTTAAACAGACACCTCTTAACACATACTGGTGAGAAACCTTTTGTCTGTGAAATATGCAACAAGAGATTTTCTGAAAAGGGTACCTTAAGCAAACATCTGTTAATTCATACTGGCGAAAATCCTTTTGTCTGTGAAATATGCAACAAGAAATTCTCACTAAAGAGTAATTTAAGCACTCATCTGTTAATTCATACTGGTGAGAAACCTTTTGTGTGTGAAAAATGCAAAAAAAAAATTCTCTAAAAAGTGTTATTTAAGAAGACATCTATTGATTCATACTGGTGGGAAACCTTTTTTCTGTGAAGTATGCAACAAGAAATTCTCTCATAAGTGTAATTTAAGCACACACCTCCTAAGTCATACTGGTAAGAAATCTTTTGTGTGTGATATATGCAACAAAAATTTTTCTTACAAAAGTAGTTTAATTACACACCTCTTAATTCACACTGGTGAGAAACCTTTTGTATGTGAAATATGCAACAAGAAATTTTCTCAGAAGTCTCATTTAAGCAAACACCTCTTAATTCATACTGGTGAGACACCTTTTGTGTGTTAAATATGCAACAAGAAGTTTCCTGAAAAGAGTAGTTTAACCAAGCATTTATTAATTCATAGTGGTGAGAAACCTTTTGTCTGTGAGATTTGCAACGAAAAATTCTTTCGGAAATATATGTTAAGCAAACATCTTTTAATACATACAAGGGAGTAAGTATATTTCGTGAGAAAATTGCAACAGTAATTTCTCCTCAAAAAGTGTTGTAAGAAAGCTACTGTTCATGTATTGAGATAATTTTTGCGAAATGTGCACAAAAAATATATCAAAAAGAGCAATCTGTTAATTTTTGCTGTTTCAATTTGCTAATTGCGTTTAACTAATTTGTGTATTTCTTTTATTTAAGAATTTTGGAATTTTTACTATTAAAATTGAATTTATTCCAAATATTATAAAGACTATAATGAATCTCTGACAACAAACGTTTTGCCAATTTAAACTAGCAAATTAGTTAATTTCTGGCAAGCCCATTTTTTGTTAATCAGGCTTTATCTTTTATTTTATCACAAAGCTATTGTAATTCTTTTTTTTTTTCGGGATAATATAGAATTTACGGTTGTGAGATTGAGCCTGTTAGCGAATGAGAATATGTAAGTCAGAAAACTTGTTAAAAGTAATTTCTCACACTGAAGTTTTCTGATTTTGAAACTGCATTTATCATAAAATTTGAACCTTTTTAGTCCTGAAACAAATGTTACATGGGACTACAAAAATCAGTTTAAAATTTCTGTAACACATCTCCAATAATATATTAGTCTATATATCATTGCTTATGATAAGCACACATTTATTTAAAATATTCAGAAATAATTTGAACAATTCTAGGAATCATTTTAATTAATTTAAAGGATGTTCTTTATTGTCGTCCATGGGTGGACTGAGAAGGTTATGTTGAAAATGCTGTATTTAAAGGAGGTACTGGCTTGAATTCCCCATAATTTTGAAAAAAAGATATAATTAAATATGTTTGATGCACTGATTGTTATTTTTTAAAATCCGGTGAGGTTTGAAAATTTAAATAAATGTTGCTAAAAAGTGTTTTAAAAGTATGTTGTTTTCATCAGAAATCTATAAAAAGAAAACATCCTAATTTTATTACAATAACATTACTAATACATGTAATTATTAAATTAGTTTGTTTCAAGTTTATTGTGAGTTATGATTGTTTTTTCATAAAAGAATAAAGACCTGATGTGATTTTTAAATGTCAATAAATGTTGATAAAAAGTATTTGATTTTTTGTCTAGTTTTCATTTTCCAATTCAATTTATCGTTTTAAAACTGGTTCATTGCAATAAACTTAGGATTACAATCCCACATTTCCTATTGAAAATGAATTTCGTAGTATGTACAGTTCGTTCAGAGGTACAGAAAAATAATTCCATTTTATGTGATGCTCTGAAGTAAAATCCTTTACGGATTATTCAACACCACTTCAAGTTTTTATCAAAAGAAGTGAGCATGAATTTCTGAGGTTCCTTAAAACATGCTTCGGTGGAATGGAATAGAGCGAGCAAAGTATTCATCAACACTAACCATACCAATGTTCAAGTCCTTGATTTTCCGCTGCACTGAGAACACATAACATTTTTAAACGGACCACTAATTTGGAAAATGTCGTCAACATTATCAGTAACTTTTTTCCCTCTCTAGTTTAAATGCCACAAAAGCAGATTTTCCCCACTCTGAGAAAACTGCAACTGGTCCCAAATCACACAACTTTATTTTTAAAAAAATAAGAAAATTCTTTCCTTCTCCCTAGCAGTAGATCCACTGCTGCAGTTTAAACTCTCTATTCCAAATAACAATTTTGAGCGCCATTTTTTTCGGAAGGGGGAAAAGGGTCACTCACAGTATGAAAGAGAATTACTGTACGTACGTGTGTATAAATCGAAGAGTTTTAGACAAAATTTGGGATTTTCAAGATTTTGATTTTGGGGGGATTGATTTATACATGAGTTAGTAAAAATAAAGCTTTAGAAGATAATCGGCGAATAGGCAAGTCTTTTAACTAACCACATATGAGTCTGTTTGGAGTCAGAGATGTGAAAAAGAGTTACTTATGATTAATAGGTTACACACTTGCACAAGTAACAAGTTCCAACTACCTGTTACTTTTGTAACGTATAACTAATGGCATGCTTTCTGCGTATGTTTTAATTAGAAGGCCTTTAGACAAAATGTTTGAAATAATTTTCTGATTTAAATTAAGATGTTTTTAGTTCAAATAAATCCACACCATTAAAATTACTTTTTTCTTAAAATGTTTATTAATTGCAAGACAAAACTCGCCTAGTTATATGAGTATCGTGTATTTTCATTTTTTCTGACACTAAAAACGCATTTTCTATTTATGGTTCCTAAGCCATTGAAAACTCATTAAATTCTTTAAGTATCATAACTCAGTAAGTTTTTGATATAGAAGAATACATTTCTTCAGACTAGATGTTCTAACATTGGAAAATTTTTTTGAATGAAGCTTTAGGACCCAGACATTGTAAAATTTTTAAATTTCTTAACTATTTAAAAAGCACGTTTTTAAGCATAAATTAGATTTTACATGGTGAATAATATCTCAAAAATGATTGCAATTCGAATTATATAACTTAAACTAATGGTTTAGAAATTAGTTTTTAGTAAACTATAAGAAGAGACGCCCTGTATAATAATAAACACCGTTTTAACAAGGTTTCTAAAAATTGAAAGGTTGTTTCCGACTTCATTCCTGCGAAACACATATGCATAGCGAACATCATAAGTCTATGAAATTATTATTTATGCGTGCAATCAAATACAATTTAGAAATGCAGTACTAAAAACATGCTTTTTCATTGTTGCTGACTAAAAATCAGAAAATACATTAAATGGCAATTATCGTAACTCTAAGTTTTGGTCATAAAAGAATATTTTTTTACTTTTTTTACATGTTAAAACACAGAAAAAGTTATAAGAGTCAGTCACTAAAATTTTTATTTCTGAAGTATTGAAAAAGCAATTAGTTTAACATAAATCGATTTTTATATGATATAGAACGAAATTTTAAAAGTATTTTGCAACTGGAACTGTACCTCTAAAATAAAATAAAGATGAGAACAAGAACTGAAGGAAATTTTCTCGTCTGTATTTAAATATAGGGTCACGTTTTGTATAAAAACTTACTTTGTAAGTAATAACCCCCCCCCCACCCCCGAAAAAAAATCGGTGATTTTTGCAAGATTGTTTATTTTTGCCGAGAGAAATTTTGCATTACAACTCCAGACTCGTATTCAACACCCCCGATAACAGACACTAAAAACAAATAAGCTGAATTTTTCACTTTGAACTCTAATTTGACTGCACTACATAATAAAAGCTGTGGTTGACAGGAATGTAGTCGTAAAAATAACAGAGGATATACCATTGACTTTCTTATATACGTAGACGCAACATTCCATTGTTCTCTCGACATGTTTTCGAATCCAACATCTTTGGCGAAAAGATGCCGTTTTTTGGCAGTAATCGCTTTATTGGCATCTTTCAAATTTCATAAGAGAGAAGCAGAAGTGCGGTCAACCCAAGACAAACATAAGAATATGAGTTTCGGCGGGAGAAAACACCGGTTTTGCGCGCTAAATCTGCCTTCCGTCACGTGACGGAAGGCAAAGATGTCGGCCTGAGAAAAGGTTGTCGGTGTGGTGTCTAGGTATCTTAGGTCGTTGGGATATACGCTCTAAGCAGAGGGCACACGCTCAAGCCATTGGGTATACCCCCAGACTGTGTATTCTATAAGCTTCCTTGAGAAACAGAGGATATACGGTGATCCTTTAGAAGATCCAGAAGGTTTACGGCGTATACCCCCGTATACCCTCCACTACATCCCTGGTAGTTGATAATATGCCATTCATGGTCGGCAAGTTAGTTTATCTAGAAAAGTTTTTTTCTACAAATATATTTAACCTATGTCATTGTGGATAGTATGTAAGTTGCACTTCCATTGTATTTAAGGGAGACCTGAACCCCATTTTCGGCCAAAAATCTTCAAAAGTTCAAAAATTTCTTTATCTCAGAAAACGATAAAATACATATTTGCGAATATCCATGCAAAATTTCAGAGATCGGGGACACTTGAAACCGGTAGCAAATGAGCTTTTTTTAATTGCAGTCACTAGAGTTTAAAGGACTAGCGGCCATTTAAAATGTGTTTTCCTGAAAATTACTTTTTCCATATTTTGCCTAAGTTCAAAGTACTAAGGCTCAGTTGTAAAATGGTTTAGAAACAAAGTGTTTATGTTTTTAGAATCTTTAAAAAAATTGCAACAAAAGTAAGGAGAGATATTTTTTTAACTATTTCTGAAAATTTTATATAAATTGGTAAACATGAAAATTGTAACGAATTTAAGGAAATTTACCATGCGTAATTTCTTTTTTTTAGCTGATTAAAATAGAAAATTAAAAATATCTCTCCCTAGGTCGTTTCCATATACTAAACACTATTTAAGAAATTTTAGTAATGCCAAAATATTGAGAATGTATGAGGAGTAGTAATTTTAAAAAGTGTATTTTTCCACAAAAAAATCATAAAAATCGACATAAAAAATATACTTTTTAATAAAAAGTGAA
This sequence comes from Maratus speculifer, assembly GCA_964019185.1. NCBI lineage: Eukaryota > Metazoa > Arthropoda > Arachnida > Araneae > Salticidae > Maratus > Maratus speculifer. The sequence goes on from OZ025303.1 coordinate 36,306,719, forward strand.
TTTTTTTGCTAATTATTCCTTACAAAAAGATTCTTAAATAGTACACCAAAATTCATTGCTTTAAAATCAATAATAAAAATTTTGGGTTTTTTCTTACGGGTCTCCCTTAACGTTTTGGATATAACAAACCACCGGATATAGCGAACAAAAACTTCGGTCCCTTAAAGTTCATTATATCGGGGTTCAACTGTACTATTTACAACACTATTTCAGCACATTTCTAGATAGCAATACTTTGCAACATATTCAGAACACATTTCTAGAAAAAAAAACACTTTTGCAACATGTTAAAAACATAATTACCACACAAAAAAACGCTTCACAACACATTAATGTTTTGTAAATTTCGGGATAAAAATGTTCCGATATGTGTTTATTTTTGTGTTTGTGTTTTTGCAGGGTATCCTGCAAGTAAAAAGATTCTTCCAAGAATGAATCACAAGATGCACGACTAAGTTATTCTTTTGAGAAAATTCTTCATTGCAGAAGAATTTTTCAAGCCGCGATGGAGTAACATGAGTTATACAGGTTAAAATAAACCTCATTCTCTATAATTGAAATTCGATGCATATATTTTAAAGTTTAACATTAAAGCAAATGCAAAAAGAAAATTTTAAAGATTTAATTAAAAAAAAAATAAAAGCGCTACAAATGATATAACGCTTAGACAGAGCCGTCCTTAGCTAAGGCGAAGCCGGGTGCGAGAACTTTTGCGAGGCCTTTTCCTTCCTATCGAATCAGGGCCATAACTAGGGGGTTGCCAGTAGAAGGGGGAGTTCAGCCCACCGAAAACATTTTGAGCCTACCCTGGAAAAGATTCCGGTACTTCTAGGTTATCCCGTCGACCAATTTCGCCAAATTATACAAATCGCCAAACTAATAGCCAAATTATATCTGTTCACATAATTTTATTTTAAATAACGAAAAAACAAATAATTAGTAGAATATTGATAAAAATATTAATAAAAAGTCGAAATAAAAATCAATGTCATTTTAAACACGTGAATCGCATTTAATGTCATTGAATGTGACATTCACGATCATCCATTATTGGCATTTAATCTTATAATTTGGCGATAATTTTTTGGTCGACGGTATAACCTAGAAGTATCACGCTTCCAAGGTCATTAAAGGAATTTCTGTTCCGAAAATCCAAAAAAATTGTTTTAAAAAATCGAAATTAGTTAAGGCCCACGTGTTTTGCTGGAGTACAAAATTGTAGCATTTGTACAAAAGGTGCAAATAAGTGTTTCAAAACTCGCATATACTATTTGTACATATAAAGCTAATTGGATGCATAATTTTGCACTAATTATACAATCGAATTTTTCATTCAGCATCCTATTCTTTTTTAGCATAAAATTAAGTTATTACAAACCATTTATTAAAAAACATACTGCCTAAAACGTGTTTGTGTGTGCATTTGTCAGAGAGAGGGAGAAAATATGACCCCCCCTCTCTTATTTGCACTTCTGGCTACATCCCTGTATCGAATCGGACCAGGTTGACAGTAATTTTTAGGGTTTCGCTCATCTGAGTAAACTCTATTAGTATTACTCATCTGTTTGTCTCTCAGAATTCTTTCTCACGAACTGTGTAAGTTAGAGACTTGACATTTTGCATACTTATAGCTGAATATCTCCAATCACATGCATATCATAATTCGAAAAACTTTTACGTAATTTTAATTAAATGGATTTATTTCATCTCATCCGACCATTTCTGCGACTTAGATTTTAAAACAAAACCTTAATTTCAGTTTTTTTTCCTGGCAGATTAGGTATTTTAGTAGTAGAACATTTACTTGCTATTCAAAAGGTTCCTGGTTCAAAGCTGTGTGCGGAAGTTTGAAAGATTCCTCCAGAATAGATTTATTCTAATAGACTCGTTGTCACTTCAAATTCAAAATTTGATGAAAAATATTTTAGCAATTACAGCACAGAGCCTATTATCGTAATATTCTAGCTATCATAACAACATATAGCTCTCAAAAAAAATTTTAAACCGAACTTCCAGCTTTCCGAACAGCGTATTTCTCAGGAAATTAAATTTTAACAGAACTCCCAATTATCTATTGGCTTAAAATACAAATTTAAAAAATAGAAAGAAGCTGATAGTGGATCAGAAAATGAGGAAAGTAAAGCAATAAAGGAAATGGGGAAAATCCTAAGCTGTGAGGAAAAGTAAATTAACAAGGGGTTAAATAATGAAGTACATGATCCAGGATATTTATATTTTAATTGGTGATGACATCTGGGCACGGGCATAAGCTCTGAAATTTCTAACTGCCACTTCTAACTTCTTTTTTGTTTACACAGCAATTGTCCTGCCATATTTCAATTAAAAAATTAACTTCGTCATGCTTCCAATTTCTTTTGCGGAAGGAAATAACATGTTCAAGATTTTCCATTTTCGGCCTTTGATTACAAAAAACACAAACACACGTGTTAAGCAACTGGGGTGAACAAATAACTTGAAATAGTTTATAAATATTTGTAGGATTCAACTCCAGTAATTTAATAATCAGAATTAAATATTCTAAAATTCAGAAATAACAATTAAATATTCAGAAGGCGGATTTAATCTCAACTCATATTTAAGAGAGTATCAAAGATTTAAATGAGTTTCAGAAACTTGCTCAAGTGATAATCTTGATTCCGGTATGACCGCTTCAAAAAACTTCAAGTGAAGTGACTTAACTTTCTCAGTGCGAACAGGGTATAACGTATGAAGTTTTTAGTATAGTCAGGAACATGCCTTAAATTGCCTGTCTATTTATCCAAACTAGGGTCGGTCCCAACTTTTTTGGATAATTGGAGTCACATTGTATTCTTTTTAACTCAAAGGGTCATTTTTTTAAAAAAACTGCAGAAATTTTAATTTCAATTTAACTTTCGCTAAATGTTTAACTCCTAGGGGACTCCCGACTGGTTTATACGTTCCTATTAAACTGCTAAGAATCGTTCGTTATTCCCACCAGCTATTTTTAATTGTAAAGTTTACCTGATTTAATTGGAGCATTTTCACGATTGCAGAAAATTTTCTGTTTAAGAATAAACAGTGGTAAAAGATTAAAAATTAAGCAAAAGGTTCTCCTAGCAAAAGGTTTAATTTTTGAATTTTTGGAATTTTAAATTTCGTTTTAACAAATTGTTTTATTTTGAGAAAATTTGAAATTTTGTTTTAAAATCCACTATATTCTTGACAATTTTCGGCAATTTAAATTTCATTTAAATTTATTTTATTTTATTATTTTTTTTTATTTATACTAAACTAAGGCAGTTAATGTTTAAATTCTAAATGAATACACTACTTTAGGCGCTATCTAAGAACGGCGATTTGGTCGTAGTAGCTTCCTGTTCCCTTCGTTTGCAGTTTAAATTCAGGCATTTTACTTGGAAAGGATTTTTTGGGTTCCGAAGGTCGAAATTTGAAATTACACTTTTTGACCATTGAAAACACAAAATTCCAAATCTTCCGGGGGACATCTCGTTACTGTAGGGAGAAATTCCCCGCCCCCCCATCCCGTTCCTTTTCGGAATTCAACACTGATATACATACATTATCTGAATTCTTTTGAAGAAATACTAAGCGATTAATTATCTGATGTGGCTGATGATTATAATTTTCATATTAATCATGTAAGGTGTAAAAATATAATATTTCCTCCTTTCTAAATACGATTACTTATGCTAAAAGAAATCTAACAGTTATTCTCACAAGTTTCAGTAATAATGGAGAAATCTAGATAAAATACCTGAGCTCGTGAAATAACATCAAGAATATTAAATACATTTAATTCAAATGCTAAATACTAAAATAAAAATAATCCCTTATTGTTGCTTCAGAACTGACTATTGAATTAACTCTTAAATGTCTGCAATGAAGGGAAGGAAAGCTTAGAGTGCTGCCTAATCGAGGCTTGCAGGGTGTGGCGGCTAGAATTTGTTTTGTTTTTCTGTTATAAAAAATTTTATTTCGCATATTCTGTAACAACGTCACAACATTTTCACAAAATTAAAGATAAAATATGGAGAATGGACGACTATAAGATATACAGGGTGTCCGAGAAAGATCCGTACAACTTCAAAAAATTATTGAAAAAGAAACAATGGGGTTACAGCGCAACTAATTAGTGCATTAGATAGAATAACTCAAAAAGTTTTTCCCTATAACAAGTTATTACCTTAGGAAATTTCTACATGAGACCCTTTCGTAGCACGAACAATATCAAGACGATATTCCAATTCCAACCACGACCGTTTCAGCATGTTTACATCAACAGTAGCTACAGCTGTTTGGATGTTTTGCTTTAATTCTTCGAGACTGTTAACTTGCGTTCGGTATACAGTATCTTTAACATAACCCCAAAAGGAAAAATCCAGTGGTGTTAGGTCAGGAGTTCCACACTACCCGTTGTCATAAATTTGTGATACCACTCACGAATGCTTGACTGAGATGGTGGCGATTCCCCATACGTCGTTTGATAATTCCGTTGTGTTTGCGTATCGGATTTTGTTTCGATAAACCACGCAACACATTGAGCTTTCTTCACGCGATCCGCCATTGAAATAACTAAAATGCTTTAATATTCCTTTGCATGACATGTAGCGCCATCTATGGTCAGAAACATACTGCAGAAAAAACTTTTTGAGTTATTCTATCTAATGTCCTAATTAGTTTCGCTGTTACCCTACTGTTTCTTTTTCAATAAATTTTTGAAATTGTACGGATCTTTCTCGGACACCCTGTATTTATATTTATTGCTGTCGAATATTCGCGCCTAACTTTTTATTGATAAAAAATTTACATTTTATAAGCAAGCATTTTTAAATTTCTAAATTTAATCGTAAAATAACTTGCTGCAATAAAAAGAATGCTTAGACGTTTTTAAAATTGAATTGATTTTTTCTCTTTTTATGCTACGCAAGCGCGAGGCCCTGTGCGGCCACACCTGTCGCACACCACAAAGGACGGCTCTGTTCGAAGGTACTGACAATGCACATCGCTATATTCATGAGGTCCTTGAAATCTACGTAAAATTGATCTAGGGTACTGTAGACCAGAATTTCTAATTTATAAACAATAACATGAATTCGTACTGAGCTCACACTGTTGATGCATGGCCGACTAGATCTACAGGCCCATCTATTTGAGATTAATGTATGAAGTCTCCCGCCAGAGGACTCTGAGACCTTGCCCAAGTTATTCTGACCAATCTTGTAAACCCTGAACCAAAACAATAGCAATGTGCACAATACAGAAAACAGCCCATTCAATGCTAATTTGGGCAGGGTTTGCACCACGTGGTCCAGTGGAATGGTTCAGGGTTTGAAGCTGAATTTGACTTCACTTTTTCGGCGGTTTTTAGCGAAATGGCTCCGCCGGTAGTACATAGTTGGCTATGATTGATGATTTTCTTTATGAAAAAATTATTCTACATATGAATTGGCCCTCGATGTCTCTGGACCTCAATCCTATTGAACATGTTTGGGATGATCTACGAAGAGCCATTTTACAGTGTAACCCCTTTTCCATGACTTATTGGGAAGTAAAAGCCGCGCTTTTGGAAGAATGGTCTTTGTTGCCACAGACACTTATTGACACCCTCATAAACAACATGAGAGCTCGTTACGAGGCTTTTACAAGTGAGCATGGTGGTCACACTCCATATTAGACTTTTCTCAAGATAAATGCTTTATCTCTGATTCATGATTTAACATTTTTTGATACAGCCTATTTCTTAACTCAAATCTTTTTCATAACCCCATTTTTGTCCAGCTTTTAAATTTTTTTCCATATTGTTATGATGCTATATTCTTTCTCCCATTGTAATGTACTTTTATGTCAGATTTAATTGCAAGACAGTGAATAAACAGATCATGAGTTTTTACAGATTTTAAGTTTGTAACCTTAATTTTGTTTATGAGTGAACTTCATAACAGGCTTTCTATGCGATTTGAATGGAAAATGCCGATCTACTGTCATCCACCGTTCATTGTTCGGTTTTTAATGTTTCGCTGCCTTTTTGTCTTGTAGAGAAGCTGTGGCAAACAGACCTGAGCCTCAGTGAGAAATGATGACGGACATTTTGATGCACTAAACGTGGATGAAGAAACATACATATCACTCATATGATAGATTTTGACTTTTCATGGATGTTAAGTACCATTGAGATTTTTATTCAGCTCCTTCTTTTAAAAAATCTATAAGTTAAATAATTACCATAGTAAAAGAGTAAAAATAAGGCATTTAATAAACAAATTTTATTGTAACGCTATCAGTCTTTCGGCACAATAAGTAAAATAAGCGATTTTCGATGAGAAGGGTGATTATATAAAAAGAGCAAGGTTAAAAAAACAGGATTTTTATTGATTTGTTTTCGAGCTTTATTGTTTTCTTTTTCTTTTTCGTTTTTTTAAGAGGATGAGGACTAGGGAAATCTGTTATTTTTAAAAGTATGTATTAAATTAAGAAAATCTTTTTATATTTTTATTAACTTAATGTACAAGTAATTTTTATTGAAACAACACAAATAAACCAGTGTAAAAGAAGTTTTTACTTCTGACATCATATAATATAATATAAAAACCACATATTTAAAGTTTAATAAATTATTTTTTATCTATATTCACCCACTAAGAACACATTTTTTTAAACAAATCTCTAATCTTTTATCAATTAAAGGATGCTTGATATTTTAAATATATCTATGGTTCACTGTATAAAGCAGTTTATTCTTTAAACATAAAACAGTGTTGTTATTAAAAATATTTTACAAATGAATTTCTATTATCTACATAATCGATTACAATTATTTAACTTGAATGTTTTGAAAGGAAGTTATAATGCTTACATAATGTTCAACAATGTTTATTTTTAGAAACAAACATGGATGGTACTATATGTATCAATAAATATATTTACGGTGAAAAAATCCCAAAAACCTAATTTAAATAAAGAAAAAAATCAAATTAAACCAAAAAAAAAAATATTTATTAATGTTTCTTGAAAAATATTTGCCCCCTTGCCCGTTTTTCTTACCAACCATAGTTAAAAGTGAATTAGTCAAATTTGTATCCGGTAGGGAATTTACATTATGAAATTTTATATCGTTATATCTTGATATAAAAGATCTTGTCGTTTTCCATCTATGCGAAAATGTATTTAGCTACGTATATAGATTTTGGCTTTCTTTTCATAATATTAACCAAGCTTAGAAAAGAGTTAAACACAATATTTTATTTTGGAAATTTCGGTCATTGTCATATTTGACAGTACACCCACAATCTATTTTAATAGGATAATGTAACTCTTTAAACACAAAAATTTAAAAAACTAATATAAAACCTAATAAATATTAAATATCATATATTGTAAAAAATAAAAAAATAAAAAAAAACTCGCTTTAATATGGATTTTATTTGGTTTTTGCAACTCTGAATAAGAAATTTAGTTAAGCGATTGTGTGGTTAATTTAATGTCAATACTTTAATTTAATTAATTGAGAATATATGTTATTTCTAAATTTCATTAATTATTTCATATTCACTTAATTTACTTCAGAAACTGTGACTGTGTTAATGGACCTTATGCACGTGACGTCAGACGCCAGAGCTGGCGGTGTGCTAATCTATTATTCTGGCCACTGCACCGCCATAATGTCAGTATGCGCAAGCGCAAACATCGCTAGCAGACGACTTCAGCCTTGAACCAGGTTGAATGAATACATTTTAACGGAAAATTTATAAATTTAGATAATTTTCTCGCTAGCAGAACAGCAATTTTGAATTTATATTGCAGTATACCAAGTATATGCTGCTACAAGAAAGAATTCTTTTCCGGTATTTTTAACAAACAAGCATTAATAACTCACACCCCATAGACTGCTATGCTAAACACCGCCAGTAGCCGAATTTTAGCCTCGACCTCAGGTTGCGTGCATAAGGTCCATTCGTTATCGCCTGCCCCCAGAAATAGGTCTCTGAATCCCCCCTTTGCCTGCAAGTATCAGTTCAAAGCATACACGTTACATTAGACATCTTCACCTTACACAAAAAATTTAATAATTACTGAAAGACAAACATCACGATTTCTTGAATTTTAAAACATTATTCTGCATGGAAAAGTTTTAAAAATGTCATTGGTATCACTGGTCATTAAAAAAAAAACTGAGAATTAAAGAAAAAATTTCAAAATATAATTTTATTCTTAAGAAAATACATAATCTTTCAGATAATAAACAATTCGCTTGTAACGATGCATCATAAACATCACTTTATAACACTGGTAATAATAGGACTAAACGGTTACTTCTAGAAATTCATTCTAAAAAAAGGCCCCAGTAGTAAAAAAGTAGGGGATCACAGCTCTAGATTGATTACCTATCTCTATATAAAAAATTATTTTGCAATTTTTGTAAAGATAGATATAGATATAGGTATATACGATATAATTGTAAGAAATCATGCAGAATTTTCAAACAAAAATTTCCTTTATTCGTGTGAACATCCGGATCTGTTTTTAAATTGACATCGTATGAAAAGTCTTGAGATACAAAAAAAACTTTTTTTTATTATGGAAAACAATGTTTCTGAAACTTCAATTCATTAAAAATTGTCCTGCACACATTTCAGAAGCAGATCGTATTTTATGGTTATGCAACTGTTTTTTTTTTTGTTGTTGTTGTTTTTAAAAGATGATTATTTTGTGAAAATCTTTGGATTACATATCTCGAATATAATTTTTCACTTAGTATGAATTTGTGAGTGTTTTTTAAGATGATGCTTCATAGAAAATCCCTTTGAACATACTTCACAAACAAAATGTTTTTCCTTTGTATGGGTTCGTAAATGCACTTTTAAATGACCACTTTCTGAAAATCTTTTGGAACATATTTTACAAGTGAAAGGTTTTTCCTTTGTATGGACACGCAAGTGCTTTATCAGATTACTTTTTTCTGAAAATCCTTTGGAACATATTTCACAAACAAAAAGTTTTTCCTTTCTATGATAACGCAAATGTACTGTCAAAGAACTGCTTACTGAAAATCCTTTGGAACATATTTCACAAACATAAGGTTTTTCTTTTGTATGTGTGCGCAAGTGTACTTTTAAATGACCATTTTGTGAAAATCTTTTGGAACATATTTCACAAACAAAAAAATTTCAGTCTGTGTGGATGCACAAGTGTTTCCTTAGATGAGTACTTGATGAAAAGTTTTTGGAACAAATTTTACAAACAAAAGATTTTTCTTCTTTATGGGTGTACAAGTGTACTTTCAGAGAGCTATTTTCTGAATAGCCTTTGGAACAAATTTCACAAGTAAAAGGTTTCTCTTTGGTATGGGTGCGCAAGTGCACTTTCAAATGGCTACTTTGTGAAAACCCTTTCGAACATATTTCACAAACAAAAGGCTTCTCATTTGTATGGATGCACAAATGTTGTTTCAGACTACTACTTTGCGAAAATCCTTTGCAGCAAACTCCGCAAACAAAAGACTTTTCCTTAGTATGAACATGGGAGTGTTTTTTCAGATTACCAATTTTTGAAAATGCTTTAGAACATATTTCACACACATAGTTTTTTTCTGCTGCTTCAGAGCAAGTATGAGCTGCTGACATTTCCTGCAAGAAAAACTTTCATAAAACATAGATTTTAAAATATCAACATAAAAAGGTAATTTGTTTAAATGTCTAAGAAAATGCTTTAAATACTTTGAAAAGAAAAATGTCAGTTCTGCAGTTTTACATCTAAAGCAATAAAAAGAAATTGATATATTTTTATCTGCACAGTTAAATAAATATTAATTATTAATTTTCAATGAATTCAATAATTTAGGAAGAAATAATATGAAAATAAGGTGTATTTTCAGAAACTACTTATTCACATATTAACATTTAAGAGCATAGATGGTTTGTAGTAGCAAACGAATATCATTAGTGTCGTATGAAGGTCAACGCATTTTTAAAAAATAATGAGAAGTCTCCCAGCTTTTCCTTTTATACTCATGATCGCTACACAGAACGGATTTTATACAAATTACTGCATTTTAGTCACTAAACAGCGCCAAAATTGCCCCTAGTCTAAGAATTCGAAATCCCATGATATACTATGCATGCTCATCAAATTTGGTTATGTTTCGTCCAATACTTTACTCGCTAAAGGGCCCTGAACACCTCACGTTAATTTATAACCACCCTGTATTCTGTGCTAGTGCTAGCATTTGAGTTACAATAATGAAAGATAGAGAAATATCTTTGAAATTTTTAAACATTTATTTGACAAGGAAGTGTTAAGAAGGACTAAATAACATATGATTATAGATATGCTTATTCTCTTTCAAATTTATAGCTACTTTTCCCAAAAACTATATACAATGCATCATGAATGCTCTTGATTGTTAAACGAACCCATTATTTACAGGCTTCAAATTCACTTTCTTTTAATACAATTTCGCTTTCAATATTTGTGTGGAGCAGAAATGGGGACTAAAAATTAAATATGCTGAAAGTATAAATTAATCGAAAATATTTTTTTTTGTGTGAAAAAGGTCTTAAATATCAAGCTTAACTAATAGAAGCCTTCCAGTACCAACTCTAATAGAAATTGTTTAAAAATGAGTAGAAAATGTTGCTTATTGGAAATAAATAGCAACCCATATGCAGACAATCACCACTGGTTGAGAAAATATCTTTCCATCATCCATAATTGAATATTTGGATTTGTTTGAAAATACTTAAAACGCTTTTGGAAATTTAGAAACATTTGTCTGTATTCAAAAGTAATCATTTTTATATAGAAAATATTTTAAAGACTTTAATTTTTCATTATTTTTTCTTCTAAATCTTTGTTTTAAAAATTCCAATAATAATCATTCTTTTGAGTTGGCTATCATGCCTTCGTCTTTATCAATAGCAGTGATTATTAACCCTTTTCGGAGGCAGTGGTCCCTCTTCAGGACCATATCATTTTTGTTCGAAACATACAAACAGGACTAAGTCTATTTTAATAAAACTTTGCTGGACAGTCAATGATCGATAATCCGCGCACACATAATCCACAATTTTCTATAATTCGCGTTACTTTACGAATGTAAACAGTGAAAAAAACAGTTAAGAAAATTCACAAATTCGTGCTTCAAAAATGAATTTTTAAACTAAATAATAAAAAAATTGAAAAAAATCACAATAAAGCATCAACTTTTTATTAATATAACACTTTTAAAAAGTTAATTAAATCCAATTGATTTTTTAAATCATCAGATTCCCGATCATCCATTATTGGAATTTAGTCTTATGGTTTTACAATGGTTTTTTGGTTGACGGGATAACCAAGTAGTACCCAAATAATAAATATACTAGCTTCTATTTTTAGAGTGTTAATACAGAAACAAAGGATTCACTTATTCCATAAAAATGTATCTTGATGAAATTTTATGATGAAAATATATTTTTCAAACACAGAAAAATCATAAGAATTGTTATTTTTCAGCATTACAATAACATACTGTACTTCACTACCAAAAGGCATGGATTGAACTGCTTCGGTAACACCTGCCAAGTTTGGGATTTGTCAGAACAGATTTAATTTTTATGAAACATTGTAAAAGTTACATAAAGAAATAAAACAAAATAACAGACATGATTTTATCTGTCAAATTTTACTTTTCATAAAGTAAAATATATATATATATATATATATATATATATATTTTTCCCAAGCAAAAAAAAAATTTATGAATCCTTGCAGACTATTAATTACAATTTAGGCTTAGATAATAGCAATTCACAAGTCAATGATAAATGGAGATTTTTGTGTGGGGAGGAGGTCTTTTTAAACATTTATTTATGCAATAGAATAGTTTAACTTTCAACACAATCTTCTAGATTTAAAAAATATCAGCATGCAACTGGTGCAGAAAAATCCACCTTAAATTCTTACAAGCCTTTTATAGGCACTTTTAAAAGTGCCTAATATTAGGATAATCAAGGGATCAATAATAATAGGATAATCAGGGATTTGTCAGGGAATTTTTTAAGACTTTTTGGCAAGACAACAATAATAATAATGCAACAGTAAAATAAGTTAACAGTTTTTTAATTATTATTATTATGCCAAGTTATATTAATACTATTTTATTAAAAGTCCCCACCCCCTGTCTCATTTATTTACCAATGGGCAGGAGGGAAACTATTTCTGCTTTCTTTTTAGTTATATTTTATTCATAAGTTAATTTTGTAATATATCCAAGTAAAAAAACCTAATATTTTAATCATATGGAATCTTAAAATCTCAATTTAAATAAATTGTAATAATAATTATATTAAATAATTTAATATTATTATAATATATTTAAACTATATGAAAAATACTAATTTATAATAAATTACTATAATTAGGGATGCACAACCTGTTGCCCGCGGGCCAAAAGTGGCCCTGGATGGGTAAAATTGTGGCCCGCGAGTTTCATCAATTTACAACTGGAAAAAAATGCAATTTTTGTGCATATATGGCAGAAAAAAGTCGTAAATTTTGTCAATTTACACCGGGAAAATATAAAATTTCGTCATTTAAGAATCACAAATTTCGTTTATCGGCACAAAAAATCGCGAATTTCGAAACAAAAAATCGCGAATTTCATTGATCGAATGCGGAGAAAAGCGAATTATATCGATGAGGTTCGGAAAAATCGTCAGTTTCGCTCATCAGATAGGGAAAAATCGTGAATTTTGCCCATGAGACTCGGAAAAAAGTAGCAAATTTCCCCGATGGGGCACTAAAAAATCGCGAGTTTTTTCGACCAGGCATAGAAAAATAGCAGATTTTGTCGGACGAACTCGAAAAATAACATATTTCGTTGATAGAGGAGCAAGAGAAAAATCGTAAATTTTGTTGATCCTCGAAAAAAAAATGCAAATTAAATTCATTGGATGGAAAAAATAGCATATTTTCTTGGTTTATCGCGTGAAAAAAACGCGAATTTCGTCGATAAGGCACAAAAAAATCGCAAATTTTGTCGATCAGCGATTTTAAAAAAATCGCAAATTTCGTTGATAAGACTCGGGAAAATCGCGAATTAAATGATGACGCGTGGAAATATTGAGAATTTCGTTGATCAGCTGCGGAAAAATCGCGTTTTTGTCTGTTTATCAAGCGAAAAAAATCGCGAATTTCATCTTGCCGCATAAAAAAAATTCAGATTTCGTTAATGTTAGTACAAAAATTGCGAATATTGAGTCTCGGTCGAAGAAAAATCTGTATTTCGTGAATTAACAGTGAAATAAGCTCGCATTTCGTGGATCGAAGACCGAACAATTGCAAGTTTTATTGATCGCATTCCGAAAAATAGCAAATTTCTTCGGTCAGAGATGGGAATATTGCAAATTTTGTTGGTCACACACGGAAAAACTGCTAATTATGTCGATCAGACTCGAATAAAATCGCGAATTTCATCGATCATGCGAAGTAATTTCGCGATTTTCGTCGATTGGCTTTGCAAAAACCATGAATTTCGCCAATAGGCTTTGTAAAAATCGAGAATAATATTGATCGGCTTCATAAAAATCGCGAATTTTGTCGATCGGCTTCGTAAAAATCGGGAATTTCGCCGACCTGGATCGGAAAATCAATCAGGTGTGGAAAAATCACGAATCAGGTGCGGAAAAATGCGAATTTTGTTGTTCAGTCGCGGTAAAATCGCGAATTTCGTCAATCAGGTGCAGATGAATCGCCGATTTCGTCGATCATGCGAAGGAAAATAGTGAATTTTGTATATCAGCTTTGTAAAAATCGCGAATTTAGTCTATCGGCTTTGTAAAAATCGCGAAATACGTCTATCGGCTTTGTAAAAATCGTGAATTTTGTCGATCGGATTTGTAAAAATCGCAAATTTCTTCGATCAAGCGCGGAAATATCATAAATTTCGTCGATCGTGCGATGGAAAATAGCGAGTTTTATCGATCGACTTTGAAAAAATCGCGAATTTTATTGATCGGCTACGTAAAAACGAGAATTTCGTCGATCGGCTTCAGAAAAACGCGAATTTCTTCGAACAGCCGCGAATTTCGTCGATGAGGCTCGGTAAAATTGCAAATCTCGTCGATCACGCGCAGAAAAATCGCGAATCTTGTCGATCATGCGCAGAAAAATCGCGAATCTCGTCGATCATGCGCAGAAAAATCGCGAATCTCGTCGATCATGCGCAGAAAAATCACGAATCTCGTCGATCATGCGCAGAAAAATCACGAATCTCGTCAATCATGCGAAGGAAAATCGTGATTTTTGTCGATCAGCTTCGTAAAAATCGCGAAATTCGCCGTTCATACGAAGGAAAATAGCGAATTTCATCGATCGACTTTGTAAAAATCGTGAATTTTATCGATCGCTTTGTAAAAATCGAGAATTTTGTCAATTGTAAAAATCGCGAATTTCGTCGATCGGCTTGGTAAAAATCGCGAATTTTATCGATCAGGCACGAAAAATTTAAGATATCGTAGATAAAAAAAATCTTGTTGATCTGCTTTTTCTCTCTACTTCATTTATAAAGTTCACATTTTTTTGGCACCAGCCATTTTGCTCTTTTTTTAGCACTTTTAATAAAACAAAACATAATCTCCTCAATTATGTCAAGGGACTATCTTTAAATCTAGAAAATAATCCTTGCTATATCGGTTATATATAAAAATGTAAAAACTGCTGATATAGTCTTGGCAAGTGAATTGGGTATTTTGACTAGGTAAGTGAACTTAAATGGGTAACCCCTCCTTCCCACACACCAGTGGCGTAGCTAGCGGGGGGTGGAGGGGGCGGTCCGCCCAGGGTGTCACCCTTTAAGGGGTGACACCCAATCTTTATTAGCAAGTACATATATACAGTCTAGTCTCTATATAACGAAATCCACCGTTCCAGTAAAAAATTCGTTATATAGAGAAATTTGATGTATAGAGAATGATGTTAAAAATTGTATTTAATGTGTAAAATTTGGACAAATATTATTTTTGATCTTTTGAATTAAAAATTAGAAATGTTTAAAAGCAAATATCCACCTAACATTTTATTTCTTAATTATTTAAGATGTTTCAAAAAAAAGAACAGACATTTATTTGAAAGCTTAATGAAAATCAAATAAGGAAGACTTGCATTAATTTCAAACGAAGAAATCTGTAATTTTTTGTTGTTTTGATTTTAAAATTGTTACACTCTCAAAAAAATGCTCAAATTTTAGCAAGGAATGAAAAATTGTAATTAACATTTTCCTCCATTTGAAGGCCTCTCTTGAGTGCCTCTCATTGATTCCTCTCTTACATGTGTATTAATCCAATTGACTCTGTTTTGAGAAAGATGTGGAAAGGTTTGTGGGAGGTGGGATGAATTCGTTGGATTTAAAGAACAAGGAGAGAAGTAATATATATATATATATAACTCAGCACTGACGATAAATCAAAAATAAGTGATGGAAAATTGATTCCATATGATTTCGAAGCTTTTTAAAAATTGAATAAATTAAGACAAATTTATGAAAAAATTCGTTATATGAAGATAGATATTCGCTATATAGAGACTGTTTTTAATGTAATCATGCGAAAAGGGGACCGTTGCTACTAAAAATTCGTTACATAGAGAAATTCGATGTATGGAGTTTCTCGACTATATATCATCTTATAAAATTTTGGGAAAGAATTCTGGAAAAAAATGAAATTTACAGCTTATCACACAAAAAAAGATTTTTTTTTTTTTTTTTTTTTTTTTTTTTTTTTTTTTTTTTTTTTTACATATAGGCACCACATTGATTTATGAGAAGTATGGGATGAATTATGAATTGCCCCTGTAATTTCTTATATGGGAGATCTGAAGATAAACTAAAAAAGGTTTTGTCATTTCCCATGTTATAGATGCCATGCATTCATTCCTCCCCCCCCTTTTTTTTTTCTTAGAGATTAATCTCGCATACAATATAATCCATAGTAAAAGATAATAATAATCTATACTTTAGTCTGTGTCAGCACCCTTGACTTCCAAAAATGCATAAACTTTAGGTTGTAAACTATATTGCATCTCAAAAGTATATTGACAGGTAACTTTTTGAAATAATTGTTCAAAAATGAACCAATAATCACGAAAAAAAAAAAAAAGCAATGATAAGAATTGTAGCATAAGTTTATTCCGATAAAGAATATAGTAAAAGTTTACAGAAATTTTTAAAAAAAAATCAAAATAGGCCTTCCTATAAATGTACGGACTTTTTTAGTTTTTTTATTTTTAAATTATAATTTTGTATCCATTTCTTTGAATTATCTATAAAATTACATCAGGCATGCAAAAAATGTTGAAATTTTATTTGTAATAACGTAGAATTGTGACTGAAAAATATGGCGGATTCGGGGTGTGTGTGTGTGGGGAGGGGGTGACACCATTTACATCCGCCCTGGGTGTCACCCATCCTAGCTACGCCACTGCCCCCCACATACACACACACTCTCCTCATATTTTTTAAATCAGATTGTAGACCACAGATCACCTCCTCGAATTCGAATTCTCTCCATGTTATTGGTGTGGCCCTCGACCACCCAGATATATTTGAAAGCGGCCCTTCTCTTCAAAAGGTTGTACACCCCTAACTATAATTATCTATTATTTAATATATATTAAATTAATTATACAAAAAATTTTTGTTCAGCATAATTCAATACAGACAAATTCAGTTTATAAGCAATGAATGCAGTGATCTACAATTAACATTTAAAAGAAACTCTTGATCAAAATTCAAATAAATTCCTGATGTTTAACTCAAAAGTTGAAAACCAAACTACATTTAAATAAATAGATAAATGAAAATTACAGCCAGAATGAATATTTTCATAATACTTTAAATGTTCATACATGAGGAAATATAAAATTTGCGACTTATAAAAGTTTATTGCTATCACATGATCAAATCACTAATTGGAAAACATTTAGAAAAGTACACGAAAAAACACATCTTATCCTTAACTTACTTTAGCAAAATGGATGGAAAAATATTTTTATGTTTTAAAAATGATACATTATTACAATCAGAAAGAGACGAGTTGAATATTATGTTTTAGGTCAATATTTTTATTGAGACACAGAAAAGTAAAAGGGACGCTATCGCGATGAAAGAATCACGAAGGCTGGACTAACATGAATATACTGGAAAACTCAAAAAGATTGATTCATAAGAATTATAAAAGGACATAAAAAAATTATAAATAAGAGAGTTAAAAAATAATAATAATAATAAAAAAACTTTATTCAAAGCTCAATTTAATGTTTAGCAAAGATGTTTTTTTAAATCAGCCTCTTTGGTGTAGGAGTGGAAGGACACTTTAATCGATCCCAACATTTATAATACATTATACATTTATAATTTTTACAATACACTAAGGAGCTTAATTAGCAATTTACTATAATTGCAACTCATCGGAAAAAATAAGGAATTGCGCATATAAGAAAATGTAGATTATAATTTATTTTTATTAGAAAACTATCAGAAGTTAGTGAGATTTGCGACCAATGAATGAATTATTGATTTGTTTCACGATTCATTCATTGCAATGGCGTCTTGCCCTATTCATAGATGTAGCAATAAATTTTACCCGATTTTACGATTATTTTACTGCATCTATGGGCCTATTATTTCTTTTACTATTTGTAATATTATGTGGCTTTTAAAACATCATTTTATTGATCTCACTCACTTTTATTAATCCTTTACAAGAAACGTACCGTCTGTGAAACGATTGTAAGTAAAAATTTCGTATTCAATGAAGACATTCAAAACATTTTTTAAGCATTATTCCAAAGCCTATAAACAAATTTATTGCAGTTTACTCGTCAGCAGATAACTGACAAATTATAATATCTATCTCAGTGTCAGAGCTGGATTACCCGTTTAGCAGATTAGACTGTAGGTTAGGGGTACAAAAGAGGGAGCCAAACACTGAGAGAATTTTTTGATGAGAATTTTTTTTCTTTTATAAAATTGAGTTGATATATCCTGCAGAAAAGGAATGATCGCAATACTTCTCACTTTTACAGTATACTCTGTCTAATCTGCCCTATTGTATGTACACATGTAAACAATGAAATTTTCACTTCAGATTTAAGGACAGAATTACAATTTTTTTTCATTATTATATCATTCCATATGTATTGTAATATGCAATATTCAATAATATAAGGCTAAACTCATGGTTTTTCATGAAGGAGTATAAATTTCTGAAACAATCAAGACATTTCTGATATCACTGGTGATCACAATCTTTTGACTAAGTATATTTATGTATTTTTAAAAGCTTTTTTAATTATTAATACTGGATAAACCTGAAATAAAACTTCTTTATTTTATGATTTTAATGTGATTTAATAAAATATCTTTGTGAGTCAATATTCATTGAGTAATTCAAGAGAAAGTATTTTTTTATTTAATTAGTTATTTGATCTTTACTTTTAATATTTTTTAAAGGTATCGTACTTTATTAGTTTCGCTTCTTACTGTATTTGACTTGTTTAAATATTTTACTATATTTTTGTAAGCATTCATTATAATACAACAGTCAAAGTTCTATAATCCGCACAAGTTGGGGCCAAATGAATATTGGGGCGGATTATGGAATATTGCAGATTATAGAGCATTATGGATTATGCGTCATTTTATTATTTCTAGATGGTGTTTTAATTCTATAATTAGTATAATATGATTAAATAAATATGAAATCTAAAAATTTATTTAATAGGCTATCTCAAAAAATGCCTTTTTACAGTTATTTTATTAAAAAATTTATGTGCATTTAAATAAAAATAATTACATAGGTTCTGTAATACAGTTTGTTTTTTACTGTTAATAAAATAAAAGAGTTATATTTTTAAAAAAAAATGTTTTATTATGATTTTTTTATTATTTGTTTAAAAAAATCATTTTTGGATCACTAATTTGTGATTTTTTAAAGCTATTTATTGCATTGTTTACATTCATAATGTAACGCGAATTATAGAAAATTGCGGATTATAGAACTTTGACTGTATTCAAGTTATTTTTTATAAAATATATTATAAAATCTTTTTCTTGAATTACTCAATGAATATTGACTCATAAAGATATTTTATTAAATCATATTAAAATCATAAAATAAAGAAGATTTATTTCAGGTTTATCCAGTATTAATAATTAAAAAAGCTTGAAAAATACATAAATAGACCAGAAATCTGCAAATTTCTAAAATTTGCTGAACATTATGTTAAAAATTATTACATTATATTCAAAAAGGTACTTAGAATATTGTTTGTAAACAAATATCAGGAGGATGTTTTATTTGTCAAAACTTGGTTTCATTTTATTTTAATATCTGAAAGAAAATTGAGATTTTTTTTTTATTCACCTTGTGAAATCCAAATTTTGATGCATAATTTTGAAATACTGCTATCAAATCTTGTTGACTGCTTCTTCATAGTCTGATTTGGGGGAAAAAGTTACTTTCCACCAAAATTTGGACTATTATTGACTGCAGTATATTTTTATCTCAAAAATGATCAACATAATTTGATTCTTTCTCATCTTTTGACCAACACAGAAAAAAGAATTAAACAGCAATCACATTCACATTGCTGTTGCTTTATCTATACTAATAAAATAACAAATCGTTCTGTATATGTGTGTGCGCAGGTGTAATGTCTATCAAAATCCATGGCATGTACGAAGTTCAATTTTTTTTTTTTTTTAATATAAGCCAAGGTTTTTCCTAATATACTTGAGCCTCAGAATTTTAAAATTCTTAAATTTTTTTGAGTTATTGATTAAGAACCAGGCACAGATGTCATATATGCATCATATTACACATTAAAAAAAAAATAGCGATTTTATGCCTCACATGGTAACCCGTCTACAGTTATTTATTTATTAATAATCTGTTTAATTACTTTTATTTTCATTTTTCAAATGATATAAATTGTTTTATTCGATAATTATTAACTAAACTTTTTTTTATTTATCATTATTTCCTTTTTAAATTAATAGAAAATAATTAAAAATATACATGTAACTGATATTTAAAAATGAAGTTATTGCCAAATTGGCATCAGAAAAAAATTCACACTAATGTGGTGTGTATTTGGCATCTGTGCTAAGAACCATAACTCAATCTCATTAAAAATCCATCTCGGTCTTTAGAAGATCCGGGTATCTGTGACACATGTCCTAAAGGATTTGCATTAGTGGAAAATGCAGATCCAAAAAAAATATTGTGGGAGTATTTTGTCATTATTTATTAATTAACATTGTCCAAACCACTTAGTAAAGTTCAAAATAGAAAACATGTTCTAAAAGATTGTACTTTTATGTCTCAAATGCCACAATCAGCTAAAAATATATCGCAACTAAACCCTTGAAAAAAAAATTATCAAAAAGGGTTGTTTTTCAGAAAAGTGTTTTTCTCCCTTATTGCAACATCTTTCCAAGATTCAATTTTAAAGGTACTAACAAACCCAAAATTTACTTATAAAGCTGAAACCTTCTTCCAATCGGTGGTGTTACTGGGTTTTATAAATATGAATTTTAACCCTTTACAAAACTCAGTTAAAAGCAATTCAATTTCTGCCAGACTGAGTGGATTTGCTTTTTGGCATGAATTCTATCTTTGACTGTAAAATGTTATTCCTCTATAATATGCATATTTCTTTATGAAATTTTAAAAAGGAATTTTTTTTTAGTTATATATACGATTCATTAAAATTTCCAAGAATCGGGACAATAATATTCTTATTTTCTTATACTAACGAAACCAACGCCAAAGAAAAAGAAAAGAAGGAACCATTTATGCTCTGATTTGTACCCTTAATTTACTAAATCATTTGTGGGATATGTAGCCTG
This sequence comes from Maratus speculifer, assembly GCA_964019185.1. Taxonomy (NCBI): domain Eukaryota; kingdom Metazoa; phylum Arthropoda; class Arachnida; order Araneae; family Salticidae; genus Maratus; species Maratus speculifer. The sequence continues at coordinate 36,327,606 of OZ025303.1, forward strand.
GTCAGAAATTGCTTTTCTGTATGAGTCTTTGAAAATACTGTGGTCAGAAAATCGACAGGACTAAGTTAAATTTGCATTGATACATATTTGCGATTTTAAGAATTTCATTTTTCTTTTCAGTATTCTAAAGGAAAAAAAGTTCTGCATTTTTAAATGAATATTGCGATAGGTAAATAAATACAATACGGTAAATATTTTTAACTTTAAAACAATTGAATTATTAAAAGAAAAAATACACATAACTGATTCAAATTCTAAAAAAAATCTACATTTAAAAAATTTTATTGTTGAATGTTTTTTTTTCTTTTACAATTTTAAGGGTCTTTAATTATTTTTAATTTTAAATCAAATGAATTAATTGAGGAAAGAATTACACATAAATGTATTGAATAATAATAATAAAACTGCATTTTGCATTGTCCAATTGATTAAATTTTTTTGTTTATTTTAAAGTTTTTTTTTTTTTTTTTCATTTATACCAATAAAATCTTTCACTTATAAAAAATACTCGCTAGATGGCGCCAGAAGATCTTTCTATGGAGCAGTTCACATCACGTGATTTTTACCGGAGAACAATGAAGAAAGCTGTAGAACACACAAACACAAAAGGAATTGATAAAGCCAGCTATGGGTGTCCTACAGCAGCAGCAAAAACCTGTTCGTGATGTCGCCTTGCACAGCTCTATGGATATAAAATGATAGAAACTTGGTCGTTTAACAAGTTTGTCCGTTTTAGTATTAATTCCAGTGCAGGGCTTCCACCAAAAATAAGATACAGTAAAACCTCCTTAGACAGAAATGCAACCACCAGTTATAAATTCCTTTTTTATGAAGGCACTTTAAATTGAACGAAGAATAATGTAATTTTTGGGGGAAACTGAAACTTTTTAGTTTTTTGCATGTTTTTGTTTTTAACAAGCTTTAATATATTTGAAAATAAATTTGTTGAATAGCATCTTTTTAAAAAATCCATAGTTGGCTTACTTGCAAATTTACAATTTCTTTTTTCAGCATTACTTTTTATGTTGTATTTATAATTATTTTTTCATCTAAAAATTTTAAATAAAAATTTAAAACATGAAAAACATAGTAAAATTTTAATTGAAATCATCAATTAATTTTGAATAAAAGAGTTTATTGTGTGACATAAATAAAAAATTAAAACCTTAACCTGACACTTTACACAACTTTCCAACTGAACATGAGTGGGGCCCTGGTAATTTGCATCATTTCTACCCTCCTTCCCCTCTCTGTGGTTCTAGATTACAAATTTAAGGTTTATTTAAGAATATTACTATGGTCCCAGAATTGCCAGGTAAGTTGGTAAAATATTGTGTTTAACTATAAAGCTTTAAAAAGGAAATGATTTGCACATTATTCTATAGGAATCTGTTTATATTAAGAAAAGATTATTTATTTTATCTTTGCACTTAATTATGACTGTAAACTGGCAGTGATGCTATTTCTAATAAAATACTCACCATGAATTTTTTATCACTATCAGGGAAATATGAGTGTACACTGATATAAAATTTTTGGATCCTCCTTGAATATATTTAGTAAATTTGGTAACTGTGAGTCTACAGTCAAAGTTCTACAATCCGTACAAGCTGGGGCTAAAGGTTGTGCAGATTATGGAATATTGTGGATTATAGAATGTTATGGATTATATGTCATTTTAATATTCCTTGACAACATTTTAATTCTATAGTCAGTTTAATATGAAACCTAGTAATTAATTTAATAGGGTATCTCAAAAAAATACCTTTTAAATGTTATTTTATGTATATAAAAAACTTATATAAATGTGCATTTAAATGAAAATAATTACATATATTCTGTAATACAGTTTGTTTTTTTACTGTTAATAAAATAAAAGAATTATATTTTTAAAAAAAGTATGTGTTTTACTATGATTTTTTCAACTTTTTTTACTATTTGTTTTCAAAAATCATTTCTTAATCACAAATTTGTAAATTTTCTTAATTGTTTATTTCATTGATTACATTTGTAACTTAATGCGTATTATAGAAAAATGCCGATAATGGGTGCGCATATTATAGATCCTTGACCGTATAAATATTGAGACTCTTCAGGCTGCAAAAAAGTTGACTCGAATGGAACAAAATGAAGTTAACTGTGGCAGGTCTGTGAACAGTTTTGACATTTCTACAAAACTGATTCCTAGTTTTAAAATAAAAATTTAATACACAATTTTGCTCTAAAAATACAGAAAGAATTTATTGAAAAAAATTAAGAATTTGCATCTGAATTTAATTACGTGAAATTTTTATTCACATTGCTTTCAAGTCATGAAAACAACAGAGTGAAAATATTTCTATTGGTTACTTATTCACTTAATTGGTTTTATGCCTTGTTAGCAATATGAATAAAAAATCTATTAGTAATTAAATTCGAGTTTACTATTTTTTGGGCTTATTTAATTGTTTCAGTAGCATATGAATAATATACCCACATTCAACAAAAGAAATTAACATTAAAAGTGAAAACATAAAGCAGTATGCTAATGTGTATTACAGAAGACGTAAAAGCACTGAGAAAATAAACTCACAATTTTCCAGACAAAATCAAACTTTCTGTTTTTATATTTTTTATCATTTAACTTTACAACTTTAGTTAAACTTATTAAAAATAATTGAACTTTTAAAATCTGGGGCAATGGAAACTCATCTTTCAATTCCATGAATATGTTCATTTTTTAAATTTAATGTTATAGCATACTTATCTTCTATGAATATAAGGTAATAACATATGCTCAATGATTTGAGGTTATCACTGGTTAGGAGCTGTGCATACATAATGTTATCATTTTAACAGGGAGGAGAGGAGGATTGCCTTTTGATATTAATTGCATCATTTTTGACCCAATCAAAATTGTCTTTTTTTATTTTTTAACATGGTATTTTATTCAAAATAGTACATATTAGCTTTTTTTAGAAGTTATTATTAAATCACTAAATTATTATAAAATTTAATTCTAAAATATGGTATACCCCAATGTTTGATATTCCTATTCATCTTCATATGCATATATACATAAAATCGCTGTTCGAGAAACCACATGTGAAGTACATTTGAAATGAAGCTTGTGTTCACTAATAAATAAAAGAAAGAATGCTGTCCATTTGTTTTGTTGATAAGATTTTCTATCTGTCCAGTGTTGAATTCATTATGTAACAAAAAGCTATTATAAAATACTTTTAAATAGTGACTATTTATTTTAAATTTTATTTGAATAATGCAATATTTTATTAACTTCTATTCATTTGAATCAATAAAATATGCAAAAAATAAATGTAACCAATTTTGTATATTACTACAAACAAAAGAACAAAATTCAAAAAATAAAACATTTTTACACTTTGATAATGATATCATTACGGGGGGGGGGGGTATTCCAGCAAAGTAGTATAACATGATATCAAAAGAGGGAGGGTTCAAAATAACCAAAAAGTTGATAATGTTGTATTTTCACAGCCCTTTAAACTGAATTGAGTAAATTGATTTTTAACACACTGCTTCATAGAAAAATGAACTGATTTGTGGTGTTTATATGATTTCTATTTAAATGTTTAAGGATAATTTTATTTTTTATATAAACAGAAACACTTCAATTATATAACAAATATTAGAATAATATTTTGAAAGGAATAATCTGTGAAAATGTCATTATTTTATTGCAGACCTTCAAGTATGAGGGAATTTCAAGAGAAGGTATTTGAAATCAAATAGTCTCTTGTAGTGCTTGAAAATCACTATAATAAATTAGTTATTCTGAATCTGTTTCTGCGGTTTTGTTGTGAATGCTACAATCTTGCTCCTAAACAGGCATTTTCAAACTGATTGTAGATGCATATTGTAAATGCAACACCATTATTTTAAATATTGCTGTTCTCATCATTTTTATTTAACATACAGAAAGGTTTATTAAATGCTTTATTATTAAATAAAATGTGCTATTTGTGTGATTTTTCTCTCCCATCTGATGTTCTTCATAATACACCATACAGACACTATTCTTGGAAGTTCTTTTATAACTCTGTTCAAACATATAATCGTCCAGTTTGCTTGTATAGGCACCGAATAAGTATTTAAAGCTATGTTTCAAAGATTTATTATTGATTGATTTGTTTCTGAATGTATTTCCTACTGCCATTTAATGTTCTATTGTCACTTTGAAGCACTGTAGATTAAAATATTACATGCTATTATAATTTAATTTATTGATAATCTTCCCCCATTTCATCATTCAGTTTTCAAGGACAAATCTAAGAATGAATTCCTAAGTAAGCAGTGTTTTGAAATTGCAAAAGAAAATGTATTTTGTTTTAACTATTATACATTTTATAAGTTAAACCTGGCGTTAACATAGGTTAAAGTGTTTATTAAACATGGCCAAAGGGTTAATAAATTATTTAATTATTACCTTACAATATAATTTGAATTAATAATGCAAAAAGTTAATATGATAATCCTTTATTTCAGATTGTAAGAAAAAAAATAACAAGGTGAATTAAAGCCGATAACATTAAAATAATAATAAAAAAAAAGTTGAATGTAGATTCTGCCATTGCAGAATTCAGTTTCGCCTCCGATTAAATAAGAAAAAAAAAATCGATAGAGGTTTTTTAGAAGGGCGACCCCGTTTAAAATGCAATGAACTAAAATCATTTTTCTTGTGTTTATCAATATCAAACAGAACGGCGTGAAATACATAATTGATTAGCAATTTCTCTCTGAGACATTGGAATTGCGGAGTTATAAAGAGATACAATTTTACCTGCTACTTTTTCTTTGACTAGATTCATCAAAAACGGATTTTAACGCTTTTTTATAGACTCTGAGAAAAAGGAAATGCATTTTAACAATAAAATTGTATGAATGTATCTTTTTAACGGCCAGATTACGAAACTAGTCGTTGGGGGCCACCGTAATACTTACCCATCATGGATATGCATTATATAATATGTAAAAATAAAATATGGGAAAACTATTTATAAAATGCATTGCAATTCCAAAACAAATTTAAACGTATATTTAAATATTCTTAATATACATAGTAATGTTCCATTAATGAATTGCTGATGAACCCATTCCGACAAATTATGTAAAATACCAAACTACACAAGTAGAACCGGATTGCGTAAAAGAAACATCCTTTTATAACTCCAAAAACAATAATCATATTAACTAACAGTTTACTGCATCAGATTAAGCGTCTCATTTCCAATTAAATCATATCTTTGAATTGAAAATTGAAGAAAATACAGGGTCATGAAAAATCGAAGAATGTGGAAAAAAGGATTACAAATATCTCGGCAACTATTAATCCGAACGACTTCATTCTTGATGCAAAATTTGTGCTATTTTATTGCCTTTTACGTTCTTTCCTTAAAATAAAAAAAATCGAAATTTTTTATATACATTTCATCAAAACGAATTTTTCGAGAGTCCGAAAAAAATAGTTCCGGATAATCGAGGTTACCGTTATTAAATAGGCTTCGCCTTATTCTTACTTACTAAGTACATACAAAATTTTAAGTCTCTATTTCCATTTGTTCGTGAGATAGAGCGTTTACTGACAGACAGACGGATGGCAATTTTTTTTTTCTTAAAATATGTTTTTCGGAATCTCCAGTATCTTAAACGTGTAAATCCGTCAAATGACGATTTCAAAACGATTGCAAGGCTTACCATATACTACATATGATAGGTAAGTAAAAATGTGCCATATTTTTTTGACACGACACTTTTTAGCTTGTCTGAAAGAAATAGCATCGGATGCTTTAAAAAGAAAAAAAGAACTAATTCATTTTTACTGTGACATTTTCACTAACTAAAGTAATCTGAAAGCAAAATCTCAATCTCAGTGTCCATAATGAAAAGAAATATTGAAATGTAATATCGTTATGTGTAAAAATGCGACGTTTTAAATAGTGACGTCATTTTTTCTTCAAATGCTTTTTAAAAGTTAATGTTATTAGTAATGTGAAAAAGGCACCCGTAATAATATTGTAATTCCCATTTATCCATTTATCTGGTTGCTGAATGACATCGTTTTCCTCATCTTAAATTTTTGTTATTTTGCTTTAGACATTAATTTTTATCATAAATTATTTTCTGTTATTTTATTTACATTATTAATATTGTTTCCCAGTAAATATTTTTTTACCTCAATTAATGCATAATTATATGCAATCATTTTGGAAAATAAATTTTTATTATCGAGAGAAAAGCTAAACTAAGTTGCCACCATTTTGTAGAAATATCCTAAAAAGCATTTAAAATTAAAAATAAAATATAAAAATGGAAATAAATTAAAAAATATTTAAAATGGGCACAACTACAAATAAATAGCTTTCATTAAAAAAAAATTATTATCAAAATCGGTTGAGTAGAAAATTCAGGGCTGATGACACGACATTTTTTATCGTGTCTGAAAGAAATAGCATCGGAGGCTAATAATTTTAAATGCATTCCTACTAAATATATATCTACATCGATATTTCCTTTGCCACAAAAAGGATTTATTTTTGTCTCATTTCTTGTGAAATGTAGAAATGTTTCCATTGATGGATAAAATCATAGAATTTTATTCTTAAATATCCTTTGTTTTTTATTTATAAATATTATTAGAAAAGATTTATTTATAAATATTTGCGTTACATTTTACTTATTATAATTTCTTTATCATTTTATTTTATAATGGTAGATATTTACTTTACTTATTATAATTTATTTATTGATTAATCATGGTACAGTTAGGACATGCATCTGAAGCACCTTCAGTTCTTCTAGTATCAGATAATTAAGTTTCTTTGTAGTTCTTAATATTAGGATGGAAATTTTATATAAATTCAGTTTTCTTCATTGATTTTAATTTTTCATGGAAAATTTATTTTTTCTTATAATGCTTTATTATGAATCATAAAAAGTGATTGATTAACTTATTTCTATGTATTGCAGAGGCACAAAGTCATAAAGTTAAATATGCATCACATCACACAAAATTATCTCTAAAGATTAAAATATGCAACAAGATATTTCTTTAGATTTTGGAAAAGCAACTTCCACAAGCTCACAGCAAAGAAAATCAAATGTCTGTGAGTTATGCCAGAAAACTTTCTCTCGGAAGAGTAATTTAAATACTCATCGCTTGATTCATACTGGGAACAAACCTTTTATTTGTGAGTTATGTAACAAAGGATTCTCGCATAAAAGTTATTTAAGCAAGCATTTGATAATTCATACTAGTCAGAAAACATTTGTGTGTGGGATATGCAACAAAACATTCTCCAATAGGAGCCATTTAAGCGCACATCTGTTAATTCATACTGGTGTAAAATCTTTTCTGTGTGATATATGCAATAAGAAATTTTCTACAAAGGGCAATTTAAGCAGGCATCTATTAAGTCATACTGGTGAAAAACCTTTTCTCTGTGAGATTTGCAACAAGAGATTCTCTGGTAAAAACAATTTAAACAGGCATTTGTTACTTCATACTGGTGAGAAGCCTTATGTATGTGAGATATGCAACAAGAAATTCTCTGACAAGAGCTGTTTCAACAGGCATCTGTTGATTCTTGCTGGTGAGAAGAATCATGCTGGTGAGAAGCCGTTTGTTTGTGAGTTATGTAACAAAAGATTTTCGCATAAAAGTTATTTAAGCAAGCATATATTAATTCATACTGGTGAGAAAGCATTTGTGTGTCAGATATGCAACAAAAAATTCTGTCGTGTGACACTTTTAAGTAGACATCTGTTAATTCATACTAATGAAAAACCTTTTCTTTGTGAAATATGCAACAAAACATTCTCCCAAATGGACTATTTAAAGAAGCATCTGTTAAATCATACTGGTGAGCAACCATTTCTGTGTGAGATATGCAACAAGAAATTCTCTCGTAAAAGCAATTTAGGTAGGCATTTGTTAATACATACTGGTGAGAAGCCATATGTTTGTGAGATATGCAACAAGAAATACTCTGACAAGAGCCATTTAAGCAGACATCTGTCGAACCACAGTGGCAAAAATATCTGTTGTGTGTGACATGTAACAAGAAATTCTCTGATAAGAGCCATTTAAACAGACATCTGTCGATTCACACTGACAAAAAAATCTTGTGTGTGACATGTAACAAGAAATTATCTGACAAGAGCTATTTAAGCAGACATCTGTCGATCCACAGTGGGAAAAAAATCCGAATTACTTACGAGGGTTGCAGAAACTAATTTAGTAATCAACAAAGTAACTACCTTTTCTTATGCCTATACTTGTATCACATACGAAAATGGTCCACAAGAAAGTCCAAGCATTTTTAATATTGCTGGAATTGGTATGGATAGCCAGAATAGATCATTTTAAAAATCTTTATTCAATACTTTACGTAACATTCAGCAACTCAAGGAAAGATGATGATACTGTTCTTTTTCGATTCTAAATGAAAAGGAAAAAAAGAGAAATTACGACCGGACAAATTTAAAAGAAAAAGTAGACAAATTAAAGACACTGAAAAAAGGTTAGTGGGTGGGTGGGGCTCTAAAACTAGCGATTTCTTCTTTTTCGTATATCAGTTAGTGGTTATTATATTCTTCGATTCACAGTTTATGAGCTAGAAAAGAAGTTATATTGACGATATTATCTGCAACCATTTCAAACGTGAATAGCATATAGTTAAGCCATAGTTTTAAAGTAAAAGTTTTCAGGCCAAAATTGGGAACGTGTTGACAAAAAAAACTGCATTACATCTGCAAAAAGAACTGGATATTTTAAAAAGTTGCATAAATTTCAAAGAGGTAAAGTGTAAAAAAATCTTTGTCAACATTCTCTTTTGAATCCATTTTGTAATGAGCAAAGACAAGATATCCTAAGCCATGTTTATCGAATCTTGAGTGTTGGTAAGAATTGAAATGGAGAAAATACAGCAATTTATAGATTAAATTAGAGATTTATTTTCCTTAACTATCTTTAAAAAATTATATGTATCCACATTGTACTTTTCCAGAATCAGGTGAGATTTAAATCATTGAAGAGTCAAATTTAACATTAAAAATTTATATTTTAATAAGAAAATACTAGATAATTTACCATAAAAAGTCATTTAAAATGTTTGTAAATAATAAAATGTCACTGTTTATTTATTAGTTTATTATTTTGTTACACATTTTCAATGTTCTCTCTTTACCCCATATATTAAATAAAGTGCACGTAAAAACATGCCTGAAAAAATATGTCATAAAAAGGTTTTATTCCCCAAAAATATTTCTGAAATGGATACGGTTGTACTCTAGATTATTGTAATGTAAAATGAAATCCAAATTTTTGGAAACGTTACAGAAATTCTTATAATTATATCCTCTCAAATTTAGAAAAGCCTGTTTTTATGACCATTTTTCCTCCATCTGACTCTGAATCGAGTTTCTTGCGGGAAGCTATTGAGCTAGGCTTTTTCTCAAACTATCGATCTCTCCTTCTGACTAAGGATTCTTCTGTTCTATCCTTGTTTGTACACATCAAATTCTTAATTTTTTATCTTGGTTTAAACAACGCACACTACATTATCTTTGTTCAAAACCAACAGATGGCAGCACTTAAAACACCCCCAACAAGCAAAGCCTGTGAAGCTCTCCTACACGCAACCAGCAATCAAAGCTAGTGAATCTCTCACATAAACCAGAAGGCAAAGCCTGTGAATCTCACAGTATGCAATCAAAGTCTGTGACAGCTCCACTCTGGCAAAAACCACCGCAATAAGAATACACATCGCTTGTCCCACAGACTTCTCATTATTAAGTAGACGCCACATTCAATTGTTATTTCAGCTAGAATTTGAATCCAACATCTGTCGGCTTCATCGCCAAAAAAGTGCCGTTGTTTGGCAATGATCCATTTATTGGCAACATTTATATTTTATTCTTGCAGTAAAATAAATAAACGTAGAAACGGAGAAAGATTCCGATGAAATTTTGGCGGGAGAAAAACCGGTTTGGCGCACTAAATCTGCCCTCCGTCACGTGACGGAAGGAAAACATCCTGGAGTCAAGAAAAGGTTGCCAATGTGGAGTCTCTTTATGATAAGTCTATGTCTTGTCCCTTGTGAAATGATGTTCTTCTAACTGGACGTCCAGTATTATGGTGATGCCATCTACACAGTCAGAATAGGAGTTTCTCCTAAGAAGCAATTGATCTAGGCTTTTGTTTGGCACTATAGATTTCACTCTCTGACTGTGGATTCTCCAGCTCAGTTCTTGTCGGCACATCTCATCTTCAAATTCTAATCATTTAAAAAACTTCACATATAAGGTTTTTTAACTATTTGGAAAATGGTTGTTGTTTTCAGTCAAGAATAGGCCTTGCGGTGTCCGCATTTTATTTCCCCCCTTTTTAACACAATTGATATTTTAGTTTTTCTTCTCTTATTGCAACTCTCTATCAGAAGTCAGATTCAAAGATCCCACCCACTCGGTCCCAACTCTGGCAGTGAGGTAGGCAGGAATTCTTCTTCGAGAGGGGTCCAAAATTTTCGATAGCAAATGTAAATGTATAGCATTCTTTTCGTAGGTCCCATCTTAAAGATCTGCAAATGCTTTCCCCCAAATAATAACTGCAAATAAAAAGTTATTTATCCACATTGTTTTGTGCTCTTTTGTATATGAATTTATACTCACATCATTTTCTACAGTAGAAATTCATTCAGTTAAAAATGCCTAATGCAATTACAATGTATTTTGATGAATTCTTAGCCATAGACTTTAATGTATTTGAATTTTTTGGGGCAGTTCCTTATAGAATATATAAATCTTAGACATCATTATCGATAGAATTCACATCACATTTCATACTAAAATTTTATTAATCTTGGAAACCTATTACACAAACTTAAAATCATAATTTCTGTAACAATCATTTGTAGATAATAATATATCTGAATTATTTTGTATAGCCCTGTAAAATAAAAATTAAGGTTGCATACATGTTATAGAAAACATGCTATCTTGCACTGAATAAAAGTAAATTAATTTCTTTATGCTACAGATAATAACACAGCATAGTTAATCCTCACTTCCAACATTTGCTCCTACACAATGTAATGATATGGGATCTTGCGTATGTTTCTGTGAGTGAAAAATAAATGTCATACACACGATTTTCTGTATAAAACATGTTTTAGTACATACCAACAAGAGATATCAATTTGTTTACTTTTAAAGTACTGTAACATTGCCAAAATGTGCTAAAAAGAATTAACTTTCAATGTCCATAATATTATCAGAATTCTTTTGAGTGCTCCCTATAAACAAATGAATCTTCGAATTTAAGGGTGTATTTCGATTCAAACTGCTTATTTTCCGATTTATTTTTGACTTCATTTTTACTCTCATATGCATCAAACTGGCAAATTGTCTTATTTAGAAAGTACAAAAAGTGCCGTAATTGTCAACTCTTTGATAAATGCAGAAAATATTGCAAAAGAAGCAATCAAAAACGGCATTTTGAACAGATTTCCCCCTAGCGGGAGATCTGTGAACGAAAAAAAGGGTCATACTGAGAAGATAATTGTTTATACATCAAATTCTAATGAATTGAACGTAAAAAGACTTTATAACGGCACCTCGTACGTCCCTTCAAGAATTCCCTCAGCAAGTTTCATGTTTCTACTTTTAAAAATGTGTCTGAAATTGTATCGGAAAATTTCGAGCTGTTGAAGGTGGAAAAGCGTTTTTTCGAATACACCCTTAAATCAAAACCTTTACAACTAATTCGGTCTTCCCTACAAAATTTTTCGGTTGATAGCAATTCAATCAGATACCTTTTGCAGCAAAAATCTAAAGACATGGAGATGTGCATAAAAGATATTGAACATCTTCGCTGTTGTTTTGTATGTTTTTATGTCAAAAGAAAAAAAACTGTCCTGTTATTATTTTCTTTCAGAAAGGAGACAGTATTGGAACGTGAAAAAGTTCGTCTCCTATTTCTTCATAGATTTATGTTTTTAAAAAGTCCTAAATTACGATTTGACTACTTTTTAAAAATGTCTGTCGGTCTGTATATGACACAAATTTTGAAGATGATCTACATAAAGAACTAATTCATAAAATTTCTTCAAACTGCAGTATTAGTTATACTTTGGTATAAATAGGTGCTGATTAAAGTTAGACTTAAATTGTCCAAAAGTTGGCATTGCTGTGTTGCATTTTTTACGATTTTTAATATCGCTATTATTTTAGAAACTACTAAATAAAGTTTCACTAATTAGGTGCGTTCGTAATTATATAATACGTAGCACCTATAGTGGTCGTTCAGTCCGTCCGTCTGTCCGTCCGTCCGTCTGTCTGTCCGTTCGTCTGTTTGTCCGCATATAACAACGCAAAAACTACCCAATCGAATCGTTTGAAATTCAAAATACATAATTATTACATAATTTTGTCGAGTCATTTCAAATTTTAAGAAACTCGGATGCATAGATCAATTACAGGGGCAATCAAAAGTATTCCATTACATTACGGTCAATGGGGAAAAAAGTTTCAAATGCATTTTAATCGTTTGAAATTTAAAACACGCAATTATTACATAATTCTGTCGAGTTATTTCAAATTTTTTGATAATCGTGTGCATAGATCAATTACAGGGGCAATCAAAAGTATTCAATTACATTATGGTCAATGGGGAAAAAGTTTCAAATATATTCTATACGTTTGAAATTTAAAATACATAATTATTACATAATTTTGTCGAGTTATTTCAAGTTTTATGAAAATCGGATGCATAGATCAATTACAGGGATAATCAAAAGTATTCCGTTACATCACGGTCAATGGGTAAAAATGTTTCAAATGCATTTTAATCGTGTTACACTCATGCGAACTTAATAAAATTTATATGTAACTATAAAGTACATATTATAATATACATCTTACATAATTTGTGGTGCAAAGAACATTTGTTATTTATTTACAAGGCGACACAAAAGTATTCCATTACGTAATGGTATAGGGAGAACATTGTTTTATGAGCGTTTAAATTGTAATTCACTATTTACAGTTTTATGAGATTGATATATGAAAGTAATATTTTTAAAACTTCGTTATCGTACGAACGCACCTAATTTGCTACGCTTCACGTGCAATTTCCAACTTGTTTTTAACTATGTTAGATAATGATATTAACAAATGCTGATTAAGTTCTAGTATAAATTACACAACAAATAAGAATCTGCGCTATGGAACATTTTCATTATTTCTGAAACATCTCTAACTCAAGAACTAATGCATGGTATTTCATAAAATTTGATATTCTGTTAGACTTTGACATAAATAGATCCTATTGGATAACAATGATATATTACTTGTCACAGTGCAATAAAAATAAATGAAAAACAGTGTTTACAGCAACAAAACACTTTATTTCATAGTGTTACAAATTAGTTTTGGTATCAATCATCAGTGTAAAATATGATTGCTTAGAAAAAATATATTGCTGAATTATATGTTAGAGAAGCGTATTCAGCGATAATTTACTAGCCAATAAAATTGCAGGAAATTTTAGGAAACAGCAAATGTAAGGAAAGCGGATTTAAAGTTTATTAGACAATAGAAAATTTAAGGAAGCAGACCATGTATGCAGATTCAAAGATCAAGTTTATTAGTCAAAAGAATTGAAGAAAATTTCGAGAACACCCAATAAGATATTATAAATGTAATCCGAAAACATGCAAGGATACTGATTGGGTTTGGGTGTATACTATTCAATTCCTGTGAGCTGTTTTTCAGAATTTAATCGCAGCAATAGCTCAAGAAAGAATTAATTGTCAATTAATTTTTATTGCTTTTGATCAGATCAATATAGAAAAAGGTTTTGTGATAACTGTGTAACACTGTACTAATTTATTATCAATTTAAAATTATTTTAAAATATCCTAGCTATTATTTGTTCATTCAATTTTTTTAACGTTTGCATCCCATTTGTGCTACATTGATGTATTTATTTTTTTAATTATTAAAAACTGATTTAATTTGCATTCTATATTTAAAAAAAATTTTTAAATATATTTTTCAGCATAAATTTTAATCTTATTTTGTAAAAGAAAATCTATTGTTTTTTTTTTTTTTAATCTTTAAAATTTGATGATTGTACATTTTATTCTCAATAAATAGCTAATTGTATTAAATTTGTTATATTCCTTTGTTATGCTACTTTTGTTATTTTACTGTTTCAATGACACTTTTTTGCATTATTATATAATTAGAATGTGTTGTGATGTAAAATCATTGATATATAAATTCAAGAGTCACATGAAGCAATTTGGTTACAAGTTTAGCTATAAGAGTAAAAAACTGCGGAGTATTTCCAAGATGTTACACTATTTCAAATAGAATGAAATCGGTATGTATTACTGAGGTTCACTAAAAGATGCTGACTCTGGAACAGGACATGCATAGCATATATAGTTCATTTAACTGGGCACATAAGAAGCTATAATTGCTAGAATTGTGTTTTGGCTATGAGTAAATTTTGGTTATGAGCATGTGCTTTTAAGTTAAAATAATTTTTTTTGCTTACTAGAGGGTGAATATAAATTCTGTAGATTCTGATTGAAATGGACGGCAGTTTTGGAGTTTCCTATTTAAAGTTTCTAGAAATAAATTTCTCTTAAAAGTTTTCCTATTACAATTTCACTTTTTTTAAATTAAAATTTTTAAATATTCATATACAAAAATTTATTTTTGATTTGTTAACTATGCATGCTTTGACAGAGATCAATTTCTAACTTGCAATGCACATTTCTTTCATATGTTCATGTTACATACATATTTTCCCTTACATAAAAAATCATGTATTATAACTTATAAAATCTGAAATAAAAACCGATCTCGAGAAGCTTCAAATGTATAAAATCTGAAATATCATTTCATTCTACTAATTAATTTTCTAATTATTATTATTAAAGGTGTTCCCATTTGGTAAAATTTACTAAACAGTCGAAATTGGATGTCAAAATTGAGCATTTGTATTGACAATGTGCAACTGTGCAATTTCTTCGGGAGTGAAAGTGTCTGATTATGAATAAAATTGACTTGCTAAACATGAAACCATCTCTGTTTTTTTTTAAAGGTAGAATATTTTTTTTTCTAATGCTAATTGTTATTTTCTATTTAGACCAATTAAGAATCAAGAAAAAGAAAATAATGAATTGCCTTCATTCTTCATTTTGAAAAGTTCTGGCAGAAATTTATTTTCAGGTATTTAATATTTTTGAATAGTTAAATTTTGTATGAGACATTATGCATGGTCTATAATTCTCTGCATATTCCTAACACATCGAAATACTTTTTATCCCTCTTTGTATTCCAGACACTTTCAATTCGATTTTCTCACTAAAAATTTATTTTAGCTTCATTACTACCTTTTTTTTTAATACTTTTTGACAAAGATGAAAAGTATTCATGATTCCATTTTGTATGTCAATGTTTCAAATTTCTTAACCTCTTCGTGACGATTGCTCTTTCTTTAACTTTTTAATTTTTTACCACCGGTATTTCAAAATAGAATATTTTCTGAAATTTAATCGCGAAAATGCATTGATTAAATAAGGTAAAGTTTACATTAAAAAATAACTGGTTAGTATACTGAGGGGTTATGAGCATCTTAAGTGGAATGCACACTGAAGAGATAAAACATTGTGACAATCTACCTAATAAAGCTCTGGTCTACCTTCAGCCAGCGAAACAACTGCAACCTGCCTTGGTATGAATGCCACAAGTATTTGGTGGGCAGTCGGAGGCAGATTGCACCAAGTGGTCATGCAAATCCCGGATATTCTAAATTGATTGTTTAATCCATGATTCTCAAAATTTGCACTCTCAGATTACGATCCGTGGAGATAGATGGCCAGGACTTTAACTGGAATACAATATTACGTTCCTAGAGTCACTCTAGCACAATTCGAGCCATCCCTCATAGCGCACATGATCACAGTGCTAAACAGAATTTTATTAGTGAGGACGGGGTACACCAATCGTATCTATAAAATCCAGTTTTATAGATCAAACGACCCTTTTGAACTGTCATGTGTTTATGATGTCTAACGAATAAAGTTACAAAATTAGAAAAAAATGGCAGATATCAAATAGAACATAACCAAAACTGCATTGTTGACATGAAAAAGAAAGGAACCAATTAAGATTGATTTTGAAAACAGAGCTTTGTAATAGTTTTTCTCACTTGATTGCAGTACCTCTTTAAATATTAGGTTGTTATTTCAAGAAAATTTTTCCAGTCTGCATCGTACACAACAGAAGAATCTGCTTCAGCTTTTTCACCCCAAAATATTGAAAGTATCGCAAGATAAAATTTTAGACATTCAAGTATATCATATATTTGTAATTAAGGTTGCTTAAAACTGAAATATTTCAGTACATCAGCTTGAAATCTTGTTTTTGTGTTTGTGCCAGATATGGAACATAGAGTATAACGCTCATAAAACATTCTAATGAAAAACGTCGCGCAAAGGACTAACTTAAAGTTAAATCAATGCAATATTATTTGTATCCGATAAAGATTATCAGTTTTTGGAGGTTCTCTTGATAGCTGGAATGATTCAACATACATTCCAGCTAAAAACAACTGAAACTGCTATTTCTTCATATGAATCAGACGTTGACTGCAACCAATGTGATCCAAGAAATTGATTCAACTGCCATAGGAGATAAAGTTTCGGAATTAATATTAAAGTAATTTTAAATTTCATTAAAAGTACTATATAAAAGTTAAAATCAACTAGTGAAATTCAACAATATTGAAGTCAGACGTTTTTCGGCTCGCGGGAGATTGATATGTGTCGGAAGTGTCTATAATGGGGGGGGGGGGAGGGCGATTGGATTTCTAAACTAAACAAATTTTCAAGTTACCAGTGTAGTTACATGTAAATGTTCTTGATGAGTGCCCCCTCCTCCCTAACACTCTGAAATCAACATTGAATACATATAATGAGATGCATCAATTTAGAGAAAGATTGTTTATTCTTTCAGATGCTGCAGATATCCCTGCAGGACTCAGTGTTGATAGAAAAAAGTAACAAAAGAAAGACAAATATCTGAAGCGCAAATAAAATATAGAGGAAGCAATTCCTTAACTGTTGAAATTATGGCTCTGGAGACTCCCTATCAGTTTTTGCCCCTTTTTTTTTAACCCTGAACTTTTGAATCTTAATTCATAAGAGAGACAGCATAGAAAATGATTTTTCTCAACCTTTACAAGTTTCCATTGGGGATGTTTATTGGAGTGATGTTTTAGGTCACCAAACAATTAAAGAAACAATGACTGTCTAATTTGAAAAAAATCCGACAATTTTCACATTTTAATGACAATAATAAAGGAATTCCTAAAGGCATGAAGGACCATCATAGATTTTTTTAAATTAAGACCTCTAATAGTGTATCAGGGCTGTGGAATATATTATATATCACCTGATTTGAATCAAAATTCGCAGCAGAAGCTTTTAATTAAATTACATATTTCTAACATTAGAAAAAAAGTTTCAAAATTGATTTCGTGGTTTTAATTTTTTTATTTTTTTTTTTTGGAATAATCTGGTGTGAATTCAACATTGCAGGAAAATAATTGTTTACCCCCATAGGGTTAAATACCTGCAATAAAATTTTAATACATGTTATACTATTTTTATGTTATATTTATAATATACCAGTATTGTGAGCTTCATGCCACATTTGATGCAAAAATGAAACTATCTCATTGTGTGCTTTAGAACACATATGGCACATACCACAAAAAACCACATTAAAAAAATTTATATGAAGTCAGAATTTTTTTATTATTTTTTCTGCATTTGTGACTACCTAAAGTAATCAAAATAATTTTTTCATGCAAAAAAGAAAAATCGTGCAGTGAAGGGTTAATTAATATATTAAAAATTAAGCAGGAAGTGATGCAAATTTACATCACTATGCAATGAAGGGTTAACCCTTTATTGTAGAAATTTTCTAGATATATATATATATTTAAATCTATATATTGGGCTAATAATCGGAAAAATTGTACAAAAAAAAAATATATAAAGAATTTTCAAATTTACAGCTAAAATTCGATATTATGGTATGTCTCACATGAACACATTTAGGATTTTAAAATATCGTATTGCTCTATTTTTCAACTGAATGAGCTTAAATTAATTAATTTTATCTGTTGAACACTCTTCAACAATTTTTATATTAATATTTTGAAGTATTTAGTAAAAATAATTAAAGTAAATCTTACCGTAATAACTTGATAGATTTTTTTCCCCTGACGCACACATTCTAACTTTTTGTCTAATGCAGCCATCTGATATGGGCAAAATAAGTTTTATACAACCTTTGGATTGTTCTTGCTCAGTTACATTGATCATGTTAGTGAAATATATGGCACATAATGAAAATTATAATTTTTGGTACTACTTGGTTATCCCGTTATTTCGGCAAGTTATACATATCGCCAAACTGTTCGCCAAATTATATAAACTACCATAATTTTTATTTTAGATAACGGAAGAACAAATAAATTTTTAAAGCGTAATCGAAAGTATAAATAAAAAGTTGAATTACAAATCACTTGATGACGTAACAAACACGTGTATCAAAGTTAAAATCATGTGAATGTGACATTTACAATCATCCATTATTGGCATGTAATGCATTTGACGATAGTTTTTTTTTTTTTTTTTTTTTTTTGTTAAGTAAATAAGTTAGTATTTAAAATAAGACTTTGAATTCCTTAGCATACAGAAAACAAAGGATTAGAAAAACCTCGAAGACATACTATAACCAAACAAGGCTATTTTGATAAAAATAATCATGGTCATAATAAAAAGCCATAATGAGAAAATTGCGTACTACTTGGTTATCCCGTCTATCAAAAAACTATCGCCAAATTATAAGATTAAGTGTCAATAATGGATGATAGTGAATGTCACATTCAATGACATTTTATAAGATACCCGTGTTTAAAACGTCATTAAGTGATTTTTATTTCGGCTTTTTATTTGCGCTTTTAATAATATTCAACTAATAATATATTTTTTCGTTATTTAAAATAAAAATTTATGTCAACATGCATAATTTGGCTATAAGTTAGGCGATTTAAATAATTTGTCGAAATTGGTCGACGGGATAACCAAGTAGTACCGAAAATTGCTTTGGATTTAAATGTCAGCAAAGTTTCTGCCACCCAAATATTAAAAATGTTATTATTATTGTAACCACACCAAAATTATATCTAGATATTTCGATATATATATTTTTAAAAATAATACATTAGACATTCAGTCATGCCAGGGGGGGGGGGGTAATAATGTTTGTGTTCTTATAATAGAAACATTTCCAAAAATATGGAAATAGAAGTACTCAACATTTTTTAATAAAGTATAATAATACTGCAAAATAAAACAAAAACAATTTTATTGAAACCGTTACAAAAATTATTACAACAAATCAATAAAAAACAAAATTGACAAAATAAAATGTTTTCATAAATATATGACACATAAAAGCAAGTACTTAAAGAATGAATATTTGTCACTCAGCAAAGCAAATAAATAACAACAACAACAAATATATATATATATAGTAGCTGAAACTGAGGCAAAAAATGTAACCCTGAAATCCTCTACATAAAGCCCAAACGCAACCGCGCGCTTTCGCAAAAAAGTAGAAAAATTTTAGTACTATAGTTTTTAGTTTATTATGAAATGAAATGCTTCTTTAGAATGCCTTATTATAAGCTGATCATTCTCATTTAGTGAAAAAGTGCACAATTGATGTTAAATAATTTGGTGCCTGTTCTATGTGATTGTTTTGTTTGGGCCAAATGAATGCATTTAAATTTGAGCGATAACATGCATCATATTGCGAACTGTTTTTATGGCATACTTTACCTCATGTTAGATGTCTGCACGGGCCCGGGGCTGGCCGGTACCCGGCCCGGCCCGCGGGCCGGGCCGGCGAAATCGTTTCGAATTTTCTAACGGGCCGGGCCGGCAAAAAAAATTGAACGGGCCAGACGGGCCGGGCTGATAAAAAAAATTTTCGGGCCTGCCGGCCCGTTCTGAAGATTTCAGCAGAAACGATAAAATGTGAGCTATTTTCAACGAAAATGGTATACGAGAATAAGTATAAATGTGGCCATACTAGTTTGACAGCATCAATATAAAAATGCACAGTGTATGGGCATTGGAGAATTACATTATGTGTAACCCGTTTTAATATTTTTTTAGCTGACTCATGCCGGCCCGAAATCACGCTTGCATTATTTTCCTACATACAGACTTGCAGGACCGGTACTAGACTTAATTATTGGCAGAAAACATGATTTGTTAAAATTATTAACAGCGATAAAGAACTTATGTTAGCTTAGTCTTCGGATATATACTTCTTGATGAATTTTAAATTAATTTCTCAATAATGCGAAAGTTTGACACATTCTCTGATTAATTTTAAATTGTAAAAGTATAAAAGTGATAAGCCTAACTATTGAAGGGATTTGGAATCGAATAGCGTTTTTCATTTTTGGTAAATAAAATACTTGTATAACCTTGTTAAGATATAATAGTTTCTCAAATGATTGCAGGTTTTTCTCCCTTCCCTTGCTATTGCTTTTGGAAATTCTATTCAAAACGCTAATTATGACAGTATTTTATTTGTTTGCAGTATTCTTAAATTGCTTGCATCAAAAAATGGATAACGCCATTCGATTATATAGTTTCTGAATAAAGATATCTGCTAATTTTATGCGTTCCTGAGAAAAAAAAATGAATTTAGAAATGTATCAGAAAGGAGTTTCTTTGAATTTAAGAATGAATTTCGATTTGAAATCTATAATAAAATGATATAGAAATATATTTATAAATCTTCTTTTATTAAACAGCTTCAAAATTAACGATATTTTTAGCTTTCTTCTTTTATTCTAAGCCATATTAATTTTTTAATGAATCTTTATTCGAATGTTGAAAGCCTAAGAATCTAAGTAATCATTAATATTGTTAATGTGTATTTGCTGTAAAATATACTGTAAAATCATTCCATAGATATGTATGGAGTATTATTTAAAGGAATCTTAGTTATATGATAAAAATCTGATTTTTTTAGAAATCGTAGAAATTGTAACGGGCCAAAACCGGCCGGGCCTGTTTTCGCTGATTTTTGTACGGGCCGGGCCAAAAATATAAAAATTTAAACGGGCCGGGCCCGGGCTTGGAAATTCCGGCCCGTGCAGACCTCTACCTCATGTATCTCTTTCCTCCATAGAAAATAGCAGATTACAGTATTTTTTTCCCATTTTTTCACGCAACTTAAAAAAAAAAACTGTATTTAAAATACCACTATGTCAAGAATATCGTCTGCAATAAAACCTGTTTTATTTTGGTTTTATTTTATTTTCATACATCAATTAAATAATTTTTAGTTACTTGCAAACATACTATACAAAAGATATATATATTTTTTTTAACAAAAGTGTATTTTTAAGAATAATTGTGTGATTTATTTGCTCAGTTATAGCTTAATTCACGAAAAATCTGAAAGAACATAATTTGATTAATCTGTGTGAAAAAGCATTTTTTTTTTTTTTTTTTTTTTTTTTTTTTTTGAAAAAATATATATAATTATTTCTGATAACACATGGAGCTATTATAAAAAATATGAAGGCATATGAATCAGTATATAATCGATATGTCTTGCTGAGCTTCTTAAATCGCGAAATCGCGTTTTTTTTCTGGTTTCTGATTTCAGGAGCATGCTTTTTCTGTATATGCTTGTTCTGTATATTATTCTGTTTATCGTTCTGTCTGCTTATTCTGTATATTATTCTGTTTATCGTAAAAGTCGAATGCTTTAGCAGATGCAAAGACGTCAATATATATATATATATATATATACATATACAGTAGACTCCCTTTCATTCGCGAACGCCAATAATCCGCGCATTTTTCAGATGTAAACAAAAAAATTAAAGATAGCGCTGGAGTCAGCAGCTAACGCAATTAAAAAAAAATTCTATAACAATATTTATTTTTAAATCATTTTCAACTTTTTCCTTTTTTTAATGACTTTCAATTTGAATTCTGAAGTGCTAAATAATATGTTCTTTAGACGTACGATGACAATATTTAATCGAAATAATCATAAGCGTACCGTAGTTGCAGCGTTATATAACTTTCAATGGTCGTTTGGTAGTGTTTGTAATTCGTGTGGCAGGATAATTTTTGCTATATAAAGTTATTATTTTGTTGTTCTATTACTATTTTCATATCCCTGCTAGTTACGAAACGAATTTGGGATTTACATCTGGTTTATTAATTACGATGATCCATATTTAATCGAAATATTCAATTTCGTATTGTAGTCGCAGCGATATATAACTTTCAATGACCATTTGCTTGGTAGTGTTTGTAATTCGAGGAATAGGATAATTTTTGCCATATAAAATGGACATTTTAAAAATTAATCAAGCTTCTTTTGTTTATTAACTATGGGGTCATTCAATGCCAAATCAACCAGTGACTCAACCTGACCCTTTCAGATTTCATTGAAATTTCATTGAGGAATCATTCTGCCTGATGATATAAATGAGAATATATGTTCATAATTTTTTTAGCATAAAATTTCATATAGTTAATTATTTAAATTTTTAAAAATCATCATTTTTTGGCTTGCTTACATGTTTTTAATTTTGAATTTCTCAAATTTTATCAAATGTAGAAAATTTTATGACCATAGATTTCAAAAAGGAGTTTATAAGGTTTAATTTGATATGCAAGTTGACTATGTATAGTTAAAACAACTAAAATTTAAAAAAAAATTAATTTTGAAAATTTTTAGATAGTCATTTTTAAAAATTTTGAAAAAAATGTATGTTTGTTGTAATCTTATAAGTTTAAATTTTGAAATTTTTAGAGTGGGATCTCAATGGGAACAGAAGTTATTAAATAAAAGCAAAAATTACCATTAAAATAGCAATTTAATTCTGTCTATTTTGTTATTTATTTATGATTTGTATGGTAATTTTCAGCTTTTAGTTCATAATTCCTGATCCCATTGAGATCCCACTCTAAAAATTTCAGAATTTAAAGCTCATATATAATAATAAACATACAATATTTTCAAAAATTTAAAAAATGACTATCTAAAAAAATTTTAAATTTTAAATTTAAAAAATATTTTTTTTATTTTAACTATACATAGTCATCTTGCATATCAAATTAAACCTTATAAACTCCTCTTTGAAATGAGTGGTCATAAAACTTTCTATGTTTGATAGAACTTGAGAAATTTAAAATTGAAAATATTTATGCAAGTCAAAAAATGATGATTTTTCGAAATTTAATAATTAACTGTATAAAAAATTAAAGCAATAAGCAAAAAATAAAAATATGCTCTAATTTATATCATCATAGAAAATGATCCCTGGCAGTTTCATTGAAATCGGAAATGGTCAGGTTGAATATTGAATTTTTTTGTTTTATTTGACATGGAATGACCCAATGGCAAATATTTTTCTTTATAAAAAAGATTGATTTTTCCTCATCGTTATTTATATTTAGTATTGTATCTTAATTATTTACTTTATTTTACTATTTTTCTAAAATTTTATTTTACTTAAATTTTTTTGCAATAATTATTTGCTTTTTAACTATTTATTCATTTAAATATTTTACTTAATTATTTTATTGTTTCAATTTATTATATGCATTCATTAAGATGCTTAACTACCAATCAAATTAATGTTTCAAAAATGTAAGCAAATCAATGACGAGAAATCTGCAAAATTCTAAAATTCGCTTAATTCCTGGTCCCAAGCTTTGCGGATTTGAGGGAGTCTACTGTATATATAAACATGTGCTCAAAATTTAAAAATAAAATATGTTTTTTAAAAGTGCATCATTTTGCCACCAGTGAATTTGAAATTCTTCACAGGTAGAAATACTTCATTTTATAAAATAACATAACAGAAATCATTCACTGATAAAACGCAATGTTTTAAAATTCAGCCCGTCTTTATAGAAAAACAGTAACATGCAGTGTGCGTCATCAGACTGGAAGTCTTTGTCCAGAATACAGCAATTTATACTACAAAACTTTGCGATTGTCAGCGGCTTGTATTATCTTCGCCGAGTTAGACAATCAAATATGACCTTGGCAAAAATTCTAGGTTTAAAATAGTGTCCAGTACCACAAAATTTTCTCAACTATAATAAAATTTCATTTCTATTCTTTAAAACAGGCCTAGCCAACCTTTCAGAAACCAGGGGCGCATCTTGGCTCTTGGCAATAAATGAAGGGCACTAATATTCACGTGACCAAAAATATGTGGCAATATTATCGCATAGTGTTAATATACACGGATGTCTTCACATAATGCAAATGAATCATACTGTACAGCGGTAAGCAAGAGACCCCTACAGTTATGGAGTTAAGCGCATTAAATTTCAAATTATGCATTTTCTATGAGAAGACTATATCAAAAAAAATTTGTAGGGTAAGAAGCCAGAAACTTTAATCGCGTCTATAATAACAACAATAATAAATAAATATTTATGAAAATCAGAGATATAGCAGATATATATAGGTTTTTTTTAGGATGTAAAAAAAAGGTTTGCTTTATTTTGAAGGCATGGATTAGTTTTATGAAAAGTACAAAAGCAGACAAACATGAGAGTGACCAAACCATGTGGGAGGTTTCAGAGGGATAATCTGGAAGCACTTTGATAGATGGAAATCCTTCTGCGCTGTTTATTATTTTTTCTAAGCTAAGTTATAGAAAAAAATAAAGAAAGAAAATAAGAAAAAAACCACTCAAAATTTCAAAAATCAAGCCTTTATATCCTTCAAATTAAACAGCTTCATATTTTTAAAATATCGCTGATAAAATATTAATGACTTTAAAGAAAGCAATCTTTATAATGGAGTTTTACTTCTAAAATGATTAAAAACACGAGATCTTCAAGAGGGCGCTATGGCGCCCGCGGGCGCCACGTTGGACAGGCCTGCTTTAAAAAATTTATTCTATTGTAATATTATTAAAATAACATAATTTGTTTAATGTATATTTTTCAGCTAACCCTTTCCGGCACGAGCAAAATCGTTAGTAAAATGAGAAATTTTAGACTGACACCGGAATTAGCAAACGAATTTTTTAGATGTTTTGAAATCCCTAATTTTAGCTTTTATCTTAAAGCAAAATTTTACTAAAATATTATTAGTGTCGTTTGCAAGTTCGGAATTAAAAGTAGATATCTCAGACCGGGCACAGTGTGCCGGAAAGGGTTAAACTTGTTAGAGCATAACGATTTTTTAGTTCTTTTTTGTTACCTGTCATTTTACCAGAAGAAAAATGCAAAACTAAATTACTTAATTTTTAACTTCTTTATGGAATAATTATGTCTTTTATGTAACTTATTTTTTTCGTTATTTTTACCACGATTTCGATTTCCCAAATATGTTTTCAAAAAAGAAATATGTATATTTTTCACACAGAAAATTAATCCGAAAGGGAAAAAGAAAGATATGCACCAATATCTAAGGTTTAAAGTGCAATTGAAAATTTTGTTTGGCATGATACATAAAAATCAAGGTACGCATGTTACATGGAATATACGGTAGCTTCTTTAAAGTTGAAGTAACGCCAGACTATGTTTTTGTAATTAAATTTATAAGACGAATTTTAAATTTATATAGAGTTAACTTGGGAACGAAATTTCTTTGAAAAAATGCATGTGCTATCATCTCTATACTTTTGCATTTAACTATGCACGTAAGATTTTTCAAATGCACAACACATATATCTATATTATAACGAACAAATGTACGTCATTTTACAAAAGGCGACATTTCACGATGAAATGACTTTTTGTAACTTTCATTACTGGAATTTTATTTATCCTCTAATCATCGCACTTTTTCAATTTTTATTTGAATATGTGCGTATTTCGTCCTATAGTAAAACAGATCTATATTCAAATGCAATTTGATTAAAAACTTTATCTCATTTGACTCACTTATTAGGACTTTATATTTTTCAAGCATTCCGTTTTAATTTCTATTACGTATTTCCATTAAGAAATACTAATACATAATTTATACAAAAGTACATAAGTATTGTATGATTTTCCACAGTAAAATTGAAGCTGAGTGAATAAATAAGCAATTGAACGGTGAAAAACACAGGTAAAATTATTAAAAAACACAAATTTATCATGTAATCAAACAATTTAAATTTTTCTGCTGACAAATAAGGAAAAATACTTCGAAATGTAATTTGTTTAAAAACTGTATTTGAGTTTGCTGAATGACTGTACTTTAAAAAAATCAAGTGTGAACCCTTTTTTAATTTACCGCTACCTCATGAAACTCGATTTCGAAAACAAATCTATTTACCCTTAAAACAATGTAAAGAGTTCACGATTTGTTTCCGGCTAGTATATTATAGCAAAATTCAAACTTTCTCGATAAATAATTATGTAAAATAATATAAATGAATACAAGTTTAACGGACACTGTGATTGAAATACGCGCTTGAAGCACTGAAATGATCAGAAAGAAAAACGCAGCCGTAAGTAACAAAATCTTCGGCTGATAACTTCTGACGTGCGTCTAATATGGAAATATGACTATTTACAAATACAAAGCTTTATTTGATGCCATAATTAATATTTTTTTCGTTTAATCCTGTAAACGACGTAGTCATGTTTTTTCCGTTGTGTAATATTTTAACTCAAAGGCTGATTTTAGACAAGATTGAAATTAATGTTAATTTTTTAAATTGTATAAAATAAAAAATAGATAGTTATGAAATAAAAATCTTCAAATCAATATTTTTATTATATGTAGATTTCACAGTTATTTTATAAATAAAACATGAATGAAAAAATCTGCAGGACGTTTAAAGGATTAAAAACTTTTTTTAGTGTTAGTTGGCAATCTTAAAAAACATATAACATGCAGAAAATTTATTAGAGGCTTCAATATTAAATGTATGGTTTTTATCTTTACTATCACCCGGGTTTGGTCTACTAGTAAAGATAAAGCCTAATAAATATAAAATATCGTTTGCCAGAAATGATTTTGAAGAACCTTACATGCCAATTTACAAATTCAAATTGAAAAAATTTTGGTTGGTCGTCATAACATTTTAGACACTACAATATATGGAATAAAATACTGTGTTATTACTAGAATTTGCCAATGTTACTAAATTTAAGAAGTATAAACATTTTTCAATCACAATTAAAAAATTATGATAGCAAAAACAAACAAATCAATCTTTTGTGATTTATTTTTTATATCTTGCATAAATTGGCTCAATAGTATAGATTGAACAAAGTGTCCTTAAAACAGTCTTTTAAGAGAAATTCTTGTTATATAATTCACACCAAACATTTCTTCCCAGTATGTATTAAAAGATGTCTGTTTAAATTACACTTCAGAGAAAATTTCTTGTTGCATGTGGCACAAACAAAAGGTTTCTCACCAGTGTGTATTAACAAATGCCTGCTTAAATGAGACTTCTGAGAAAATTTCTTGTTGCATGTCTCACAAACAAAAGGTTTCTCTCCAGTATGTATTAACAGATGTCCGCTTAAATTAATCTTATGAGAGAATTCCTTGTTGCATATTTCACACACAAAAGATTTTTCACCAGTATGAATTAGCAGGTGTTTACTTAAACTACTCTTTTGAGAGAATTTCTTGTTGCATATCTCACAGACAAAAGGTTTCTCACCAGTATGAATTAACTGATGCTTGCTTAAACCACTCGTTTGAGAGAATTTCTTGTTGCATATCTCACAGGCAAAAGGTTTCTCACCAGTATGAATTAACTGATGCTTGCTTAAACCACTCGTTTGAGAGAATTTCTTGTTGCATATCTCACAGGCAAAAGGTTTCTCACCAGTATGAACTAACAGATGCTTCCTTAAACTACTCTTTTGAGAGAATTTCTTGTTGCATATATCACAGGGAAAAGGTTTCTCACCAGAATGAATTAACAGATGTTTGCTTAAACTACCTTTTTCAGAAAATTTCTTGTTGCATATTTCCCACACAAAACTCTTCTCACCAGAATGATTTAATAGGTGTGTGTTTAAATGACCCTTTTGGGTGAATTTCTTGTTGCATATCTCACAGACAAAAGGTTTCTCACCAGTATGAATTAAGAGATGTCTGCTTAAAACCTGTTTTCTCGAAAATTCTTTGCTACATACCTCACAAATAAACAGTTTTCCTTGCTGTGAGTCGGAACAATCTTTTCCTAAAGCTTCTTGTAAAGAAATATTTTGCTGCATATTTCGCACTTTAAAGACAGTTTTGTGTAATGTTATGTGCATCTACATTCATGGTTTTTTACATCTGCAATAAATATAAGTAACACAATCTGTCACCTTTTAAGATTTATGAAAAATAAATTTATAAAAAAAACATATTATGAAATGTTAAATTAATGCAGAAAACTGAAAAGAAATAGACTTTAAATACCTGATTCTCACAGAACTAATGGTATATCAGATTTATTTTCTAATTGCATATAGATTTAAAGTATAAACAAATTTCGAATAAATAAAATAATTTTCACCATAAAATAAAAAACTTATCATATAGAAAATATTATTAATAAAAATTAGAAATAAACATTACAAATGAGAAATAAATTAAATATTTATGCATAAACCATTTATATATATAAAAGTATTTTTTAGAACATACATAAATCAGAATAAATGTCTATAGAAACATTGATATATTGCGAAAGTAATTTGGATGAAAAAAACTTATTTTTACAGCAAGGGGAAGTATAATATTTACAAATATTTAGTCGATAAATTTTTCCAGATGTAAGAATTTTTCAAACTAACATAAATGACTATTGAGAAAAACATTTTGCATTATTAAATCAATTTACATTTTATTGCAATAATTTAAACACTGATTAGTATTTTAACCATGTTTAAAGCCGTATATAATAGATTATAGTTAAAACAAAATACATTTTCTTTAAAAATTTTAAAAAATGCATTTACAGATTTGTCTGCGCAAATTGGATTATAAATTGTGTGAAGAGTATCTGTAAAAAGATTATAACAAGAACATCTTATTACACAGTCTGTAGAGAGTGCAGAAATAAATACAGAACTTCAAACGGGAAGGGAAAAAATATTCAGAAACAAATCAATCAAGAAAACGTTCAGTATATTTAATAAAAATGATCAAAAGAATAATAACATTTAACATTGATAATGTTGCAGTTAAGCGTGTTTAGAAGCAACATAAAAATTTCTTTTCAAGATCAAGATATGGTAGAATATTAAATGAAATTGCAGAAATAGATTTGAAAAAAAAAATATATACTATATATATTGGTTTTATAGGGTGGATACAAATGCTTCACACTGCGTTATATACCTAGCAATTTAAGTAATTGTAGCATTAAAATACAGGATGGTCTCAAATAACTTAGGTTAAATATACCTTATATCTCCAACTCATAATTAAAATTGATATTTTCATTGCATATGCCTTTCATATCACCACTCTTATAAGTTCACATTTCATTAAAGTGGGTATAAAAAAGAAAATCACACTAAAAATTGTTAAATATCATATAATTTAAATTCATTTATCAATGAAATTGTACTTTACAAAACAATTTATTCAATTTGACGAAATTAGCAATAACACATTAGAAATGTTTACATGTATTCGTTACCTTTTATTTATAAAAGATAACAATACCCTTATATAAATTATTTAATTAAATATTATATAATTTAATTAAAGTGAACATGAAAAAGGAAATCACACTAAAAAGAGTCCTTTCAGCCAATGCAGGGGGATACAGTTAATGTTTATATTTCTTGGTTTAAAAATTTTACAATTTTTACTTGAAACTAATTTTACTTAAAGTTTAAGAAGCTAAAGTAAGACGAATCCGATTATACATTATTCGTCAATACATTTAAATGAGAATTCCGCCAAATTAGCTATAGTTAGGTTTGCATCATTACTTATTTTGAACTTATTGTTACTTATTTTGAATGCCAAATTTGGCGATACTTCGCCAAGTGTTGCCAAGCTTGGTGATAATTTAAAGCTAATGGATATTGATAATATTTAAGCATTGCACAACAATGCATGGTGCAAGTGGCCGCAGTTTTGAAGCAAGAAGACAGATGAAGCTGGTCAACGAACCTGATCGAGACATTGGTAAGAGAGATGGGGGGGAGGGGCACGTTTGAACACTTTTTTAAAGATAATCAGCAAAATTCTTACTTGAATTATATTTCTTGTGATTTAAATATTACATAATAATAAAACAGCTTTTTTTCATCAATAGAGTTTGTAGTTAAATTTATTTTAAAATAAATTAAACATGTTGTGAGGATTTAAAAAGCTGAAAGATTCCTGCCGTACGTAGTAACCTTTGAACAAGGAGCACCTTTGAACAAATGAACAAAATATGAAAATATTAAAGGTTTTTATATAAACTGCATATCTTTTAGAAATATAAATTTTTTTTTAAATAAAATTGCACAATTATATTTCATTGAAATTGCTATTTTTAGCCAACATACTATCAAAGCCTGAGAGCTTTTGTATCTGCCAGCTCTCTATATACATGTGTAATGCAATAACTCATGATAAAATTATTCCATTTACTTGAAATTTTAGATATAGGTTTATTAAGATAAGGCGCTTCCCAGATTAGTTTTGGGAGTTCATGCGATAAGTATAAGTGAGGAAACAGGTGCTAATGTCCCTCCCATTAATTTATATAAATTTTTTTTCATGCAGATTTAACAGATTTCATTCAAACTTTAGACAAATGTTCATTCTGATAAAGGCATCTACATGACAGTTTTTAGATTCATTGGATAAGTCTAAGAGGGAGATGGAAGCTAACCTCCCTCCCCGCCCTTAATTTAGATAAAAGGTTTTTTTCATTATTAGATTTCCTTGTAATTTTAGATATCGGATCACTCTAATGAGACTCCACCGTGAACAGTATTGGGTGTTCATTGAATAAGTATAAACGGGGGGATGGGAGTAACCCCCCTTAGTTTATTTTAGTGGATTTTTAACGCAAAATTTACCGATTTGCTTTAAATTTTGGATAAAAGTTCATTCTAATAAGATGCTTTTCTGTTTTTTTATTTTTTGGATAAGTATGAAGAGAGACAGGAGGGACTGCAGCTTTTAACTTAGATAAAAGGTATTTCATGCAGAATTAACCAATTTGCTTCAATTTTTGGATAAAGGTCAATAGTGATAATATGTTTGCCTGATTAATTGTGGGGTTCTTTTATTAAGCATAAAAAGGGGTACGGGCGATTACCCTCCCCCTTACATTAGATAGATGGGGTTTTATGCAAAATTATCCGTTTGCTTTAATTTTTTTATGTAGGTCTGACAGGGCAAATCTCTGAATAGTTTTAGAAGTTCAATGGTTAAGTATAAAGGAGGGGGATAACTCCTCTAAAATTATATAAATGAGTTTTTATAAATGAGAATTATCCTATTTGCTACGAATTTTGGATGTAGTTTTTTTATATGATAAAGCGTATCCTTGATTAGTTTTAAGAGTTCAATGATTAAGTATAAAGAGAGAATTTGGGTGCGCTAATTCCCCCTTATGTTTTTCTTTTTGTTGTTGTTGTTGTTCGAGCGGCATTATTCCTTAATTATATAAGACTGCCTATGAGCTCAATGTCATCAGTTTAACTGGGCATATTACTTTTTTATTTTATTATTTAACCAAATTTACATCTTTTGTTCGAATTTGATTTCAAAGCCCATTTTTGAAACAGCACGGAGTGATCCTTCGGTTATGTTTCGATGTGGCAACTTTTTTGCAATATCTTTGAAATCCACCAAAATGATATTTGATACCTCTTGAAAAAAAAAATTTCTCCCTTTCACATAGAAACCTGACATTAAATTCTGTTTTGTTCTGCAACTGCAATTCAATGGGACCAATATATTGAAGAGCAGTTTTTTTTGTATGAAACTAAATTAAAATGAAATCATTCACATGTAAATCTTCTGGAGCAAGAATATTTTCTTTTTGATCTTTGGTATCAGTAATTAAATCTTCTAAGTTAGATTCACCAATACATGAATTTATATTTAAAAATTCCCTAATACATATAGAGGTTGTAATCTATATGTGCAGCGAAGAGAGATTGTAAACAATACAAGTTCATCTTTTTGGCATTCTGAACTAACTCTTTTTTATATTAAAAAAAAAAAAAAAAACTCAAAAAGTAACATTTAGATACATTCATAACTCTTTACTTCATACTTTTAAATGTTCAATGGCGCCGAAACTTTTCTGTTCAATAGTGCCCCATCACATGGAGTTTAGCATTCGAACCATTTGCTCAATTCGGCATAAAAATTTGAATAAAAGAAAGATTATGGAATAAAGCTAAAATCTTTCATTAAGTATTGAACAATAAATAAAAATTTTAGGCATAAAAATTGTTAACAAAAAGCTTACAATTTTATTTTCTTAAGTTTAGATTCAAGAAAGAAAAAATGTATACATATTTTGCTTAGACAGTATTGTGCAGCTTTGTATACTCATTGCATTGGATGTATAGTAATGTGCTGATATTTACATTTGAAAAAATAATTTATTTGAAGGAAAGTATTTAGAGTATTCAAAGGCGCCCCCAGTTCAAACCTGCCTCTCTCTCTTCAAGTATGTACTATACATACAGTCAATCTCACCCAGTTCAATCTCATCCATCAATTTATAAATACGAGAGTTAAAACATGACGGATTTCAGATTGTTTCAAAATGTCAGCTATCCTAGAAATTTAAATTGCTACTCCTCAGCCATTTTTTAAGGTAAAAACAAGATAAAATAATCTTTGTAATCCTTGTATTAAGGAATAACTCTTAGGAAGAAAGAAATTTTCAGTCTTTAATTTATTTACACAGGTTTTTTTAATTAAAAAAATTCAAATAGCAGTAATTTTGAAACAGGATGGCAGATAAAGCTGGCCTACGAACTCAGTCGAGAAATTAGTATGTACTATGGATTCAATTAATCTCATCCAAATCGGTTAATAAATGCGAGAGATATCACACAAAATGTATCAGATACAGATGAACTTCGTTAACACGAAATCAATTAAAACAAAATTACTCTTAACATGAAATGATACTGAGGTTCCATCAGATAAGCCTGAAAAGCAATGTTAATTAATTTAACAAAAAATTGAATTTTAAAGCTTTTTTTTTTTTTTTTTTTTTTTTTTTTTTTTGCTTTAAAGTCAAAACATGATTCTGTGAAAAAAAAAATTTCGTTATTACAAACTACGTGTTTTATTTTGTTTTTAAAAATGGATTTTTTTGTTCAGTTAGAAATTACCAGAACGTAGAAAGGTTTCAGAAAAGGGTGAAATACGAATTTTCTGACTAACATGAGCTTTTCTTTGATCTCTGATATGTGAAAATTTTCCAGCACTGATCAGAAGCTGGAATGCTGCTGATTAATTTGAGAGACCGAAAAACACACAATTCTTTTGGAGACATTGCAAAGTATGTTTATATGGATGACACTGTGATGGCTCTGAATGTGACAACAGTCAAAGAAATAATTGCTGCATTAACTCAAATAAATAAATCAATAATAGATGTCAACATTGAAGTGTCAAACTAGAATAAAGAAACTGACACAGTATGAATAAAATTTAGTGTCATTAAATGAAGCTAGCACAATATTGGAAACTGTATGTTTTGTTGTGGATGAAAAGGATATTTTTCCAGCTTTGCACAAATGAGAGCATAGTCATATATTCCTAAACATAAGTTATCTACATAAATTGAAGCGAAAGTCAATAACGAATCTAGGAAATAATTATTAGGAGATAAATAATTTTATTATTCACTAAAATGATAATCAATAAGTTTTATCTCTTAATTAAATTTTATGCTTCTTATTAATTTATAATTTTAAAGCAGGGATATGTTTGTAAGTTAATTTATTTTATTTTTATATTTAATATAGACGGCATCAATATTTTGATGATTAATAAGAAATCCCAAATAACACGAAGAAAATTCACAGTCCCTTTAAGTGTGCATTAAAGTGGTTCAAGTGTAGGTGTATATATATGTATATGTATATGTATATATATATATATATATATATAATTCTACATTTTGACGGAGAATGGTTTTGGTGTCTGGGGGGTCATGATCAGTGAAAATATACCAGAATGTTTTGGAAGTACTTTGCTCAATACATGCGGTTTCAATACTTTTTACTATTTGTAATAAAAGTTACCTAAAATGTTAATGTCATGTAACTTAAATTCATT
Organism: Maratus speculifer; assembly: GCA_964019185.1. Lineage (NCBI taxonomy): Eukaryota > Metazoa > Arthropoda > Arachnida > Araneae > Salticidae > Maratus > Maratus speculifer. The sequence goes on from OZ025303.1 coordinate 36,361,998, forward strand.
TAGTAACTAAGGGTGTGTTCGAAAAAACGCTTTTCTACCTTCAACAGCTCGAAATTTTCCGATACAATTTCAGACACATTTTAAAAAGTAGAATCATGAAACTTGCTGAGGGGATTCTTGAAGGGACGTATGAGGTGCCGAGTAAAGTCTTTTTACGCTCAATTCATTAGAATTTATTTATAAGCAATTAACTTCTCAGGAAGACCCTTTTTTTCGTTCACTTATCTCCCACTTCGGAAAAATCATTTCAAATTGCCGTTTTTGATTGCTTTTTTTGCAATATTTTGTACACTTATCAAAGAATTGAGCTTTACGGCACCTTGTGCACTTTCTAAATAAGGGAATCTGTGAGTTTCATGTGTTTGAGAGCAAAAGTGAATTCAAAAATAAATCGGAAAACAAGCAGTTTGAATCGGAATACACCCTTAAATTAGAAATCAATTTATTAAATTTAGTGTAACCAGCAATAAGACAATAGCAGATCATGTAATACATACTTTTTATTTATAAGAGACAACGATGCAACCTCAGGTGCATGGTAAAAATGACAATTGAAAAAAGGTCAACAGGTAAAAACAGCAACATCTGAAGTTGATATATGTCAGTTATAAAGGGCTATATGTCCAGTTTTAGAAAACCAGTTCTGTTTCAAGCAAGCAAATGCTAAACACGTGTAATGGTTTTTACAACTTGATTGATGAAATAAACAATACACGTGTTTATAGCTTATGTATAAATGCAGTAAACTTTGATCAAGGATATCCAATGGAGTAAGAAAAAAGGGGAAAACATGAAATGAAAAAAATATGCACAGCTACAGATATTTTAATAAAGTGGAAAAAATGACAAAAAGAAATGAATTTTTTTTTTCTTGATATATCGAATGCAGAATTATTTAAAGAAGACAACAGAAAATGAGTCAATTTTTTAGATTTGGCACAAGAAAACTCAATTTTAGCAACATGCAGCATAAATCATTTAAAATAAAAATAAAAATGTAAGTAAATTTGCTGTGGCAGTTCTATTAATAATAACAAGAACTCAAAGAAACAAATAAAAAATTGTGCTTACATAGATTTATATATACTCTTTTTTTTCAACAAGTGAATTGCATTTTTAGTTATAAGTGTAGATTTTCTCACGATGATCTTTATAAGGTTGTCACATGCAGGAATTTTGTCGAAAACACTAATTTTGACAGCATTTTCTAGAAATCCACCTCCTTTTATCGAAAAATGAAAAACATTGTTCGACTTTATAGTTTGTAAATAACACCATTCTGCCACTTCCATGTATTTATGAACAAAACTGAATTCAGGACTATCTTAGTAAAAACCATTTTTGGATTTACAAGATATTAAAAAAGATTGTATTATTTCTGTATGAGAAAGTGGGTGATTTGCTCAGAGTCCTTATAATGTAATGGCCCAGATTTAGACTTATTTGCAGTTTAGCTCTGTATTTTTCCCTTTTATTCTTTATTTGAAAACATTTATATTTTAAAAAAATTTCATAATTTTATTGTTAAATGTGTTTGAATAATAATTAAATGAATGTATTAAAATTTTGCAAGGAAAAAAAATAGATTTTGATGATGTAACTATTGGTTTTATAAACACAGAAATGAAAGAAAAAACATTTATTTTAAAATATTTTTCATACTCTCAAAGTAAAAATTAAAATATTTAAATGTATTTGAATAAATGTGTATCTTGCAGTATTACACAAGTTCAGTTAAGTAAAATATTTTTTTTCCTTTCTTTCTCTTATTTGCAAAATTAATGGCTACATAATCAAAATCTAGATAATAATTTTTTTAATGTTTCAATACATTCAATTGTTTATGATTATTTTATTCATATTTATGATATGTTATTAGCACTAATTCTTATCATACAGCACACTCCCCTCAAATCCACACAGTTTGGGATCAGAGGATGTATGGATTTTAGAATTTTGCAAATTTCTGGTCAATGCTTTGTTTACATTTTTAAAACAGTAATTTGGATGCAATTCACAATGGAATCAAATTTATAATGAATGCTTACAATATAACAAAACATTAAAATAAGTATCAAAATAAAAAATATAAATTAAGATAAATTTTAAAATCATTAAAAGGGGAAGTTAATAATTAATAATATATAACTAAGTATTTATGATAAAAATGAAATGTATTTTTCCTAAATTATCAATGAAACTTGCCTCATAAATTTACACTGCTGATTCACATCAAAATTATAAAATAAGGAAGTTTTATTTCAAGTTTAGCCAAACTTAATAAATAAAAACGCTTCAATAATACATAAATATATTTGGTAAGAAGATTGTGATTATCAGTAATATCAGCAGTATCTTGAATTTTTTTTCAGAAATATTTTAATCTTATTTCATGACAAAACACCAAATCAGTAATAATAACGAAAATTACAAATAAATATATGTATGGAATTGATATAAAACTAAAAATATCTAGTTTTATCCTTATATCTGAAATGAATGTTTCATTGTTCACATTCATAAATTATGTGCATATTTTAAAGAGTTGTGGATTTTAGGATTGCAGATTTCAGAGAGTCTACTGTATTACCTTTGTGAGAAAGCAGTATAAAGATTTATCTATTAAAGATTTGTACATAATGTGCCAGCAATGTTGAATTCAGCCGCTTTTCTTTGGGAAGGACTTTTGTAGCTCCGAGGGGCGGGGGAGGCATTATAGAGATCTGGGAGGAGATTGCCCTTTTCAACCATTGAAAACCCAAAATCTTGAATTTTCCAGGGGGATACATTTTACTGCTCCGGGAGGGAATGTCCCTCCGTGGCCAACCCGTGAATTCAACACTGTGTGCCAGAAAATTTAATGTTGTATTGCCAGTTTTTTTTTTGGGGGGGGGGGGGTGGAGGGGGAAGAAGAAGATGCATTTTAAAAACGGTCAAGAAAAAGCTACATCAAAGTCATAATCTGCTGTAACTCTCACTGTACAGGAAAATTAAGATTTCTGCTAAATCCGGACATATAGTCCTTAATAACTAACATATCTTAACTTTAGACTTATTGAAGAATTGACATTTACTTATATTATTCTCACTGTTGTTGTTTTTACCTATTGACATTTTTTCCATTGCCATTTTTACTGTTGCAGTTTTCTCTGTTGACCTTTTTTCCTAAATTTGCTACATCATTACGCTTAAAATAAAAAATGTGCAGGGAATTGAACGACATTAATGGAGATTGAATAGGTTTAAATTTTACTGAAATTGTAAATGTAATTGATAAAAAATATACAGAAAGAAAGTTTGTTTTTTAATTAAAAAAATATATACATTTTTTTCTAATTACTGTCATATTTTCTATTTATATTAAAATTTTTCAAATTTTGATAATAAAAAATCATTAATTTCTAATAAATCTAAATTAATTACAAAAAAAGGAAAAATCTATCTTAAATTTGTTAGTGTAAGTCTTTAAAGGAATTAAATTTTTAAACCTAATTTATGAAAATAATTTTATCAAAAGTTTCAATTCTTTTTATAGTTAAAATATTAAATTTTATTTGTATAAGTAAATTTATATTATGTAATAATAAATTTTTTTTGCCTTAATCCTAAATTATTTGCAAATTTTTTTATTATTTAAGTTTTTTCCCTTTCTGTTTTATAATATTTAACGTATTATTATTGTTTTACATATAAAATTTCATTAGTCAGAAAAATAAAACAAAACAATTATTTTTCCAAAGCAAAGAAAATTGCATCAAGCCCTGCATTCTGTTATGTAACAGGACAGGGAAATTAAACAACAATTAATAAAATCAATTCACAAATCATAATTTCAGGGTTCCATTCTATTATATTCAGGATGACCATAAGTGGAATTTTCCAGGGGGTATCTCGCATTTTTTTTTTTTTTTTTTTTTTTCGACTGAACACTTTTACTTTTAAAATAAAATGTATCCTAGATTCGAAAGAAATCAGAATGCAGTTACTCAAAAAAAAAAAAAAAAAACTTTATATTCTTATGAGAATTTTTCATTTCTTTTGTTACACAGGCTGAAATTCTGCAGGTACCTCAGAGAACCAAAACACCCGAATTCTAGCTAAAAATTTTTACAACAAACTCTTTCTTACTAATTATGATAATGTAGAAATCATCAATTTTATCTGAGTGAGGTAAACAACATGGATTAGCATTGATCCTTGTATGAAAGAAAAGAGAAAATTTTCGGTAATAACTTTATACAAGGGACAAAATTCCCCAGACAACTTCAGAAAAAATTTACTATTGTTCCATTAGATGTTCCATCTAGCATCTATTGTTCCATGTTACCTGGATAAATGTAAATACTTTAATGATATGAATGTAAAACTTAATAGTACTGATTTGTGATGAAAAAAGCTTAAATTTTACAGTTTTCTAAATACAGTAGACTCCCTCAAATCCGCAACGCTCTAAAACCTGCACATATTTTATGGATGTAAACAATGAAACTTTCTGTTTGGATATTGGGACAAAATTTGATTTTTTTAGTTTTGTATCAATTCCATATATTTTAAAATTTGCAATTTTCTTAATAATACTCTGTGCCTTGATGTTTTTTTCATGAAGGAAGAATAAATTTTTTTGGAAAATCAAGATATTGCTGATATCACTGAAAATCAAAATCTTCTTACCAAATATATTTATGCATTAATCAAGATTTTTTGGTTATTAAGCCAGGCTAAACTTGGGGAAAAAAAAATCCTTATTTTAAGATTTTGATGTGAATTAGTAATGCACTTTTATGAGGCAAGTTTTGTTGAATAATTCTGGAAAAATACATTTAATCTTTGTAATGAATATATTTAATCATACACTATTGATTATTAACTTGACCTTTGCTATTAGTACTTTAATCATTTTAAAAATTATCTAAATTTTTATTATTTTAGTTTATTACTTATTCTAATATTTTATTACATTGTAAGCATTCATTATAGTTCTGATTGCACTATTAATTGCACTCAACTTACTGTTTAAAAAATTTAAACAAAACGACGACCAGAAATCCGCAAAATTCTAAAATCCGCACAACCTCTGGTCCCGAGCTGTGCGGATTTGAGGGAGTCTACTGTATTCAGACTTACAGTCTTTCTTTATCACTGTTGTTACAGCATTAAATTAGAAACGTTGAAATAGTACCACCAACTCAGTATTTTTTTTTAACAGTGCAATTCATGGATGGGGGAGGGGGGTGTGCTTCATATTCCTATGAACATTCTTTAAAAAACTTTTAAAAGGTTAAAATCACAGTATTTTTTTCTATTGCCTACACCCCATCCATCTAAAAACAGCAATTTTCCTAATGCTCAGTATGAAAAAAAGTAAAATGTTTTTTCTGTTAAAAAAATCCTTCAATATTTTAAAAAAGGCAGTTATTCTTTCATTATTCTTACATTATTTCTATTGTTGTCTAGGAAAAAAAATTCTGTGATCTAAGTACAAACAAAACTGTTTTTTTGTCTTTCTCACCCGTATAGCACAAGTACTTACCTGAGATCCCATAAACATTAGAAAGATACTGGAATTTCAAAATTCAGGTTCTCATTTTATTTAAGCTGCTTTAACATGTTACAGATAAATTTTATATTAAGTACACTTAGTATGCAACCAACTATTTAAAAATATTTCATTTTATTTGAGCAGAATACAGCCAAATTCACTCTTAAATTAACAAAGTGTTTTAAAATTAAACTTTTGAATCAAAACTAAATCAAAACTCAAATCAATTAGAAAAAAAGAAAAAAAGTTATAATGCTTTTAATGATATGTTGGCAAATATGAAGTTTGCGAGAAAAATTCGTGTACTCATATGATCAAAACACAAATTGCAACATTTTTAATGCATGAGTAGCCAGTACTATTTACAAAATATCTTAATAAAATATCTTACTATAAACATATTTTTATAAAAGTGAGTTGAATCAATAAATTTATGTTTTAAAAGCTACCAAATATTACAAACAGGTGAAAGGGGAGATAGGACCATAGATGCAGTAAAGTATTAGTAAAATAATGATAAAATAGAGTAAAAGTTATTCTTACATCTATAAATAGCACACGACGCCAATGCATTAAATGAATCATGAGTTAAGGCAGTAAATCATTCATTGAATTAATTCATCGCAAATCAAGCACAAATCTGTTTAAATTCTGATAGTTTTTTAATAAAAGAAAATTATAATCTACGTGTTCTTACATGCACAATTCCTTATTTGTATCTATTTGTTGCAGTGATATTAAATTAATAGTTAAGATCTTTGGTGTATAGCCAATTTTTATAAATGTTGGGAACGATTAAAGTGCTTTTGCACTCTTACACCAAAGAGGTTGATTTGAGAAAACATCTTTGCTAAACATGGAAATAGAGCTTTGAATAAAGTTTTTTTGATTAACTTTCTTATTTACAATTATTTATGGAACAATAATTCTTACGAATAGAATCGTTTTGAGTTTTTCAGTATTCGTTCTAGTTCTGCTTTCGTGATTCATTCATTGCGTTGGCGTCTGTTTTACTCCTCTGGGGCTTAAGGTAAATATTGACCAAAAACAATATGTAAGGAGCCTGTCTTCTTATTCTAATAATAGCAAATTTTTAAAACATAAACATAGCGTTTCATCCTCATTGCTAAAGTAAGTTTATGGTAAGATATGTTTCTTTGAGTATTCTTTACTAAAAATTCTCCAACTTGTGATTTGATCATGTGATCACAATAAAATTTCATGTCTCAACTTTTATATTTGCTGATATTTAGACATATAACATTAAACGTATTATGAAAATATTTATTCTGGCTGGCATTTTTATTTATCTATTGATTTAAATGTAGTTTGAGTTACGATTTTGGGGTTAAACAAAGAAAAAAATTTTTTTTTATAATTTTTATGAAGTGTTTCTGTTAAATATTTAATTTTTGATCATTGCATTGTTCATACGCGGAATTTATCTGTATTGAGTTATTTCAAAAGTATATACTTTTTAAGTAGCTAACCTAAAAATATTTCTATCTACTAAATTTAACTGCCAATAATGGTTTATTTTAAATGTTAAATGCACTTGACATTAAACACGTTTAACGTGTTAAAGAAAAATATGTCTCATCTTTACTAAGCATGTTTAATTGTGTATTATTAATTACTTATTTCACCTTTATTTTTTAAAATTTAATATATTTTTAATATGTTTCATTGCATAATCCAAGAAAAATGTAATTCATCTTTATTAAGCATGTGTAATTGCACATTATTAATTATCTACTTGACACTTAGTTTTATTAATTTTTTTTAATTATCTCACCTTTTATCATTTTACTTTACTACTTTTCCTTAATTATTTTATTTGAATTTTAAGATTCATTAGAATTTCGATTGCATAATTACTTTCAAATTACTGCATAAAAAATGTAAGCAAAGCAGTGACCAGAAATTTGCAGAATCCTAACATCCAAGCAACCTCTGCTCCCAATCTGTGTGGATTTGAGGAGGACTTGTGCACTAGACCTCTGAAGGGGGGGGGGGGGGGAGTTTTCTAATGTAGTTTATATTCAATCATGAGCATTTTTATAACTGTAAGGTGGTGATGAAAACAATAGACTCCCTTAAATTCGCAAATGCCAGAAATCTGCTCATTTTTTCAGAAGTAAACAATGAAATTTAAGATAGCGCTTAAGCCAGCGGCTAACGCAATATAAATAATTCTATAACAATATTTATTTTAAATCATTTTCAACTTCTTCCTTTTTTTAACGGGTTTCAGTTTAAATTCTGCAGTGTTAAATAATATGTTACGTAGATGAACAATGATCGATATTTAATCAAAATACAGTCAAAGTTCTATAATCCACACAAGATGGGGCCAAAGTTTGTGTGGATTATGGAACATTGCAGATTTTAGAGAATTATGGATTATGTGTCATTTTATTATTCCTAGAAGGTGTTTTAATTCTATAATCAGTATAATATGAAAAAATAAATATGAAATCTAAAAATTATTTTAATAGGCTATCTCAAAAAATGTCTTTTTTAAGTTATTTTATTAAAAAATTTATGTGCATTTAATTAAAAATAATTACATAGGTTCTGAAATACAGTTTCTTATTTACTATTAATAAAATAAAAGATTTATATAAAAAAAAATTATCATGATTTTTTTTCATTTTTTATTATTATTATTTGTTTTAAAAAATTATTTCTGGATCACTAATTTGTAAATTTTTTTAATTGTTTATTTCATTGTTTACATTCGTAAAGTAATGCGAATTTTAGAACATTGTGGATTATGGGTGTGCAGATTATAGAACTTTGATTGTAATCATTACCATATCATTATTGCAGTGTAATGTAACTTTCAAAGATCATTTGGTAGTGTTTGTAATTCATATAGCAGGATATTTTTTGCTATATAAAATTAATATTTTATAGTTCTATTACTATTTTGGTATCCCTGCTAGTTACGAAATGCATTTGAAATCTAGATCCGGTTTACTAATTATGATGATCAATATTTAGTTGTAATAATCATTATCGCATCACAGTCTCAGCTTAATGTAATTTTCTATGAACATTTCATAGCATTTGTAATTTTAGAGGGAGGATAATTTCTGTTCTATAAAATGAATATTTTAAAATTAATCAAGCTTTTTTTGTTTATTAACAAAGGCAAATATTTCCCTATATAAAAAAGATTGATTACTTCTCTTCATTATTTATATTTACTGTAAAATCCTGTTAATCTGCCCTTCCTGATCAAACGCCTCTCCCCACTTTATAAAAGATTTGAAATTTACAAAAAATCCCACGAAAGTGCCCTCCCTCTCAAAAAAATCGCTGAAAACACATCACTTGAGAATGATTGAATCATGATGAAATGAATAAAATCATAAATCTTTGATGAAATGTACTTTTTTTCGAGATTTTTCAATTGATTTCATGCTTTTTTGGCAAACACAAATATTTTTAAGTATTGCTTCAAGTATCAAAATTAATGATTCATTCAAAGATTCATGCATTTTATAATAATTCTCCCTGCAAATTTTGTGAAACGATTGTAGAAAAATCCTGTGTAAGCGCCCCCCTCTAATTATTTTATGATTTTTCGTTATGTTTGGGGGTGGGTTAATGGTATTTTATGGTAGCATTGTATCTTAATTATTTACTTTATTTTAATATTTTTCTAAAATTTTATTTTGCTTAACTTTTTTTGTAATAATTGCTTGCTTTTTAACTATTTATTTATTTAAATATTTTACTTAATTATTTTAATGTTTCAATTTATTATATGCATTCATTATAATGCTTAACCAACAATAAAATTAATGTTTCAAAAATGTAAACAAATCAATGACCAAGATATCCACAAAATTCTAAAATCTCACAACCCCTGGTCCCAAGATTTGCATATTTGTGGGAGTCTACTGTATTATAAATTCCTTGATATAATTCTGGAAGGCATATTAAGGCACTCAGTACTTTTTCAAATAAAATGTTGCTTGCACGGTTATAATTAAAAAAAAGTAGATAATGATATTATTACTGTTTCACTCATATTATTGTTTTCTTTAAAAATGTGACCTGATTTTAAATATTAAAAGAGCTTGTAAGAATATAAAGGGGCTTTATTCCCACCTAATATACTCAGTACTTTTATTAAAGTGGTGGACAAACTGTGCATTAAAAGTAACAACGTTCTCTTGTACCGACAAGTAGAGGAAAATGAACTGGAAAAGTCTAAACTCTGGTTATCTTGTTTTTGATAATATCCGCCCCTTCCCTGAAATCTCCATTAATGTGGTATTGGTACTGATTTGTTCTTACTTGTATCTGTAACTAAAAGTATGCATGGATTGATGCAGTTTTCTATGCTTGGTAAAAAAACTATTTTTTTCTTTACAATAATAAAAATATGGGTTTAAATTCATCCCAAATTTTACTTTTTATTAATCTGTTAAATTTTACTTTTGGTAACTGTAACAGAGCTTCATTCACATTAGTCTGGAAAATCTCAAAGTTGAGGAAATTTCTTTGTGTATGTGAAAAGCTTATTTTTCAACATAGAATTCAATAGCGATGCATTTTAAAGGAATGTAATTTTTTGAAGTGCCTGTAAAAACGATTTCTGGTACCAATTCTATTCCTCAAATCCTACATTCTCAAATGATAAAAATATTAGTAACTTTATTGTTGTTTATATTTATGTGTTATTATTTCTTAACTTTTTTATAGCTTTCTTAAAGACTGCACGCTAAGACTCATGTGGATAGCAGCAATTAATCATAAAAATTGAGAGTTCTTCAGAACATAGTTCACTGTGATCTGCATATTTCACAGAGGACAGGGGTTGATTTGACGTTTGTATTAAGTGACATGCAGAATGATACATACTCTTCTCGGATATTCTTTAGGTGAGACAATGAATCCATTTTTGTCATTTAAAACATTTCTGGTGCCCTTGTAAACAATATGCCAGCTAACATAAGGATAGGATTAGTGCTTAGTTGAAAATTTTTCCAGTCAGCTTGACACTCTACTAGTAAAGCTGTCAGTTCGTCAACAATAATATATAGATCAATAGAAAGAAACCATGTTTATTTTTAAGAAGTCAATAATGTTACTAATAAAATACAATGAAACTTTCATTTAAACAAATCTCATCGTTACACCTAAATACTTCATTATAAATAAAACTTCTTTAAAAAATCAACTTAATTCATGAATTTTATGTAATAATATACACATAATATGAAAAATACGCCTAAAATGGATACACAATAGAGGCCCTTAAATCTGCAATTTTAAAATCTACACATAATTTATGGATATAAACAATGAAAAAATCAGTTAAGATATAAGGATAAAATTTGACTATTTTAGTTTTATATCAATTCCATGCATATTTTCATTTATAATATTTGTTAATGTTATTGAATTCATGTTTTTTCATGAAGGAAAAATAAATTTATTTCTGAAAAAATTCAAGATATTGCTGATATCATTGGTAATCAAAATTTTCTTACCAAATATATTTATGCATTAATCAAGCAATAATTAATTATGCATTAATGTTTTTTTTTTGGTTATTAAGTCTAACTAAATCTGAACTAAAACTTCCTTATTATATGATTTTGATGCAAATTAATCGTTATGGGGTAAGTTTCATTGAATAATTTAGGAAAAGTGTATATCTCATATTTATTATTCATTATTTAACTTAAACTTTGCTTTTAATATTTTAAACTATTAAAAAATGCATCTGTAATTTATTACTTTACTTAATTACTTTAATATTTTATTATATTGTAAGCATTCATTATAGTAATATCAATTTTATCATTTTTTACATTCAAATTACTGCTTAAAAAATGTAAACAAAGCAATGACTAAAAATCTGCAAAATTGTAAAATCCACAAAACTTCTAGTCTAATGGTGAACACATTTGAAGGAGTCTACTTTATTAAAAAAAATTTATTTGAATCGGGGCTGTATTTTTTTATTTGATGTAGCCATAATTAGAAGAATGTTTAGAGAAACATATAATAAAGAGTGGGGAAGAAAAACAGTAGTAACTTTTCTCTTTCAATGTTGCGGGATCCATAACTTTTAAAATGACAGTAATATTACTTTATATACAGATTTTTCACAAAAATAAATTACACTGTTCTTTAAAATTTACACTCATCTAAAAAATTCATCACCAACCACTCATTATATCAATCCCATCCCCTCCTCCAAGACTCCTCCCCCTTATTGTCAGTTCTGAGTGTGTTTGTGAGAGAATGGCGATAGCAAGTGTTTATTTTAGTGTGAAAAGTATTCTTTTGATAGTGCCAAGAAGTATGGAAATGATTAGATGAATACTTAAATGACTAATATCATTTTCATACAATCTGCAGAAATCAATTCATGTACCCATCGCAGCAGCAAACAGAAGGAAAAATAATATGTAAATAAATAAACACCCAAGATATTTTTTTCTCTCCCCTTATATTATTATACTGAAAAAGTCTTTAAAATTTCTGATCATTGGCACTTTGGTGAGTGGTATATTTTTTTAATTTTATTTTCTGTATTATTCTAAGGGCTACATTCTTCTGTCTTTTTATTCTTTACAATCTGTATGAATAGTTTGGTAACAGTTTTTTATGCAATGTGGTCAATGGAATGGAAAAGTACCACATGTCGTATTGCCATCAGAAACATATCTTTGAATGTAATCTTTATAGTACAGTTGTATCAGAAAGGGAGTTAAATGTCGATTATAAAATTCTATTTTATAAGCGGCAGATTAAGTACAATAAAACAATGTAAAAATCTATATTTCTCAGAACTTTGCACAGATAGAAATGTTTGTTGTAATTGGAGATTCACAGTAAGCTACCATAATTAATTAAATCTTAGTAAATTAATAACTAATGCATTACTTTAATGTATTTTTTATTTTAAAAAAATTTTAAATACATTTTGCAAAAAATAATAAAAAAATTCAAAATTTCTGATTTTTTACTTAAAATGTACTAGATGGAACCCGTCAAAACTTGACGGCACCGAAGAAAGAAAAAGGTATTTTCCAGCTATTAAAGGATTTTTTAACGACTAATCTTCAGCAAAAATTTCAATAAATAAAAGAACAACCTGCATTTTACATCCAGGCAAATGACCCGCAATTGGCCGAGTTACATTCAAACATGCTGTCATAGAATTAGAATCTCTCTCATTTGATAATTTTTCATTTACAAATACAACACCAATAAATTGTACATAACATGAATAAATCATAAATTACTGTCATCACCCATTTCATACAAAATATACATACTTCACTTACTTCGCAGCAAAATAAGACTGAATTTATAGTTTGCCATTTAGCAACAACTATAACAATGATCCTCTCCGTGGTTAATTTGTTGTTACATTACCCACCCCATTCAACAAATAAACATTTGCATTTTCAACTACTTTTCTATTACCTTTTCATAAATCAAAAATACATGTAAATTTCCCATATTAAAAAAATTAATGATAATATTTATTCTGGCTAGGTGAAGCCCGTCAAAACTTGACAGCAACAATATGAAAGAATCAAAGAAAAAAAAGTATTTTGCCACTATAAAAAAATTTTCAAAGAAAATTTTTTTTTAAAGATTAATATTTATTAAAAATTTCAATATGCTTTTCCATTTACCAACGTAACACCAACATGACATGATCCCGGGTGCAGAATTGGTGCAACGCTGCGACACACGTCACAGACTTGAAAATGTTTGCAGATTATTTTTCAACTGTTTAAGTTTTTTTAAAAAAATGCTAGAAATCATTTGCTATGTACCAAAGTTTGTCTAGGTACCATAAAAAACACAAATTCTGGCAAATAATCACAAAAATTAGAAAATTTCATCAAAATACTCCCCCCCCCCAAAAAAAAAAAAAAACATTGCCCGGAAATTTTATAAATAGATGTGGGAAAATAAAACAGCAAATTTCGTCAACAGATTGCAAAAAACAACTAATTTCTTCAAAAGATCTCTAAACAATTTGTCAAAAAACTGCAAAAAAAAAAAAAAAAAAAATTGTTTAGATATCCCAAATAAAACAAATTTCGCAAAAGTATTGCACAAAAATAAAAATTTGTAAACATATTATGAAAAAAAATTCAAAATATTGTGAGAAAACAACAAATGATTGTGAGTAAACAACAATTTTCGTCAAAGGATTGAAAAAAAAGCAAATTTTATCAAATAATCACAAAAAAGATAAATTTTGCAAAAAGATCTTCAATAAACGGCAATTTACATTGAAAAATCATGACAACACGACAACTTTCATCGAAAGAACTCGAGAAAAACGATAAACTTTACCGAAAGACCTCAAGATGACGAATTTCGTCCAGTTATCATAAAAGACGTGAATTTCGCCCAAAGATCTCAAAAAGCACATACAATTTATCCAGGTAATCGCAAAAAAAGGTAAATTTAGCTAAAAATAGTGGAAAAAAATGACAAATTTCTAAAAAAAAATAACAAAGAACAACAATTTTGCAAACAAAAATCACGAAAAAAGGATAAATTCGATAAAACAGCAAATTACATCGAAAGATTGTGAGAAAAAAATGACAAATTTCATCGAAAATCCCCGAGAAAACAAATAATTTTGTCCTGGTACAATAAAAGATGGGAATTTCGTCAAAAGATCTTGAAAATACTTTAAATTTGTCTAGGTACTTCAAAAAATGCAAATATTGGTAAACAGATTGTGAGAAAACAACACAGAGAGACTGCATTTTTGCTATCACTGTTTAATGCAATGCTGTGATAATTATATTTTTTTTCTTTACTTATCTTATAATGATCGAAATACGTTGGTTTTTTCACTTTACGTAAGTTATTTTATTTCCAAGTGTTTATTTACGTTCTTGGCTGATAAAGCATTTTCTATATTGTAAATCTTTCTTTCGTCTAAAAAAATGGCAATTTTCATGAACAAATTTTGAAAAAAAAGGTAAATTTTGACAAAAAAATCCTTAAAAAATGACAAATTTGTAAACATATGAAAAAAAATTCAAAATATTGTGAGAAATCAACAAATTTCGACAAATGATTGTGAGTAAACAACTATTCTTGTCAAAGGATTGAAAAAAAAGCAAATTTTATCAAATAATCACAAAAAAGATAAACTTTGCAAAAAGATCTTCAATAAACGGCAAATTACATCGAAAAATCATGACAACACGACAACTGTCATCGAAAGAAATCGAGAAAAACGATAAACTTTGCCGAAAGACCTCAAGATGACGAATTTCATCCAGTTATTATAAAAGATGTGAATTTCGCCCAAAGATCTCAAAAAGCACATAAAATTTATCCAGGTAATCGCAAAAAATGGTAAATTTAGCTAAAAATAGTGGAAAAAAACGACAAATTTCTAAAAAAAAATAACAAAGAACAATTTCACAAACAAAAATCACGAAAAAAGGATAAATTCGATAAAACAGCAAATTACATCGAAAGATAGTGAGAAAAATGACAAATTTCACCGAAAATCCCCGAGAAAACAAATAATTTTATCCTGGTACCATAAAAGATGTGAATTTCGTCAAAAGATCTTGAAAATACTTAAAACGGCAAATTACATCGAAAGATAGCGAGAAAAAAATGACAAATTTCACCGAAAATCCCTGAGAAAACAAATAAATTTGTCCTGGTACCATAAAAGATGTGAATTTCGTCAAAAGATCTTGAAAATACTTTAAATTTGTCTAGGTACTTCAAAAAACGCAAATATTGGCAAACAGATTGTGAGAAAACAACACATTTTGTCAAAAGATGAAAAAAAGAGGCACATTTCATCAAAAGATCGCAAAACAGGTAATTTTTGCAAAGAAAAAAAAGCGAAAATATGACACATTTCTGAAAATAACGAAAAAAACGACAAATTTAAAAAAAAATCATGAAAAAAGCATAAATTTGATAAAACGGCAAATTACATCGAAAGATAGCGAGAAAAAAATGACAAATTTCACCGAAAATCCCTAAGAAAACAAATAATTTTTTCCTGGTACCAGAAAAGATGTGAATTTCGTCAAAAGATCTTGAAAAAATACTTTAAATTTGTCTAGGTACTTCAAAACACGCAAATATTGGTAAACAGATTGTGAGAAAACAACACAGAGAGACTGCATTTTTGCTATCACTGTTTAATGCAATGCTATGATAATTATATTTTTTTTCTTTACTTATCTTATAATGATTGAAATACATTGGTTTTTTCACTTTACATAAGTTATTTTATTTCCAAGTGTTTATTTACGTTCTTGGCCGATAAAGCATTTTCTATATTGTAATTTTCAAATCATCTAGGTACCACAAAAAATGCAAATTTTGCCAAATAATCATAAAAAAAACCAGCAAGCAATGAATATGGTATATAAAGACTGCTTTATCATGATTGAAAGCTATGCAAAAAGAGGGATCTCTTCTGATAATTTTATTTTTCTTTGTTGATTATAATGATCTTCATATTTCTGAAAAAACATTGTTGAGAGATCAAGATCAAGCGATTAAAAAAAAAAAAAAAAAAAAAAAAAAATGCAAATTTCATCAAAATATTCCCTCCTCCTTCTCCCCAAAAAAACTCAGCAAATTTTGTCACGGGAACACTTTTTAAAAAAAGTGAAACATTAAAGAAATATTAATGATTTACAAAGCTGTTTATAACTGGGATTATTTTCATTTCATATGCAGTTTTCTATTATTCGGCGAGACTATGAGATGTAATGTAAATACTTCCTAAACGTTATGAATTTGCTCAAAAATGAAATTATAAGTGGGAAAAAAACACCGTTTTTTGACATGAGTATAATAAGAAACTGAAGCAAAAAATAAATAGTGATTTGCGAATCTGTTTACATCCATGAAGTCAAACTATCCGTCGAAAATCGCACCATCAAAACACGAAACAAAAAACAATGTGATTTCCAGCCTTTTTTTTTACACATACTAATAAATAAATTTGAAAATTACAATATAGAAAATGATTTATCGGCCAAGAACGTAAATAAACACTTTAATCATTAACTTATTGAATGTTTCAATTTCATATGAAACATCTCTACAATTAAGCCTAAGATTGCCGGCAATAACATTGCAAAAAAAGAATACAGATGGAAATAAATTAATTAACTTACGTAAAGTGAAAAAAACAATGTATTCCAATCATTATAAGATGAGTAAGCTTAAAAAATTAATTATTATAGCATTGCATTAAACAGTGTCAGCGTTCTTATCCCATATTTACAAACGCGCTTTGCAAATGCTCTTACAGACAGTAACTACTGTCCTCCGATTAACCAATAGGAGGAGACTCTCAGAGACCGGCGCAAGTATCGATGCGTAGAGAAGCAATTAAACCACGATTACTTTTTCTGCCTTTCGTTTTAATATATAGATTTTGTTATCTCAAGTCTATTCTGGATTAAGTTCCATTCAAGCATCCATTGATTATGAATTGATGAAAGAAAAAACTTGTCTGTGTCAATTTCCCTTTTAATATTTAGTTAGTGCTTTTTCAGCGGATTATCAAGCATCAGAATCTTCTAGAATTTTGAAAATGTATTTCATGCTTCATAAATAATACTGATTTAAAGTATGCCTTTTATAATATCTTTAATCATATTCTGTAATGTATATCCTGTATAATAAACATCTCTGGTCTAAATTTATTTTATTTATTTTTACAGAATAACTAAAAGCAAATTAGTTTCATATCACTTTCAAAGCTTTCTCTGCTAAATTATTTTATCTGCTATGATTTTACACCTTTTGGGGGGAAATTTTTCAATGAGTAAGTCAGAAATCTGTATTTATTTAGTTTATTAGTTATTTATATTTGTTTTAACTAGAAATTTGGTGTTCTCAAAATGTTACTTTATGTTTCTATTTTTTCCAATGTAATTTGAGTTATATTTTTTAAATGGAGGTCGATCTAATATAAATTATTTTCTAGCTGACCCTCTTCACAAAATTCCATTCTATTGTCAAGGATGAAAAAAAAAAAGTTTACCTTTTTAAGCAATCTTATGTTTTTTATATTTTGTTTGTGTTTTAAATATGTGTAAATATCTAAAAATTCAACCAATAATAGAGAAATTCAGATAAATTGAACCTAGTTAAAACGAAAACCATTATTTACGAAGATATCATAATCTGGAAATTGTATTAGTACTTATCGTAAAATCCTGTTAATCCGCCCTTCCCGATCAAACGCCCCCTCCCCACTTTATAAAAAATTTGAAATTTTCAAAAAATCCCGAGAAAGCGCCCTTTCTCCTCATTCTCAAAGGCGATTGAGAATGGGATGAATCATTATGAAATGAAAGAATCATGGATCTTTGATGAAATGTGCATTTTTTTGAGATTTTTCAATTGATTTCATGCTTGTTTTGGCTTTTTTTCACAAATTTCTCCTTTTTTCTGCATTTTTTTTTGACAGAATTTACGTTTTTTTTAAACCCAATTTTTTTCAAGTATCAAAATTTATGATTCATTCATTTCATCATGATTCATTCCTGTAAATTTTGTTGAACGATCACGGAAAAATCCCGTGTAAGCGTCCCCCTCTAACTATTGTACGATTTTCCGTCACGTTTGGGGGGGGGGGGGTGGATTAACGGTATATTACGGTAGTCTATTTTTTGTGTGTGTTTATCATGACTATTCTATCATAATGGTCTATGTATTTAATTAAGTTTGATAATCAATAAAATGATATATTTTCCACACTCTAACACATTTTTTACTTATGTAACCAAAATGATAAAAATAAATCATTGAGTTATTTCTCTGTTTTAGGAAGATGAGCTTATTCTCCTATGATCTGATACATCAGGAATTGAAACTTGCTTTTCTTTGGCTATCATTAGCTATTTCAATTATATTCCTTTTAATAAACAAGCAAGCGATAACATTTAAGTAAAGACTCTAATGCTTATAAATCTTCTAATATATCCTGGAAAGTAAAGCAATTTTTAGTATATATTAAGGGAATCTAGTACTTTAGTAAGAAAATATCTAAGATGAAAAGCCCGAAAATGCACATTTTTAAAAATTGCATGTGTGAGAAAGCTGAAAATAAAAAATTTAATCTATACATAGAAGATTTGTCAAATTTTAAGTTATTTTAATTTGTAGTAGAGTATAACAAATAAATCTAAAATCAAATAAATCTTCGTAACTTTTTATGTAAGTGCTTGTTAAAATTTCAAAGTAATTTATTGGTACAGTACTGAACTGCAAATCGTATATGATTCGTTCAAGATTTAGAGATATTCTAGATTTACATGTAGGATGCTTAAAAAACTCCTCATATCATCTTAAAAATAAAAAGAATACTGCCCAGTTAAACTGAAGGCATTGAGCTCACAGGCTACAAATACTAATTGCACATTAAAGCTTTATATTTTCAAGGGTTAATTCCGTTCGAAAAAAAAAATTAAGAAGGGGAAACAGCTCTCCCCTTTTCTCTTTTTTTATACTTAATCATTGAACCTCCTATACTATCAAAGACATGCTTTATCATATAAAAAATCTATATCCAAAATTCAGAGCAAATTAGATAATTCTTAATAAAAACCCATTTAGCATTTATATAATTTAAAAAGAGTTATCCCCCTCTTTTATACTTAACCATTAAACTTCCAAAACTATTCAGAGATTTGAACGAAATCTGAAAATTCTGCTTGAAAAACCCATTTATATAAATTAAGGGAGGGGGGGCATTAGAGCCCCTGTTCCCCCTATTTATACTTATTCAATGAACACCTAATAACAGTCACGGAATCGCCTCATCAGAATGATCCTAATCTAAATTTTGAACGAAAACTTAATTCTGCATGAAAATCCCATTTATATCAACTAACGGGGGGGGGGCATTAGAACCCCTGTTCCCCCTATTTATACTTATTCAATGAACACCTAATAACAGTCACGGAATCGCCTCATCAGAATGATCCTAATCTAAATTTTGAACGAAAACTTAATTCTGCATTAAAATCCCATTTATATCAACTAACGGGGGGGGGCATTAGAACCCCTGTTCCCCCTATTTATACTTATTCAATGAACAACTAATAACAGTCACTGAATCGCCTCATCAGAATGATCCTAATCTAAATTTTGAACGAAAACTTAATTCTGCATGAAAATCCCATTTATATCAACTAACGGGGGGGGGCATTAGAACCCCTGTTCCCCCTATTTATACTTATTCAATGAACACCTAATAACAGTCACGGAATCGCCTCATCAGAATGATCCTAATCTAAATTTTGAAAACTTAATTCTGCATGAAAATCCCATTTATATCAACTAACGGGGGTGGGGGGGCATTAGAACCCCTGTTCCCCCTATTTATACTTAATCAATGAACACCTAATAACAGTCACGGAATCGCCTCATCAGAATGATCCTAATCTAAATTTTGAAAACTTAATTCTGCATGAAAATCCCATCTATATCAACTAACGGGGGGCATGAGCCCCCCGTTCCCCCTCTTATACATATCGAATGAACTCCAAAAACTAATCAGGGAAGCGCCTTGTCAGGATATACCTACATACAAAATTTCAAGTGGATCGGATATTTTTATCATGAGTTATCGCGTTACGTACATACGAACATACATACAGAACGGACGGGCACATAAGCTCTCAGGCTATGATAGCCTGTGAGCTAAAAAGGAGTTTTTAGTGATATATCAAGGGCATCTATATCAAGAGAAAAATATCAACAA